>PYXC01002621.1:0-28741 GCA_015244755.2 Tenualosa ilisha | reverse complement strand
AGCATACACTGCAATGTCTGTCAAATGTATGCATTTCCTGTATCATGCAGCCCTAATTTAAAAAACAAAAATCTTTACATAGGCCTTTGCCATCCATATCATATTAAAGCTTTATACATTGCAAGAGATCAAATCTTTCAGCTCCTGGTCCAGCCTCAGCTAGGATCTTATCTCCACTGGTTACTATTGCAACAGACCTGAAACCGGAAGTACTGGTGACATTATATAACATGGAAAGAAATTATATTAATTGAATATTTGTTGAACATACATTTGCTGCATGACAGCACACAACAGTGGCACATGACTTATGAAAGTAATGAGATGGCAACTCATTACTCCTGGAGGTGGTGTGCCAGCTCCCCTTATCAATGGCTCCTACTGTGACCAAACCAGCATGTTTCCTGTATGTGAAAGCATGCATTACGTGCATGTGGCTCAAATGAGATCAGCAAATATTAGCATGCACGTGGGTTTTCTATTGGAAGTTTCTGTTGGGACTTCATGGGACGTCATGATCGTATTCAATCTGATATGCATTTCCATCCATGTCGTCTTAGTGCTGTGCAAACTTCTCCTCTAAAGTGAGTGAGTGCCAGGTGTTGGGAGATGCCTCGCAAGTTCACGACAAGAAACTAAAGAGCAAAAAACACCCAACATACGAAACAAGCAAGGAGCACATGATGGGGATGTGAAAGCACAATACCACACACACACACACACACACACACACACACACACACACACACACAACACACACACACACACAACACAGTGTGGTGTGGCTAAAATGCTGCCTCCAAGACGAGAGTAGAGCACACAGCTGGAGCCCAACAGGGCCTCCCCTCAGGAATGCACAGCGCTGCTCGACTCCTGACAGCTTTCATGTAGTCCGTCAAATTCACTCTGGTCCACTCTGATTGGACGTGAGCTGGATTGTCCAAAGCCACACTGCCGAGAGTCACAGTAATCAGAATAAGTCTCTTTCTCTCTCCCTCTCTCTCCGTTCCTTCTCCTGTGTGTGTGTTGTGTATGTATGTGTGTGTGTCTTTGGCTCTTTGTGTAGGAGAGCAGGTGCAGCAAGTGTTTCCCTCCCCCTCCCCGAGATGAGATTGTCACAGAGGGCTAATAGCCGGGAAGAAAAGAAGGCTAATCGCTACACTCAAGGGCTAAAGATTAGATCGGATGCGCAGATTTTTCACACGGGCAGAAATTGAACATAATGGGCTGGCCACAAAAGGCTAAATACCAATATAACCTTCAGTCTCAATCCTCTGAATTAAATTACCATCCAAAACCTAACCTTAAACTACCACCAGCATCACAACTGGTAGTAGTAACCATTTCAGCTTTCAAACAGTGTGACCAACAAGTGCACTTCAATGATATCGTCCAACACATAGCATGCAATTCTGAGTTCAAGTATCGAATACCACAGCATCTCTAACTCACACTGCTCACCCAAGCAAAGCTACCATATTGGGTATGAGCAGGAGGGGGAAAAAACACATCTCCATAGGGATCTGCTTGAGGAGTTCGGGGAAGGAATGCTACGAAAAAAAACAAAAAAAAAAAACAGGTCGCTATGATGATCTCGAAAAGCATGGAATACTGGTAGCTACCCGACTGTGAGCGCAACACAAATTCTGGCAAGAATGATTCTAGGTTACTGCCACCGCTATGTAGCACTTGGCAACTGTGCTATACCGCCTTTTATAAAATGCCGCAGCCAAGTCCCGTCACTTTGTATACAGTCAAGCAAATAAAGCGAGCCGCAGCTGAACGTCCAGTGACAGCAGGGGATGTGGAGCCAGCGCGAGCACACATTGTAATGCCATGCCATGATGACTTAACTAAGTGCCGCTGGCTCGGCGAGCCAAACTTCTGACGGCCGAAACTTAAGTACACTTCATTAGTCAGGCATGAAGGCCCCGCCGCAGAGGGCGCAGCTTGCTTACAGTAGCGTGCCCCCTGTTCAACATGCTGCGTGAGAGAGACAGCCAATGAGTGCACTGCCACTCGCTCTCCTACCACTCCTCTCTCTCTAGGTGCTTGCTTGTGTGACTTTGTTTGCACCAGAAAAATCTGGCTTTTTTTTGTTTGGTTTTTTTTTTTGCTTACCCAGACGCTTAGGTGAAAGCTAAACACTAATAAAGCCCTCTCTCCCTCAGGCGTTTCCCTGCAAAGTATGCAGCGGATTAGGTCCAACTGGACAAACTGATCATGGCAAGTTATCTGCGGGTGGATCTTATGTAACCTCTTCCCTTTTGCATTTTAAACCTGGGGCCTGTCCTACTAAGCTAGATTACTGGTTAACCTGGGTAGCTTTGGGAGTTACTACTGATCTCTAAAAGAACCCTGCATTGAACAGTAGCTGTTTCTGAAGTGACATGTTGTTTTCAAAATCAGGGGTTACTCCCGAAGTTACCCAGCTTAGCCAGTAACCTGGCTTTGTTGTATACCCCCTGGGCTATGGAGTGTGTGTGCATTTGTGTTGTGCGGGTAGGTTAGTGTTTCTCCCCTGCCTTTGGACATTAGAGGTGGTAGGCCTTGGTAGAGTCTTTACTAAGCATTTAAACTAAAACCCATTCACCAACTTCATGACACCCCAAACCCAACAGTACTCCAACATCTGACTATAATATATACAGATAATAGATAGGATAGATAGATAGATAGATAGATAGATAGATAGATAGATAGATAGATAGATAGATAGATAGATAGATAGATAGATAGATGATAGATAGATAGATAGATAGATAGATAGATAGATAGATAGATAGATAGATAGATAGATAGAAGATAGATAGATAGATAGATAGATAGATAGATAGATAGATAGATAGATAGATAGATAGATAGATAGATAGATAGATAGATAGATAGATCCCTGCATTGCTGATATATAATAGATAGGTAGATAGATAGATAGAGATATATATATAGAGAGAATATATATATATAGGCAAAACAGAGATGGTGGAATAGAGTGATAAACAGATAACAGAAAAACAGGATGAAAAAGGAGACAGACAAACAAGAGAGGACAACAGAAAAAGACAGAGGGGAAGAGGGCAAGAGAGAGAGAGGAAAATGAGATGATGGAGAAGGGAGGGGGAGACTGAGAGGGAGGAAGAGAGAGAAAGAGAGAGAGGGAGGCAAAACACTCGTATCAGCGCTGGGTTTCCGCTGGTGTCGAGAGTGGGTCAGCAGCATTTCCACATGCGATTCATTTTCCCATGCTGCAGATGGGAGCCTCACAGTGGCTTTCTGGCAACACCGCTAGTGTGGCTTCTCACAATGCAGCCAACGCACTGACAGGTCTTGACACACACACACCACACTCAGTATGTATACATGCACTAAGAGAAAATCTAATTATTACCTTAGACTAAAATCGAACTTTTAAAATGCATGTATACACCTTAGTCAGGCTGAAATCTAACTAAACTGGACTACTTACAATCTGATTGAGACACCCAAATACAGTAGTGTGTTAGGAAATTAAATTTCTCGTGCATGTATATGAGGTAGGTAACTGGACTAAGCTTGGACAGGCACTCCCCCTTAGCTTTCATTTCAAAATGACGGATATGGACATTTCGGCCAAGTTTTTATACCGTGCAGGCTAGTATCTCGCGTGCAAAACAATTAAGAAGTATCCTAAAAGTATGTATGAAATGTACCTACAATGCTGCAGCGCTGTCCATTTCTTCGCTCACATTTCCAACAAAGATCCTCATACAGCTTTAAACCTATCTAGTCGAAGTTTGATTTAGCACCTTGTGTTTTTTCGTTTTTTGTCCTTCGTCGGCAATACAAGGCTGACCAGTAACAAGGCCAATAAGACGATGTTCTCCCCCATGCATGTATACTAGGAGAGGGAGAATAGACTGGTTAAAGTCTTAATCGAATTATTACTAATATTCGAGCTGAGCTGTTGCTGCCAGACGGACTGCTTGTTTCAAAGGAGTGTTTATTTTACGCGTCTGTAGTGCAGCATGGTCCGTGCTCTATTAATACAGCTGCGGGTTCCCTAAAGGACAGAGTAAAGAGAGCAGTCCTCTTCTCTCCTCTATGCGCTCTTTTCTCTGCTCTGCACCCCCTTCCCCCGCCTTCCTATTTGGTAAAACTTAGCTTTTTTCTAGCCTTCTTATTTCAGCTATCATTTGCTGCAAGTCTGTGTAGAGACTGCATCCGCATACACACACATGCACACATTGGTCCATCAGTTCACCTCAACTACTGTGTGCATGCATGTTTGCGTATGTGTGTGTGTGTGGTCAGGAAGCGTTGCACGTCTGCCTGCAAATCCCTGCATTACCTGATTAGGAGAGCTGCGTCGTCTCCAGCGGAACATCTAATTGGACGTGGCATATGGAAGCAAAGCATTCCAGGGAAAAGCCAGTCCCCTCAGAGCAGTGCGCTGAGAACCAAGGGCTCCTAGCAAGTCAGTCAGTTAGCCTACCGTGCTGCACCATCAACTTCCAGCGGGGTGAAATTGCTTTACGACTCACACTTGTCAAACACCATGATTATCCAAAATTAGGAGTCTTAGTCATTGGAGCCTAAGCTCCTTTTCATTTCATTCATTCAGTCAGACATTTTCCCCCTTTTCCAAAATAAACCATAATGTCATGATTCTAACTCTGGGACATTTACTGTAAAAATGACTTCAGTGGCAGTAAAGACAAACAAAACACACACAGACATACACACACGCACACCCGAGTAAAAATGGCCCGTGTCAACGACGTACCACTTCTGGCACTGAAAACTGGCAATGACACTTGTGGTTTTCGAATTGGAATAGCTAAAAAGGAGGGGGGAAAAAAAAACAAACGAACAAACAAATAACAACAAAAAAGATGCTCACCGACTTCCTGCACTCGACTGCTGAAAAATAACTCAGGACTATGAGACGGAAGGGCATGGCAAACATGTTGCAGCGCTGCAAAGTGTAAACAGCACAGGAACAAAAGCAAACAAAGCACGGGGGAAAAACGACCAAATCAGCACCATCCATTTCCTCGTTCCCTTATGAGAGAGAAAGAGAAAGTGTGTGAGAAAGGAAGAACAGAGAGAGAGAGAGAAGAGAGAGAGAGAGAGAGAGAGAGAGAGAAGTGAGGAAGAGAGAGTCTGATAACAAATAGCTCGGGGTGACATTGCATCTTGCAGGCTTTTGGCCCTCCTCTGTGGTACACGTCGACCTGTCTCACTCTGTTTTTTTAAAAATAGAACTGATTCACAAAAGAAAAAGCAGAGTCACGGACTCCAGCAAATATTTCGCGCACACACACACACACACACACCACCCCCTGGCGCTGGTGTAGTGTGCACATTTGTTTTCCATTCCACTGCCAGATGGGTGGATTTGTTTGACGACCATAATTCCAGGTGCCCAAACCCACAGATCTCTGGATCTGATGGATGGAGAGCCGACCAAGGGAAACGGAAGAGAGGAGAGGAGACAGACGCGGCTTCTGACATCCGTTTCTCTCTTACATGCTATTTTTGTTTGTGTTTAAGCGTTGGTTCGTCACCTCACTCTTTCCGATTCGCTCTCATTCACAAACACAATTTATCCCAGCATCCTTTCATTCACTCTCTATGTCACTGCTCTGTCCTATTGTTCAACCTCTCATTGTAGCTCTTCCTCGACCCTCGTTCTAGTTCTCTCTGACCCTGTTTACACTTACACTTTCCCCTCCATCCAGGCCTAGCCAGTGGTCCAGTAGCCTAAGCATGCAAATGGGGTCAGGCAGGGTCAGAAAAACCCTATCCCACCCCACCCCACCTCACCTCACATACACACTCACAGGCCTGCGTCTTTTAACCAGAATGTGGTCGGAAAGTATTGGTAGACACGACTGCCACCACCACAAAAGAAAATCTCAGAAAAAGATCATGACTTCTGATCAGATGAAATTTTGTAATTTTTAAAAAGCACAGATTATGTTACTGTCTTATTACTGATTATTTTCAGTTACTCTATGTTATTTTGCACAATTCCAAACTATTTTCAATTTGATGCTAATTTTTTTTTTTCACTTATATTGCCAACAGGTGTGTACTACTGGTCATCAAACACAAGAGGCAATAGTATATTAGGACAGACAGACAGAAAAAAATATATACAAGAGGAAAAAGTGCAAAATTCTGTAGCCTACATGCTATCCCCCCTCAAAATATTCCTGAATATTCTTGGATGTTGCATTAATTCTCATTACTTTTACTTAGCCCAGTAAATACTTGGAAGTGATAGTAAGATTTAAGACATTTGCCAACAGTAGGCCCATGGCACTATGTCAGCTTTGGACTAGTTGTGGAACCAATTATTGCGTGCCATACAGTGCTGCCGTCCAGAAAACATGGAGCTCCAAACTGATTCAAACCAGCTCTGCAATCAGGCTTGATAAAAATAAAACCTTCAGTACATCTATGCCCACTGTCAACATTATGGCAATGGAGACTGGCACAGGGCTAAAATGCTGGGTGGCACAAACTCAATGGAGACTGGCACAGGGCTAAAATGCTGGGTGGCATATACTCGATGCAGACTGGCACAAAAGTTAATGGCTTGACCTGAGCAGTAGCAGCAAGGAGATGGACCTTCACTGCTCTAGCAGTGCCATGGCAACCGGTCTACCTTCTCAAACCCCAAATGGATGTTCCCACCCATCCCATCTACGGAACCAACGCACACTGCTGTTGTACACCCCCCACCTCTCCACAGGGCGTGTGTGTGTGTGTGTGTGTGTGTGTGTGTGTGTGTGTGGTGTGTGTGTGTGTGTGTGTGTGTTTTGTAAGCGCAAGCACCAAAAGCAGTGGCTGATTCGATGCATTCTGAGGACAGATGAGCAGGCTAATTAGCAATCACGCTGCTTAGCAACGCCAGTCTTTAACATACAGGTCTGCAGTCAGCAAGAGCTCGCTTGCTTGCACACTCACTCGCTTACATGCCCTCCCCTTCCTTTCCCTCATCTCTCTCTCCCTCTCTCTCTGCTCCTCACTTTTTCTCT
Organism: Tenualosa ilisha; assembly: GCA_015244755.2. Classification (NCBI taxonomy): domain Eukaryota; kingdom Metazoa; phylum Chordata; class Actinopteri; order Clupeiformes; family Clupeidae; genus Tenualosa; species Tenualosa ilisha. The sequence continues at coordinate 21,716 of PYXC01002621.1, read as the reverse complement.
CTCCCTCTCCCCCGCCTCTCTGTGCGCAGTCCCTGTATGAAGGCAGAATTACGGGGGCCTTTATGTCCTCTGATGCACTAATTTGAGGACGCAATTGAATAAATTGAGGGGTTTACTAACAAGGGCACAGTCCATTGGATTTCTAATAAAAACCAACCATATTCCCCCCCCCCCCGTCTCTTTCCCTTGCGCCTGAGAGCAATGATCAGCTGGCAGATAAATAAGCCGCTAAGGGGGAATAACAACCAGTAGAGCATGCCGTGAGCCTTGGGAAGAAGGTGGGGGGGGGGGGGGGGGCGTAGGCAGGAGGGAAACAGCCATCTAACGGATGGCAACAGTCACACATTGCCACGGCGTAGCCCACTTTCACTCAACCATACCCAGAAAGCTAAAAGACTGGAAGGGAGCTCTTCTGGGATGCACAGAAAGAAAGAAATAAAAAAGCGCGTGAGGAAGAAAGGAGGAAGAGAAGGAGACTGAGACAGAAAGACTGAGTGCTGAGATAAATACACATAAAAATAGAAGAGCGACCGAAAAAAAAGCACAGAGATAACCAGCAATGAAGTCTATTGCATCATCCCACACCGCAGCAACACCCCACCACTCCCTCCCCAACACACACACGCACAGACACACACATACACCACACACACACACACAGACACAGAAACGCACACACACATGCACAGACACACAAAGCTGCCACAACACATTGCATGAAAGAGCAATTAGATCCATGGCCCAGTTCAGCCATCAACCAATGGATCATGGATCTGTGGCTCTGTGGAGCGGTGCATGACGCCACGCACCACCACACACTGTGCCAATGCCATCTGGAAGTCTGCTAGCAACCTGTTTCCAGGGCCACCGACTGCCACCCAATTCAGGATTTGCGATGACACTTTCAATAAGCAGAAATCTCGTGAGAGGTTACTTCACTGGTCAAAAGAGAGGGCGTGGCTGCGTTTTCAAACAATTAACTTGAACTGCCAAGGCTGAACTGTCACCTTGCTCAGCGACTGTCAAACGAATCCAACTGCTTCCCTAAAAAAAAAACTGGAGAGAAACACAGATGTAGGAGACATTGGATTGATCCTGACTCTTCATTCTGCCATTGCAAAGTCAGAGTTTACAAAGTCACAGTTGAACTTTAAAAAAGCAAATCTAAGACAGCAGTCTAAAAATGAAAATGACAGCAGTTTAAAAATCATGCTAGTTTAAAGGGGTATGGAAGCAAATCTAGACCTGGGTCTCCATGGGAACTTTACTCCTTCCGCAGAGTGGACACTTCCTGTCCCCCCCCCCCCCCTTCATTCATTCTCTCTCCATCCATCCTTCTCGCCCGGGGTGGACAGGAAAGCCAGCAACCAGAGCCATACGTTTTTTCTGCCATTTTTATAAGGTGAAAGAGAAACAGCAGTTTCTTCCTAAGGCAGTTCATACGCCGGCCACCGCTGTCTAACCTGGGTCATGATTGTTTCCTCCTGTCGGCTTGGCATTCCTTCAAACCCTGACCCTCATAACCAACACCCCCCCCCTCCCCCCCAAAAAGTCACCCACCTCTGAATCAGCCAACACCCCCACCAAGTGCCTTCCTGATCTCGTGCCAGCACACTGTGCCAAGGATTACACGCTCGGACCTCTGCCAAGCACACGCGAGGCCCCTGCACCCCTACCCGCCACTCGAGAGCGAACAGACAGCAGTGCAAGGAATGCCACTTTGTCTCCCCACTTTCCTTTCCAGCTCACCAAGTAGCCTAGTCCAGCCTTGGGGAGGAGAGGGCAAGTCCTTGGCAGATGCATTGATTTGAGTACAAGATCCAAGACAGGGTCATGTCCATTAGGTGAGTCAAGAAGGCCACTCCACAGTTTCTAAAAATCTGCCATAAAGATGTAGGCCTAGGGTTTCAGCCAATCAAATCAGACCTCTGCTATCCATGGTCCTCAGGCACCACTGTGATTGGCTAGGGATTGGCCCAGTTTGAGTCGCCACATTTAAAAAGCAATTCTGCAAAAGTGTAGCCTACTGGATGAAAAGTTACATACCTTAAAAAAAAAAATCATCCATAGTCCTTTTAGACTGTCTGGAGATGTGGACAGACGATGTCAACATAGCTCTGTATGCAGTGTTGACATCACAAAGGACATCACTACGATGCAGTCTTTGAGAAACACACACACGAATAACCTCCACTGTCTCAGTCCTGCAAATTCAAGCTGGATAAGGGCACCTTCTCTGCAATATCAAAGGTTACACCGTAATATCATCAGGCCTGAGCCAATCAATATGCACTTACTTCAGTGTGTGTGTGTGTGTGTGTGTGTGTGTGTGTGTGTGTGAAGGGCCTCAGAGCCACCCAAGGCTAGAGAAATGAGAGACCCTCCAACCCCCTACCACCCAAACACACATATTGAGGACAGTTTATGTTTAAAAAAAAAAACAAAAAACAAAAAAAACAACAATTTCAATAAACAAGGCTACATTATCAACACACTGAAAGCACAGAGAGCATTTATCGCCACCTCTCTCGCTTTCACACACACACACACACACACACACTCACATTCACTCACACACACACACATTAGCCAGAGGTGGCGACAGGAGGCTCTCCTCCAGTACTGACAGATGGGTATTCTGAGGTCAGTGGCTGTGCAAGGACAATGTCTGTGTGTCTGTGTCTGTATGTGTGTGTGTGTAAACGGAAGCAGAGGAATCAACCCGGCCATTATAGTTGAGCTCATCCGTCACTGCCGCCTGAAGCCTGTCAAAGCTCCCCTGTTGCCGTGACAACACACTTGCAAACTTGAGTATGCTTTGCTTTTTCCATCTAGCGTAATTGGAGGCCATTACGACCATTCATGGGAGGAAAAGCAGAAGGGGTGGTTTGCCACCACAGCCTAACACACACACACACTCAGGCACAGAGATACGTTTTTATTAACTCCCAACCATCACTGCTCCCAGCAAACAGGTTGGTATTTTTTCTATGCTGATAATCTCTATAGAGTCGATAATGGCAACCAGATGATGGTGTCAGTCTGGGGCTGTCTTTCAGTGTGAGACCATCAACCACATATCAGCAAGCTCTGAGCAGCTCTGACCAGCCTGGACATGGAGCTCAGAGCCAAAGCAGTGCTTCTGTGTGTATGTGTGTGTTTGTGCACACAACTAAAATACTTATTTGAGATGATTTGCGTTTGAGATTTCAGTAGCAATGTCATTTTAGCAGAGCCTTTTTTTCCCCCCATAGTGCCCTTTGGTCCATGTGTAATCTGAGCCTCAACAAGGAAGAACGGGTGGGAGCAAAAAAAAAAAAAAAAAAGAGGAGAGGGGGAGGGGGGAGAGAGAGAGAGCACACTCTCACATTAAGCACCCTGTGACTGTGCATGTTCACATTCAGGAGAGAACTGAGCTAATCAATGTGGACAAGAGGCTCATCATTTCCCCACTTTCCACTAATTACACTCCTTAATTTGGTTGGAGTACTCCGCACACAGGGAGCAGGCCCCGGCAGCAAGAGGGTGACGGAACTCAATGGCAGTATTCCATGGAAACAGAGGAAGCAGTTGTTTAATAGGACCCCCACGTTTATTAGACTACATGGGAAACGGATCATGCGATGGGGTACTAGGAATATTATGTTCCATGGGCAGATGTGAAACAGATTGCATGCAGGAATGCCGGCTACCTGAATTGGGTCCCTGCACCTTGTGAGCCACTGCTGGGAGTAAAAGGCTTTCCCTTTCTCCTGCCAATGAAGGCCTAAGACCAAGTGCACAGATATGTGTGCTTAAACTATATCGCTCCTACCATGCCATGCTATGGTATTTTTCCCTCTTGTTTTCAAGTGAAAACGATTTAATATTGGGCACACTGACAGAACATATATGAGCTTTCTTTTACAGGTTGCAACGGAAAGAGAACAAAGTTCAAACATTCAAAATGTCAGGGGTGGTGATGAAACCTCTCAATCAGTACTGGAGGCAAAGGTCAGTACTGGGCTCCAAAATGAAGCCATAGCTTCAGTTTCAGCACACAGACATAGTGCAACACAGAGCAGAGGCCAGCAGTTTAGACCAGGGATGAAGCTCCGACAGTTAATTGATTAAGCAATTAGTTGTCAATTACTGAACACAAACTATTTTGTTAATCAACTAATTTCTTTCAGTAATGAATTCCAGCTTTCAGGCGCACTTATTGGTTGTAAACCGAATTTCAACAAGAAAAGAACAAAAGAAATTTGAGGACATCTTTGGATTTTATTTTACCATTTTCTAATGTTATTGAGCAAATCAATTAATCAAGAAGATAACTGATAGGAACTCGGTTGTTAGCCTAATTCCTAGCCTAGCTGAATGTTATTCAGCCGGCCACTGCACTGCACCACACATGTGAACTTTCCCCCTTACCGCTCCTCTTTGGCAAGGGCTGGATCATGTGACCCGGAACACTACTGGAGGATTTGCCATATTTAGACAGCCACACGCGGACAGTGCTAAGCCTTGCAGACCAGCCGCTGGTCCACAATGACCGGTACAGTGTGTATGTGAGAATGCGCGTGCACGGGCATACTGACTATATACACACACACACACACACACACACACACACACACAGACACACACACACACATGCCTGACACTATATGCTACAACCCATGGCATAGGCCCATATAAAAATGTGACAGCAAATCACATTGTGGTTGTGAGGCACACAGCACACAGGCACTTTTGCGCACACACACAATGCTATAAAAACATGCCATGGAAAATGACATCTGACAGAGACCACAGGCTATCTGATGCATATGGCACTGAGATGCTGACGGATGCCCACACAAACTTTAAGAATTTCATTTAAAGTCAATAACCTTCCTCAGGAATCCCATGAGATTGAAATCTCCATATTTCAGGAAATCTCAATAATACCACAGCTAAAGCGTGCGCGCACGCGCGCGCACACACACACACACACACACACACACACACACACACACAGAAAACCTACCTGGAGGAGGAGAGGATATCATCTGACAACAGATCACAACTCTTCTCCACAGTTCCCAAATGGCCCTCTGTAACATTATACAATTAACCCACCGCTGCACAGAAATGCACAGGTCACCCCATGAAACAAGCCTCAGTATTACTCTACTAAGTAAAGCACACAGCAAAAAGCCTCTCTCTCCCCCTTAATTTGCATAATAAGACTCGAGTAAAAAGGTTCAGTCATGCCGTGATCTTGCCAATCTCACCCCAAATCCACAGGGAACCCAAAGTTCAACGCTGGGTTCTGCGTTACACAAACTCAGCGGCGAGCTCTGTGGTAATGCAACTTAATTCAGCCCCTTTCCCTGTGTCACAATGCGCAGACAAATAAGAGCCTTAGGGCGCTGTAAACCAAGAACATTTTCGTTGAAAATCAAGGCCATTCACTGCTGGGCCTCTCGAAATAGAAACGCTAGTCTGTGCATTAACCAATGGGAGCAACGTCAAAGACGACACACTAAATTACTGCTAACCTTTTTCACTTCAAAAGGCCGGACCTTATTTGCAACGACCAAAGGCAGTCTGGTTAATTGCTCTTCAAAAGAACACACAGACTTACACCATCTGAACAAATTGGGTGAACAAGAGGTGAAGCTTATGAAAGGGGACTGATTTCATGCATTTCCCTCGATCATATGTTAAACAGATGTTCCACTTTCAACACATTCTATTGATCTATGTTTTCTATTGATTGCTTCTCTGTTGTCTTTTTCATTGTCTCCAGCACATTCTGCATCCACGGCAAATTCATGCTGACTGCACACATAGCAAATACAAATGAATGTTCACAAACATACAAAGGCACATTCACTTTACTTCTAGCATGCTCGCTTCATATACTGTTAAAAATATATAAGGCTTTTTAAATGTGTAGCAATATATAATTTACAAATGAACCGATATGCAGCCTTGTGAAACCCCTGAACACAAAAAACAATTTAGCCACATCTAAGAGCCTTGGGTTAGTTTTGACTGTATGACACATATCAAACCCAGTGGAATGTGACAGCCTGATGTAAGAGAATGGCAAGACAAAGAACTCGTGCAAAACTCAGCTACTGGTCTAACAAGTTGAATTCCAGTGTGCAAACATACTGCCATGTCAATGCAAATGGGAATGGAGAACCAGGCATCTCTTGTCTGCAATCTAAGCACCAGAGTAAGTTCTTACACTGGAGACAAGTAGTTTGAGTGGTAAAGTGAACACTCACTCAAATGAATTGCCACGGTGAGTTTAGAGCTCCAAATTGCTGGGATCAGGTTTGATTTCCTGCTTCCAGTTGGTATGTTTTTTTAATCTAGGCTTATCACAATATTTTATATCTCAGATGAAGGCATAATGACTGGCTGATCCTCAGGAACTGAACACACAAAAAACTGAATCATGCATACACTTAGCACTAACGTCAAGCAATAAGTAGGTAGAGTCTTGCCTACACCAAAAAGAAAATCAAACGCTGAAAAAGCAAAATTACAAATACAAGACCACAAACAACTTTTCATAATATATTTCGCAATAATGCCAGAGCTTTATGCTCACGCTGCCTGCTTTGATACATAGCTAGCTTGCGTGCTACTTTCAGCCAAACTCCACAACAAAGTACGTTATTTGGTCTTAAATGGCGTGGAACCTCTGTCCTGGTACAAATTGCAACATGTTCATAAACACGTTGACTAAATCCATAATAGTGCGGGACTAACAACACGGGGACGTCACAGCACTTCTAGTCGTCAGACTGGGTAGTAAATCTGTCCATCAAGCACTACCTCTTCCTGTCAAACGAATTTCAAGTTAAAAAAGCTAAGCAACATGACTGCATGAACCGCTTGAGCAGGCTAACTTGAAACCATCAAGATCATGAATTGTTTCCTATTAATTGTATAGTTTTAATAATAGTTAAAACGCGAAACCTTGTTTTCGCTATGTGCAACCTTGTTAGATACAGCCAGAGAAGTGCGCAAAAAGCTGACTCACTTATCACACCGATAAAGAGAGCAATGCACTGTGACTTGTCTAACAAAAGTTGCTCGCTTTCAGTAAAGAGACAAGAGTGACGAAAACACACGAACCTCTTCATTGCTATAACTGTATTGTAACCTGTTATACCTATGTAGCGTGCTCGACACATATATACATTGTAAACTTTACTCGCTACATTTTAACGCCGCCGAATCACCATTGATCTCTGTTAAAATGCCTCCACCGAGCTCAGTCAAATGGTCGCTCGCAAAGCTAAGCTAACATACCAAATAGAAGCTGAACTTCACTGTTCCATGCCACTCACATTCGAAGAACAAGTATCGAATAGAGACCATAAACACTTTCCCTCGACAAAGCACAACGCATGCCAAATAATTACAGATTTAAACAACATATTGCAAATCTCAAACCCAATGAGCTTTAAAAACACAATTCATCAACTCAGTAAAGTCGGAGGTAAAATAGCAAGCATAGCTGGTTTTGCTAGCTACAGAAACGATACTGCCGCCACTGAACCGAGATTGGAACCCTCACAGGCCATGGAAAAAAACTGCATCACGATTACAAATGAGATCATTCTTTCTATATAAACTAGTAACGGGGCTTACTGTCTTGAACTTACAGTAGTTTGGTTCCTTTTAAATCCTGTACGTTATGTCCGGCTCTGACCTTCGGATTGGTGAAACAGCATTATAGCTAACTGTGCCGCCGCCATGTTCCTGCTGCCTTATGCGATGGCTGGCTGCTTGTTTATCTCGCCAGCAATCCTCCCCCACTCACCACCACGGGCACCAGCATATCTACTCATGTACTAGTCTAGGCTACATAGCAACCTTGCAGCCAACAAGCCGGTAAAATGATGATACGGCAAGCATCACCAGGACATGGCGAGCTTCTGTAGATAATGTATTAAAACAGAAATGGGGTTGAACTTAATATTAATATTGATTTGAGGATAACATGCGTATACGACAACTGTAATCTATGAAAGTTGTTACATGAATGCAATAAGTGTCTTGCAGCAGTAGCAGAGTGAGTAAGGGAAGAAAGTACATTAACTTTGATGGCCATCATTACTAAGGACATCTGTTTTAGTCAGTTAGGCCCACAGGAACTCATAAGAAGACCTTTGAACTGCACAGGTTTCAACACCCCTTAAGTTACAAGCTGTGTCATACAGACTTCACAACATGCATAGGCTTAAGCTTCAGGGGAACTTTATTTGAAAAAAAAAAAAAAAAAAACAATTTCAGAAAAGACCTTGGGTATAAGACACAATACTTGCTGTAATCTTCCCCAATTTCAAGAGCATGAAAAAGATGGTATTTCATAATCTCAATAACTCACCTTACTTATTATCAAAAGAGATAAATAAGAGTACCCTGCGCCTACTGAGTTATATGGCCTTAATGTGACCGTAATGAGATACGCTTAAAGCTCATAGGGCCAAATGCCTCGATGGGAATTGCACAGACCACCATGATGTTTTAGGACAAGGCCGTGGAAATTCGGATGTAAGCTTACTTTTTTGTCTTAAATATCTAACAAGATATAAACAAACTATCAATGCCTGTGTGCCCAAAGGTGGTTTCACAGCAATAAGGTGGGGCATTTAAAAGCTATAAGCTATAACGTTATGTTCAAAAAGCTCTTAAGTTTTAAAATGTTATTAATACAAGCTTCGTTGACAGAATTGTTGTTTGATGGTACGCCTGAACTAATCCCAACTACACCGGCTGAAAAAACGACTTCCATGCAAGACCAAGACGGATCACCTATCACTGAACCAACAATGTTACAGCTCTCACTAAGTAGGTCACTCTGTTTTCGTCTCACTGCTCGTAGCAGAGCCCCTGTGCAACCATGAGACCGTATGTGACGGAATTGCATTCTGCCATCCTGTATGCTATTGTATATCACATTAACCAACAACCCAAAGAACAGATTGTCTCGTTTTATAGTTGTCATCAAAGTATTGGTCGTGTCCATGCGTGTAGTTACATTCGTCAGATCAGGCGGTGACCACCATGTTTTGAAGTGAATCTACCTTCAAATTTGCAAACATTAACACGTTTGCGGACATTTTGCTATAATCAAAGAAATAACGTGCATTAACATTAGTCTAACAAGTATTTATGTAACTGTGAGGATCCCTGTAATCAAACCGATGTTCGAACAGAGATTTACGGAACCAAAATGCGCACTCACCTCAGTTTCGGAGCAGTGATTTAGGCTACTGTGTGCATGACCAATAGCCGATTATACAGTCTATTAGCTTAGCGATAGATAGGTTCCAATTTCCGACTTGCAGACACTTAAGATTGAATAATTCGACAAGGACCTGTAATGCTGCCCACATCTCTCGACACAGCGTCGTCGGTTAGCTAAAGCAATAGATCAAAGACTGAAGTCTGTAGCGATCCATGCGTAAAAGCAGTGACCAGATGTTGCATTTAAGCCAATGTTACTGTGAATTACATGATTCCTTACTTTTTTCACCTATTACAAGAGGGGTTACAGTAGCATTCTACCCGAAGTGAAGTTATAGGCTTGAATAGAGACAAGAATCAACGACGGAACCATTGGAAACATTCAGTATTAAATCTAAACAATTTAAATCCCTTACCAGTAATGCTCCACGGAAATTATTATTGTAATGTCGGTGCATGTAAAGATCGTCATGCATTTTAGAAGTATCCTGTCACATTAAATTTTAACACAACTAGGACACAACTGACATGATGGATAACACTAAAGTAGCCTGATCCATGGCGCCATCGCTTGGTTAAAGAAAATATTGTAGTCAGCTAAAACCGTCAGGACACGATTTAAACTCTTGAACCCGGACCAATTTGGCAGCTGGGTTCATCTGGGTTCTCTAGCAGTCAAACAAAAACGCTAGAAATTTTATGTGTTATGTGTAATACTGTATGTGAGCAAAGACACTTGACTGATATTTCTGTGATCGATTTAACCCAAAAAATATCAGATCTGACTGTACTGTTTTTTGTAGTGCGGAAAATAGTTTAGGCTAATGGAATTTATAGGGACCTGAAAGTAAAGCATTCACGTAAGCTCTGCTGGACGAGTTGCTTCATACACCTTAAAGATGATTTTACTACCCTTGTTCAGTTAACAATGATTCTGTGTTACACTTAGTATAAATATGAGGAAAATTTATATGAGAAATGGCTAGTATGCAGTAGTCTTATTGTTTTCATGTATGAGTTTGAAAGGAATGCATAGTGTAGTCACTCTGCTTTAGAAATCAATTACACAAAAAGAAAACAATAATCACAGTAGATTTATAAACAATATATTGTTTTTACAACAAAATATATTCTTCTTGTCATTTTTAAACTGAGAAATACGAAAACACACACAGCCCCCTTTCCAGCCATGTTTGGTCTAGGTCTTTCAAGTGGCCACAACAGATACATATTATATTCTCTCATAGACACAATCATGAGGACATCAAGAATGCCTTCAATGAGAACAAAGGATGGTCACTAATTCATTTACAACACTATATGTTTGGTTGGCAGTTTGTCTACAGAGATGAAACTACAGGGAATTTGAAATGTCAATCAACAATGTGTCCCAAATTAAGAATAGTCCCAAATCATAATTAATGCACCACTCCCACTATAAATGCTCACATGGCTTCAGTTGTGGTTGAAAGTTGGGGAATCAATGCTTGCACACAGAATTTCATTCTCACTGATTCACAAGACAAACTGTTTTGCTTTCAGTCATTCAATGCAAGAGAGAAATATTTAAATGCAAATCCGCACCTTAAGAGTGTTAAAGCCTTGGCAGGAAAGCTGCAAAGTAAGACATGATAAATAAAGATTCAAGGGGAAAGGATGAAATACAATATTTGGATCCAAAGCAGATTACTTTAAATACTATAATGGAAAGCAAACTGCAGGTGTTGCTCTTGTCAGGCACTTTTTAAAATAACTCACTTTTAACTCTTTAATGTCCTCATATATATATATATATATATATATATTATATATATATATATATATATATATATATTAACTATTGGCACTGCTGAGATTGTGTTTGGGATATTGTGTGGGCAGAGGTTGTAGAATGGCTTTCAGCAGCCCAGTGAGCAGAATGCATTGGACTCTTTGGGTGATTTTGGAGTCAAGGGGGAAAAGAATGGGACTGGCAGGCTTGACGTGAGCAGGAATGAGTGAACTGACTCCAGCATGATCAAAAGATGGCATGACGAAGGGCCTTGGAGTTTACGAGGACTTCTCTTTCCGTGCTCTGGGTGAATCGGCTCCATTAGCACTGACAGATCCATTAACACCATTAGCTACAGAGGAATAGAGAAAATCACAGGGGGTTATTTACTGTAAATACAGCATGTACCATACTACACATGAGTACACACACACACACACACACACACACACAAAAGTCAGAATGTATTTACTGTACATATGGTAGGGATTATTCCTGAATTTTTTAGGTTATATTTTGTTGTCAAAAAGAGATTTGTCAGCCTACAACTGTATACTATAAACATGATACAGTTTATCCAACTTGTTCAGAACACTGCTAATTGCCAAGTCTTGAGTGGTGTCAACTCTGAAAGCCATGGTGTAGTGACTGACATACTGACTTCTCTCTGGACATTTTGTGTCCGTAGTGGCCGTGCTACCAGTTGATTTTTAGTTTAGTGCCAAAGTCACCAGGTTAGAGCAATCAAGGTCCCTTGTGCGAGCCGATCTATTGCCATGACTTCTCTAGCTTTGGTGTGGAGTCTTTTCTTCATGTGATAAGACAGGGCTGTACCAATTTCTCAATGCAGCCATGATGTACACCTAGCTCTATGATGTTCCTTTACAACCCCAGACTACCTGAAAAGCTGCTTCAATCACACATTCTTGTAAGAACAAAATACACCTTTATATGTTTACTAATTAAATACATGTTTGCAAGCTGGACATTTTCAGAAGTTGCTGTAGTGGAAAACACTACCAACTTTACTTCACAGCCTGTTTCTATCTTCAATTAACAAGTATGCTACAACTTTAAAACACAATCCTACCACAGGTTGCACCTCAAATTGTCAGCATTTATGTGTAATTTCCCTTCATGTCAAAACCAAAAGCAATACTTGCTGCTATGACGACGGGAGCCAGTACCAATTTTAGCCACCCTCAATTTAGCCCACATCTGCTTCTGGTTGCCATTATCTGAGAGTGACCAGACCCACCTTTGTTCTTGGACTTGCTTTTGGACGGGGCCTGCTTCTTCTTCTGACTCTGGTTCAGCTGGGCCTGCTCCCGCCACCTGCGCAGCTGGAAGTTGATGAACTTCCACATCATAAAGGCCTGAGTTGTACAGATGGCTGCCAACACCGTGACCCTGAAAAAACACACACACACGCACACACACAGGCATAGACATCAGTCGAGTCACATGTGTTAAAGGCACACCATCTTGGCTCAGTCCATTTGGTGGTCATGGTCAATTGTATCGAGTGTTCTACTCTGCTCCACTGGCTGCTATACTCTTCAAGGTGCAAGAAGCTGCAGCAGAGAAAAGTTAAGGCTAAAGACCAAGTCAAATTTAAAGTGCTAAAGGGCTTAACATGGCAAACGCAAAGAAACTATGTACAGGGGTTAGAAATCTAAAGGGCAAACAGTTGCACTTCCAACCATGGATGTAATAAATATAATCTGTTAAAGTGTGTTATTGTTTGATTATGATTGCCAGACAGCTTGCAGGCCATTGTTGGCTTTTGAATATTATCATTTGTTTGACCATGTAAATGATGAGAAAGCAGAAATTCCAAAGTCATTTCCAGCTGTACTGAAGTTACCACTTGAATTTCCTACAGGATAATAAAGTCAAAGTCAAAGTGTACTTTATTGTCAATTCACTATGTAACAGGCATTACACAGAGGACTGAAATTGCGTTTCACCAGACACCAAATGTGCAATTTAAACCAGAAACACACACACACACACTCACGCAAAAAACACACAGCTACACTCATGGACATGAAGTGCACACAGACACCACAATAAATAGACATAAGACATACGACATACAGGTAAACATATACGCTTCCAGCAAGAAGGAAGGAAAGTTTGAGGTAGCTCTTCTTGGTAGCTGGTGTAGATTGGAAAAAGCGAATGTGCAATTTGTAAGGTGCAGTAAGTGAAGGTGCAATTAAGTAAAGTGCAGTGTGCAAGCACCATGGACCTCAATGTGTGTGAGATTTGTTTATGGATGTCAGTAACATATTCATGGAATGTTCATGGAATCTTCTTCATTGTGTTGATTAGCCTGATGGCTTGTGGGAAGAAGCTGTTTCTCAGTCTATTTGTGTGGCACCGCATGCTGCGGTAGCGCTTTCCGGATGGTAAGAGGGAGAACAGTTTGTGTGCTGGGTGGGTGGTGCAAAGTATCTATCTATCTATCTATCACTACAACCTCGAAAGACTATTTTTAATCAAAGTCCGAAAGTTGTGTCTTACAGCCCTTTATCAGTCTGTTTTGATGTAGACAGATCTTAAGTCATAGCTTAAAGATGTTTTAGATCTACCTCTGAGCAGACATATCTCAATCCAACCCCAAAATACGGAGATAACACTAAATTAATGCTGTTAAAGAATAATTTCAGATACATTTACATACAGGTCAAAATGTATGGAGTATTTGTCTTAAAACAACTCTTACCGCACAAAAATGACATTGAAGTTTCCTGTGGCCAGATCAAGGCCTTGATGTTCAGCTCCAGCAAGGCCAAAACCCACGGTGAGAACAGAGAGAGACAGGGTCAGCAGACGAGCGAGGACAAAGAGGATGGCCCATACTGTGAACCTAATCACACACACACACACACACACACACACACACAGTGAGAGATTAGATGTTTTATCCTACTTTTATCTCCCATCACCTCCAGAAGTGATAATAGAATCTATTGCTTTAACATTATTCACCCATTTCCCAATAGCATAATGAAATATCTGGAAATATACAAGATTAAAAATATTAATAATACACCATTAAAAAAGTTTGCTTAGATTAGCCAGTTGTCGCTCAGACATCTGGGCAAGCAAAATTCAGGCCAAACTCACCCTGTCTGTCTCTCTTCGTTGCTGAAATACACCAGGCGAGACACATGGAAGAGGAACTCCACAAAGTAGTGCAGGACCATCAGGACCAGGCCCAGACGGTTCAGGCTAGAAGACAAACCTCAGTCACAGCACAGCCATTTGCATCTACCTGTCATTTTATGTACCAAGTCTTAACCTTGTATCCAGAACAAAAACATATAAATGTAATAATGTAGAAATATGTGCACACTGCAGTCAATCAAAATAGCTTCATGTAAAGACACATCAAAGTGTGTCATATCTCACTAAGAAATTCTAAGCGTCTGATATTCTATTTATTAATAATTTTTTTACATTCGGAAATGGAACACTGTTTTTAAAAATGTTCCCCAAATACTATCGTAAATGAATGAAGTAAATGATGCACAACAACGAGGAGTTACTCAGTAAGGTCACTGAAACCCAATAGGATTTCGACAACAGACCTTCTTATCATAAGATCAGTGCAGGTGATTTTAAACGCCTCAAATAACATGTGTTAATATTTAAATTTACATTTACATTAATAAATTCTTGGCTAATTTGCTTTAATTATATTCTTCTCAAATATGGTACAACAACAGAGTATAATATAAATATACAGTATATTTGAATATACATATTGACAGTACAAAGAAAATAAAGAATGATTACTTTAAGATGTATGCTCCTGCAATGTGCACGAGATACAGGCTAATATACACCAGTTGACGGGGAATATCCTCCTAGGAATGATGAGAGAGAGCGAGAGCGAGAGAAAGAAAGAAAGAGAGAGAGAACAAATTGGGGACATTAATCTCAGCCCTCAGAGAGCAGCATTCTTTTCCAAACTCAGCCAAGGAGGAAGTGTGTCACAACACAATTACAGGAAGTCACCCAGGCCTCCTTCTCCTCGGCCAGGACATCCCAAGTCAGGTTATTCTGGACACTTGTGTTGACTTAACGCACTCACTTTCTTGATCTTCTGGAAGTAGAGCTCAGGAAGAGTGTGCAGCCAATAGCCCAGCTGACAGATGTAGTAGAACTTCATCTGGAACCTGCCGCCGAAGAGGGGAGACATTTAGCGTTTCACCACCACCCTCCGGACAGATCACTCATCAATGCTAACAACATTAGTTAGCAACACTTTTCACAGATCACGGCGCATTATAAGAGACCGAGGCTGTGGGGCTAATGCCCGCTAATCTGATCAGAAGACTGTGTCTGAACAATCCACTCTCATTTCATGGCAAATGCCTCAGTAGATCAGCTTTCAAATGAACCGCTGACTAATGACTTGTCACAGAGCAAAGCATTACAATGGTCATTAGTACAGCCAGATAAACTGGCTGTAAACGCCCCCCCTCACCCCATACACGCACACAGACAGACAAGGGGGAAGAGCAACTTAAAGCCCTTTCCCTCTCCCATAACACAGAGAGAGACACCCAGGAAGTTCATCTCAATATTTCCATTAATCAAACAGACACCCGTCTCTGATATAATGAGCATGTCAATCTTCTGCTCACTGCTGTGTGTTCCCATCAAACAACATCTACTTACGGCATCAAGGCATGGGGGTAGCCCTCCCACAGGCTCACTGGATTGGACAGGAGGTTCTCCTACAAAAACAACAAACAGACAGAGTTGATTTTGTTATGGAGGAGTACAAAATGGGTGTATCTCAGACAACATGTTGACTGTATGCAAATATGCATTGTGGGTAACTTGATATTCAAGTTTGCACCCAGAGTTAGGGACTGTTT
The DNA here is from genome assembly GCA_015244755.2 of Tenualosa ilisha. NCBI lineage: Eukaryota > Metazoa > Chordata > Actinopteri > Clupeiformes > Clupeidae > Tenualosa > Tenualosa ilisha. Next base: position 5,804 of record PYXC01002621.1, on the reverse strand, counting down.
ACACTTAAGAGATCAGACAGAAAGGGTGACTATTCTATTAGACAGCCTTTTCAACAAGGTTATTGAAGCCTGTAGAAATCAAAAGGCACAAACAAAATCCCTGGACTCAAAATAACCTAAGCTTCATGGGGGAAAAAAGTTCACTGTATTGGTGTGTGTGTGTGCGTATGTTTGTGTGTGTGCACACACAAATAGATTTTAACACAGGACAGCGTTCTCTGCCTACCCAGCACTTACAGAGAGGATGATGCTGGCTCCCCATCCACACGAGAATAGGTAGAAGGCACTCAGCTGGCCTGACTCGTTGAATTTGCTGTGCTTGGTCTTGGAAAAGTGCATCTTCCGGTTGATCTTCTGCAGAAGCACATGGGTGAAGGGAAGTTGATTAGGTGAACAGCTGTACACATTACATTACACATTACTGGGGCTGTCCATTGTGTGTGTTTGAGTGAGAGAGAGAGAGAGAGAGAGAGAGAAAGAAAGAGAGACAGAGCAAATGAGTAAACCCAAGAAACACAAAGCAAGTATAGAACTGTCAGTGTGCGTGTGTGTATACATATATTTATGCGTCTGGTTGTGTATAGAAAGACGGTAGTGTGACAAATATATAGGGCATATGTAGTCTGTCACTGTCTGTAGACTATAGCCTGCCAGTGTAAGTCAGTCAGTCTGTCTGTCAGTCTTACCACACAGGATTAGTGACACTTACGTCAAGCACATACTCCTGGATAATGGCGTGCATGATAATGGCCACCAACATGTAGAAAAACACGGTGGCCAGGTCCTTAAGGCCATGGTGAAAGTAATTCACTGCTGGTTCCTCAGATCCCTCTGCCACACAGGAGATCACAAACATGAACATTTCCTCTTTTAACACTTTGTTCTATCAGTTGGCTGCAAATAGTGATACAAAAGACTGACGACACATACAACTGTCAAACAGCACAGACTCTAGCAACACTTTGACTAACATGGCAACGAGTCAAAACACACATGACAGGTCAACATGCTAAGTAGACCTAGTAGGTGGCTGTAATCAACCACCTCAGAAACAAATTGTATCATTTGCATTCGTCCTGTTATCTGGAGTAAAAGCCATTCTCCACAGTTAACAGGCTGCTGGTGAAAATGTCAAAAGATCTGCTTTTGACTTTTGCCAACCAAAATAACACACCAGGTTAAACACATAAAAACAGTCTTATATGTGAACATGCCAATGAGTGACAATACTTTCTGCCTACCAGCAACCTTATCCATAAGTAAAGTGAGTACAGCAGAAAGTGCTACATGCATTGGGAGAAAAACTGCTTTTTGACTTGGCTTAGGCTGTTGACAGCTACTGCATCCTTGTCTGACCCCTACTAGGGCTGACGTGGCCTAGTGACTTAAATACAGTGTCAAGTAGGCAGCAGAGTCTAGGTTTCCAGTGTTTTTCTCTTTGAATAATGGAGTAAGCCAAAGGATCACTGCAAAAATCTTACATCAGATGAACAGTTTTTTGTGCTCAAACCCTGAAGCTTAAGCCTAAATGAAACATACTTTCTTCCTCTTTTCTCTTACTTTTAAATAACTACTTAGGGATGTCCACATGCAAAACTAGAAGAACATGTTTCTCTGCATTTAAGTCTTACCATTGGCTGATATGGTTACATTGTACTGCACAGTAATGAACAAAACTGTGATCTGTGATGAGACCTGCAATGAAAATGAAAATGGTTTGGGGCCATTTCATACAGAATAAATAGTTGTTGCATAAATGTATAATGTTTAATAATAAACAAGGGCATCTATTTAAAAAAAATGTCAAATGAAACTTTCTAATAAATGTCCTGGCGTGATATAATGCCGAAATCACTGAGTAGAACTGCCGGAAAATAGTGACACCTCAGCTTCATGAAAAAACATCAACTCCCAGAATGCATTCGTGAAGCAACGGCCGCGCAGATTTTTTTTTTTTTTTTATCGAGGATGCTATACAAACTAAAATGTACAGAAGAAATCAGATATTTTACTGTAAGAAAAGATGGTGAGCATATTTAAAAATTACATGTTAAGGACAAATGCCCACTGTTGTCAAAATAAATGCAAACGTGTTCGGAAGTAGTAGCTTGTGTGTTGTCTACGATGACAGCGCTTTCAATCGCTCTGTGATTGCCACGTAACACTTGATCTGCGCGTAAAAAGTAACCATGCTGAAGTGTGTTGCACAATATGGTAGGCTACTATCAGTCTATTTAACATTTTGGACTACTTATAAAGACGTTTGCTTTAGCTGCGAAAACAAACAAATGTAAAATAACGGACTTGAGCATAGACAATGCCAGAGGAGTGCTTGTTTTTTATGGCATAACTTAGCCAGCAAGTTAAGAGACGAGCAATTCTGTGGAATCATGGTATTCTAACAGCAATGTGACAATAAACTACAACCGTTTCTGCACGTCGTGAGTTGTAGGCTCTTGAAATAGTTAATAGTTAGACCCAAATTACACGCTTTGTTACATTTAAATTGTATTATCTGGGATTAGAGAAAACTGGCGCTTTCATTTTTCAAATGAATCTGTGTCTGTGGGCGGCTAGTCCGGATTATACCCCCCAATGGCAAGGTATCCTACACATTTGTAACAATTCCATTTGAAGCATGATGCTTTATGAGAAGTCCAAACTTACCTCAAACATAAGACCAAGAAGGAACAGCATAGCAACACAGGAAACAATGTCTGCATGGTTCTGGATGACAAATTCATGGCTGAGAACTGGGGGATTCTTATTAGTCTTCTTTCGGAGCCCCATTTCAGTTTCTTACAAATGCAAAACAACTGTAATCCGGTCAACACGTCCTCCAGTATTTTTCTGAAAGCGCGCAGGTCCGTAAGATAACGTTCCAGACCACCTCCCGCTTACTCCCCGAAAGCACGATCGGCCAAATGAAAAGACCGACTTTCTCTTCTTCTTCCTCCTTCATTTGATTCTAACGTGACGGGGCTTAAACTGCCGTGTTAAAAGTATTGCAATGTGATGCTGCCATCTGTGCGTGGGGAGTATGAAAGGAGACGAAATTTCTTGACAAAAAACTGCCACTAATGATAACGTAGGCTTTAGGACTGGATATGAAAATCTGGCTTATTTGAAACATCTTGACCTGTCTGTAAAATTTGGGAAGACTGGCTTATCATTCGTTTATTTCATATGTTGTCATATGTATCTCATCATATGTTCTCATTACAGGGAGCACCAGTAAAGTAGCCAATAGGCTACTAAGTCCAATGGCAAGTGAAAAAAAGAGAGGAATGGAAAAATGTTTCAGCATTTTAAAGACAATAGCCTTCACTAGCACAATAGCCATTACTGTGTACTGTTGTGTGTGTGCCGTTCAACAACATAAATAAATAGGTTCATACACATTTCACTTTGAATTGCAAACAAACAGGCTATCAAATTTCCAGTTGGACAACAGAAGGCTCAAGTCAAGTTAAGTAAAAGGCTATAAAACATAATAGATGCACAAATATCTTGTCTAAACATTTTTTGAAAGTTACAAAAATAAATAAAATAAAGGGCCTACTTTCTAAATACAATCTATTTTTTCTAAAAATATCTATTTTCAAAAAATCTATTTCTAATCTTTAATTTACTAAATTTAATAGACTCTCTTTCAAAGACAGAAAGCACAAATTAATACGTAGAGCAAGCCATGCTGGCATGAATGAAAATAAAGCTAAAAATTATACATTGAATAGTTCAGGTCATCAGATAACTTGATGTTGGCACCAGGATCTAGTCGCTTATGACCCGCAAACAGGCCCTGGGACCATTCTTCTCTCCCTTCTTCTCCTTTGTCATCATCGCCACATGGAAGAAAGTATCATGGACATGTTGTAAAAGGCGCAACAGTAAATCGGTGGAGAGTTGAAATGTTGGAGAGTTAAATTCTATTGGGCCGAAAGCTTTTTCTACGCATTTGTAGGCTATTTATGTAATGTAGCCATTTATGCTGTATTTCATGGCAGTAATCCTAGCCTGGGTAAACCCATCTTTACCGCTAGCGTATCTGAAATTTGCTCTGCAGGTTGATTCATTGCTGGTTCTTATCTTTTGACTTGTAAACAACTTCACATGTAGGATATACTACGAAGCAAGGTTACTGGCTAAACTGGGTAACTTCTGGAGTAACCCCTTATCTAAACAACATGCCAATTCAGAAACATCTGATGCTCAATGCAGGGTACTTTTCAGATCAGTGGTAATTTTCAAAGCAACCTGGGTTAACCAGTAACCTTGCTTAGTAGTACAGGCCCCTGGTGTAAAATTAAGACGTTCAGTGACTATAGGGGGAGCTCTGTAGTTAAAAAACAAAACAAAAAAAAACAAGACAACAACACTGCATAGTTTCGTTTACAGTTTCTGACAACTGCTAAAACACATTTCCCTAAACCTCCCAACATTTTCTGAAAACAGTTAACACAAATCCTAAACTTTAGATTAGTTTCACAAAACCCTACATTATTCTTGCAAAACTGAATAATCACCTCAAAACAGTTGAAACTGTGTTCAAAAGTAACCACTTTCTGCTATTTCACACACAGGCCACTCAAAACTGTAATCCTACACAGCAGTCATTAGCAGTCATTTTCCATTAGAAAAAATGTTGATGTGTAAAATTGTTGATTGTGTAAAAATGTAAAATTTGAAGAATATTCAAAACGAAAACCTTGATGCAAACCCTTGATCCAAACATTACTTCACATAAAGAAATTAATGAAATACATATTGAATGCCACTTCATGACAACTTAGTCACAATTTGATGGGGACAAATGATGCCTTATGGGATGCACTCTGACCCTGTTTGGCCTGCAGCCTAAATGTTCATTCATTCATTCATTCAGTACTGTAACTGCATTTGCATGGCGAAAAGAGTCAGGATTCAGAATTGAATGTGCAATAAAACATAAATAGGGAAAATCTACAATCAAAAATAAAATATTACAATAATAATAAAGAATAGGGGAAAAATCACCTGCACTTCTGGTTTCTGTCCATTGTTGATATGAAACTCAAACAAGCCTGGTTTCAACACTGAACTGGTGTATATTGGTTGTCACATCATTAGACACAAGTGTTGTGTTGGTGAATGGTGAATCTGTGCTTTAATTGTGTTCATCTTCTGCCTTGTTTGGTTATCAATATAATTAAGAAGTGCATAATAATGCAAAATGTGTTTAGAATTTTGCAAAAAGTGTTAATAAGTTTTACAAAATGCCCAACCTAAGTGAAAGTAGTCTACGGATTAATTCAATAAATGTGTTTAGGCATTTGCGAATTTGTTTCACATATTAGGGTTTAGTGTTTTAGGAACTGTGAAAAACTGCATGGACATGTCTTGAGTGAATGCATTTGCTGCATCTCTGAGGAGTTTTGCTAAAAGTATGCTTCATTTTTAACTTTAAAATTCATGCTGGTTAACCCCCTGGAAAAGTGCAGCCAGGCATTACCAGATCCAATCGGTCTTGACTGATGTGAATCTGGGTTTACCGAGGCTACAGGACATCCCTGATTTGGGTAGAATATTGTTGATAAAATGGCCCTATTTTGAACTGCAAGAATCATGGGATAAATCATACATTTTTGTTTGTTGTTGTTCTTATGCACACAACTGTCACAGGCAGGGGCGCTATTGCCGCCCTAGAGTGCGCAGTTAACCCAAGGAGCCAAACAGTGAACCACAGAACAGCAGGGGATGATTTAAAATGAATACTTTTATTCTTGATTAAAAGACTTAATTGGAAGAGGGGGGGGGGGGCCTCG
>PYXC01002615.1:0-36922 GCA_015244755.2 Tenualosa ilisha | reverse complement strand
TTTTATAGCCTACAATGGAGTTGTTAATTCTCCAGGCCATAAATTGAAGTAGTGAAGATGCACTCTTGGATCTACCGCTCTAACTGTATCTGATTAAATCATCATAAATACCCCCTGTGTGTGTGTGTGTGTGTGTGTGTGTGTGTGTGTGTGTGTGTGTGTGTGTGTGTTGTGTGTTGTGTGTGTGTGTGTGTGTCTAAAGGAGGGAATGCTTGTGAGAGCAGGCCAGGGGGTAGGGAGGGGAGGAAGAGGAGGAGGTTGTTGCAATCTTTAAATCTTTCCCTCGAGCACGTCGGTTGAACACGAGTTCCTTTCTCTCTCTCCGCTTTGCTAAAACCCTTCAAGAACAGTGTCCCTGATGAGCAGAAATGTGCTCCCTCTCTCTCTCTTCTCTCTCTTCTCTCTCTCTCTCTCCCTCTCTCTCTCTCCCTCTCTCTCTCTCCCTCTCTCTCCCCCCTCTCTTCCCTCTCTCTCTCCCCCCCTCTCTCTCCCTCCTCTCCCTCCCCCCCTCTCTCTCCCCCCTCTCTCTCTCCCTCTCTCTCTCTCTCTCCTCTCTCTCTCTCTCTCTCTCTCTCTCTCTCTCCTCTCTCTCTCTCCCTCTCTCTTCCCCCCTCTCTCTCCCCCCCTCTCTCTCCCCCCCTCTCTCTCTCCCCTCTCTCCCCCCCTCTCTTTCTCTCTCTCTCTCCCCCCCCCTCTCTCTCTCTCTCTCTCCCCCCCCCTCTCTCTCCCCCCCATCCATCCATCCCCCTTTATGTCTTACTGTATTGCTTTAATGCATTAGCTTCCTTTGTCTTGGAGGCCTTTTTATGTGTTGGTAGAGTGAGCTGGGAAGCCTTACATCTGTAATGGCTTTTTGTCTATGTAAGTCAGTCAGTTTCTCCATCCTCTGTGAGTCTTATTGTTTGAAGTCATTCTCCCCGGTGACTGCCTAGGTGGTGAGTTGCCTGCTTTGGTGCTTTCGCGATCTCAGGCAGCCGTGTGTGTGTGCGCGCGCGCGCACACGTTTGTATTTATACGCGTGTGTTTGTGTGTGCGCGTCTTTGTGTTGTGCGTGTGTATTTTGTGTGTACGTGCACATCTGTTTGCATTTGTGTGTGTGTGTGTGTGTGTGTGTGTGTGTGTTGTGTGTGGTGTGTGTGTGTTGTGTGTGTGTGTGTGTGTTGTTTATGTGTTTAAGTTTGTGTGTGTTTGTTTGTTTTTTTGTTTGGGCTGGGGTCAGGATGTTGTACACTTGTAGACCAGCGTTGTACTGGTTCAGTGGGGCCCCAAGTGAGTGAGGATCAGGGCTAATTCTCCAGGCCCCTCTACAGACTTTTCCACTGACATAATGAGAGCTACTAGCAGGCTTAGCATTGCTCAACAATGACCTCATGCTCCTGCATGCAGCGGGGGCCAAAGAGAGTGAAGCCTCTGTCTGACTGACTGACTGCCTTTGTGTGTGTGTGTGTGTGTGTGAGTGTGTGCGTGTCTGTGTGTGTGAGTGTGAAGGCTGGAACTCCAGCTTTGTGTGTAAGAGCTTGGAAAGCACTTAGATCCACCCTTTTGGTGTGTGTGTGTGTGTGTGTGTGTGTGTGTGTGTGTGTGTGTGTGTGTGTGTGTGTGTGTGTGTGTGTGTGTGTGTGTGTGAGTGAGTGAGTTGCCATCCTGCCTCCCTCCCTCCTTCCCTGTCTCCCCTCCCTGGCATGGTGGCCTAGGCAGCTTTGTGGGGAATGTGGTAATCTGCAGCCATGTTAAAGATTGCTGTGATTTCTGGCTGCCTTCATTCTACCCAGCTGCGTCCCCCCGCCTCTTTCTCTCTCCACTCCCTCTCTCCCTCCCTCTCCCCTCTCTCTCCCTCTCTCTCTCTCCCCTCTTATTTAATGCTTGTTTTAAAAAGAGTTTGAACGGTCAGTTAGGTTCGTGTCGGGGGTAATAAATATTTCATGTCAGTGAGTATAAACACTGGCGTGCCCTTTTCCTCTTGTTGCCTGCCCTCTTTCTTCCTCCCCCTCTCTCCCCCTCCCTCCCCTCTCGCCCTCTCTTTCACACTGGAAAGTGCCTCTGGCAGGGCTGGCTGGCGCCTCAGTGCTGCCACCTGCTGCTGGTCTGTATGTAGTGCACGCTCCTGGGATCCTGCATTTTTGCAGCTGCATGCAGTCCCCCTCTCTGACAGGGTGGCACAGTTCAAAGTGCAGTTCAGGCACTGAGCAACCAGGGTTTATCCTGTGGCTGATTGGATGACACCAGATCTCTTTTTTTTTTTTCTTCCAGTGTTCTCTCTCTTTTTTCACCTCTCTTTTTTCTTTCAGTCACACACACCCACACTTGTGCCTATACACATCTGCATGTGTGTAGGTGTATGATGGCCTCTGTTCCACACAGATGTGTCAGGAGTTGAAATGCATTTTATGAGCTCATATGTGAAATATATGGAAAAATGAATGCATTTAACTTCATGAGCAAACAACACAGGTAGAGGGAGAAGAAGGGGCTCTGGGGTAGTGTGATGGAAATTCCTCAGGTCTAGACTTTTTTCCCCCGTTTCTAACATGGCGCATCTCTGCGGACCAGAGTCATGCTGGACAACGCTTTGTTTACTTTACCAAAGAATTAAATGCGCTCAATCCCTTTTTAATTGACTGGCTTCTACAGCAGGTTTTTTTTGGCCAGCTTAAGGGCAGGGGGTGGAGGGAGAATCTCCACCATCTCTCTCCACACTATTTCTCTCACACAGACAGACACACACACACACACACACACAACACTACTTTCCTCATCTGCCAAACAGAACCCCAGTTTGTGCAGCCTTTAACCAACATGCATTGCCTGTTTGTGCTGTTGGACGCATTTGGCTAATTGTGTTCTCTCTGTCTGTGTGTGTGTGTTTTTTCTCCAGAGCAAACGGGACCATCTGCTGATGAATGTGAAGTGGTACTACCGCCAATCTGAGGTGCCCGACTCTGTCTACCAGCACCTGGTGCAGGACCGCAACAACGAGAACGGTGAGCAGGCTTATCCCCTTCTTGTGCTCTGTGTGTTTGTGTGTGTGTGTGTGTGTGTGTTTGTATATGTGTGTGTGGGAGTGAGAGTAAATGCTTCTGTGGATGCATACAAACAAGTTCAACAAGCCTGGCCATGCCTTCGTAGCACTTCCACTTGATTACCATCTCTCTTTAGAGCTAGTCTGGATTTGATCAGTCAGGGCAAGCTATCAGTCAGGGGCTGATCCAGTCTTTTCAAACTTAAACACCTCAAGCAAGCAATCAAATCTCACTACTGAATGTCCAGACCCTCATCAGGATTTCTCATCGCTATGTAGTGTCCAATGCCAATCTGTCACTCTCTTCCTCTCTCTCCCTCTGTCACTCTCTCCTTCTCTCCCTGTCTCTTGCGTTCGTGCCTTATTTTGGTTCTTTGTTCCTGTCTGTCTGTCATTTTGTCTGTCTGTCTGTCTGTCTGTCCATCACTGCATGAACAAGAGAGCAAGTGAGGGGTCAAGTTCATGAGGCTGGGAGGCGTTCTGCACGAGTAGAACAGGAGAAGCTGGAGATCAGACTAGCCGTGATCATCATTGCTTTTGTTCCCACGGCAACGCTCCCTTAAAAAGCAAATCAAATGCTCGGGCCCAGGGGGGACGGGGAACGCGTCAAGTGCAAATAGCTTCAGCTCCAACATTGCCCCCAGAGCATGCACCCCCTCCACACACACACACACACACAACACCTGAAAACAAAGCATCAGTCAGCCCTACCAGCCCTCCCCCTCCCTTTCACTTGCACATGCATGCCACATACACCAACTGCAGGGGCTCATGGGTAAAATGGAGCATGCAACACACACACACACACACACCTGAAAGCACATCGTCAATCAGTGCCACCCCCCCCCCCCTCACCCATAACATTCGTGTACACTCTCTCTCTCTCTCTCTCTCGCACTCACACACACACACAGTAAGAAAGAGCTGATGGTTAAAATGGCAACCGTGTCGCTGGCTCATTGGGTGTTCCGGAGTGCATCCAGCAGCCAGAGGCAACTCTGCTTTGATTTAGCTCTTAATAAAATCAGCAGGCATTTACCCAGCATCCCTCCACACACAGGCTCACACACAACCACACACTCACGCACAAAGAAATGCACACTGGCTCTCCCCTCCCCACACTGCCTGTGCATTCCTTTGAGCAGCCTGGCTGTTTGTTAGAGACGCGCGTGTGTGTGAGCACGCATGACAGAGAGAGGGAGCAAGAAGAGCGACTGATCGATGCACGGCACAGACAAGCTGTCTGACATGGCCGCCTGTGATTGTCCCCAGCCTACGGGGGAGGAGGGGAAAGGAGAGCGGGTGAAATCTGACAAGCGCTCATCTGCAGCCCTCCACTTGGTTGGTGTGTGTGTGTGTGTGTGTGTGTGTGTGTGTGTGTGTGTGTGTGTGTGTGAGTGGTGGCATTTGTCACTGTAATGATGGCCACTCATAACCCTCTCCCCACCCCCCAGCCAACTCATAACATAGCTTGTTTCAGCCAGCTGTAATAAGCTCTCTCTCTCTGTCTTTGAGGCAGCCACTGCAGACAGACAAACAGCCAAACAGCAGTCTCGTTATTGCCTGATGTGTCACTGTGCCACACACAAAACCCCATGTCTACACACTTATGCTCTTCAGCGCAATGATTATGGATAAGGAAGCTTGGTTGCTTTTGCACACACAACACACCACACACACACACCACACACACACACACACACATACAGTATTTTCCCCAGTTCTCTCATATTTGGGCAGAGCATCCACTTAAATCCCACTAACCTAGAATAATAACAGGCTTAGGAAAATGTGGCACATGCGTCTTGCCTTGAACATGTATGAATATATTTTTGTCATTTGTTTCAGTAATTCTCCGCTGACTTGGTGGTTTTTTAAATTCTTTTAATTTTTCTATTTTAAATGTCAGCCTTTGGGAAGTGAATTGCCACTGACTATTATTGATTATGTGCTTTGTTGTGGAATGGCCATTACTATTGTACTTCACATTATAAATGTTAGTATTTATTAGAGTGAGTGTATGTATGTGTGTATGTGTGAGAGAGAGAAAGAGGAGAGAAAAAAGACCTGAATGTAATGCATCTTCACTTATTCCTTTACTTAGTGTGTATTAGTTTCCCAAATATAAGCTGCACAAGTCTAAACCAGAGGACAGTGATTTATACAACTTAAAAAATTGTGAGCCAAACCCATGTATTGGCTGCAGTTTATTAAGCGTTACTTATGGTAAATATGAATCAGATCACGATGTAATGGCAAAGTGGATTGTGGGAAAGAACTACTTTCCCTTGTATTAACCTCATAGTAATTTGCCAAATCAATGTATTAACCTTGGTTAATAATCAAGAAATGTATGTGTGGTATGTGCATTAGAGATTTGCCTCTTTGTAAGCAGCATTGGCCTCTGGACGTCTGATCATGCAAGTGAACTTGTTGTGTGTGTGTGTGTGTCTTGTGTACCTGTGTGCTGAATATGTCTTTCATTTGTGTGCCCCTGCAGACTCTGGCCGGGAGTTGGTCATCACTGACCCTGTGGTCAAGAGCAGAGAGCTCTTCATCTCAGACTATGTGGACACATACCATGCTGCTGCCCTCAGGTAAAACACACACATTCAAATACATTTTCAAACTTTATCTCACTCCTTCACACACTCCCTCGCTCACACACACACACACACTCACTCACTCACTCACACACAGACACATTAAAACACTTACACTGTCTTAGGCGTGTGTGCTTTCACTCAGTATGTAGTTATAATCAAAGTATCTTGGTCTAGTTTTATTACACTTTTCCATTTTGTTTATGTAGTTTGTGTATATACTCAAAGGTGCAGTTAACCATGCAACTATGCATTTAAGTATAGGTTGTAAGTATGCTATGTGTTTGTATTTGTGTGACACAAAGTATTATGGATGGCTCTTTCAGTGTGGAGCAGTTTAGCCGATGCATCCAGACTAATGCATCCAGCCGAGTTGTTGTTGGCTGTACTGGTAGCGTCTGCATATCCACGAGGAAAAGCTATTGGGTGGATTTCACTGTCTGCAGCAACAGTTATCCAGTTATCCGACAGACAGTGTCTCTCTAAGCCCTCGTTCTTTGCCGTACTCAAAAATAAGGGATAGAAGACCAGCTTTGGTTATTGTCTGGATCTCGAAACTAGATCTCCTCTCGTTTTTCTCCCGTTTATATGCCTCTTTTTTCATCTTCATCCTTCTTTTCCTGCCTCCCTCCCTCCCTCCCTCTCTCGCCTTCCTTAACACAAACCATCTGGAAGCTCCACGGCAGTGGCAACGGCGCACAAAGCCTCAGCCCCGGACCCGCTGATTTCAGGGCAAATTAGCTGCAACCTCGACCGCCGCCACCGCCGCCAAAGCTCCCTCGACCCCCCCCCTTTGATTTGACTTATTACGGGGCTTTAGATCGACTTTGCCGAATTCCAGCGGGATGCTGTAATGGTGGAGTCGGACCCACGCACGCCTTTTATCTGGCGGAGGCGAGGTGTATTGTGTCTCGGCAGGGGCTCCCGGGCCACTGTGATGCCTATTATTTTGATAGGCCCAGACACTCCACAAGAAAAAAGAGCACAGGGAGGCAAAGAGAACACAGAGGTAGAGGCACAGAACCAGGGAGAGGCAGAAATGTGAGGGAATACAAATGCTATCAAGATGTAGAAAGTGCGTGTGTGTGTGCGTGTGGGGTGCTTGCCGAGGGTGGATGGGTGGGTGTGAGTGTGTGTGTCTTGCTGTAGTGCGTGCGTGTGTGTGTGTGTGTGTGTGGGGTGCTTGCCGAGGTTGGGTGGGTGTGTGAGTGTGCGTGTGTGTGTCTGGGTGTAGTGCTTGTGTGCGTGTGTGTGTGTGTGTGGGGTGCTTGCCGAGGGTGTGGGGTGCTTGCCGAGGGTGGGTGGGTGGGTGTGTGTCTGGGTGTAGTGCTTGTGTGCGTGTGTGCAAGCATTAATCTTTTATTTGGGGCTTGAGCTGTATCTGTCTACCTGGAGAGGAATGAAAGTTGGAGGAGATCGGAGAGGTGCTGCTGCTCCTGCTGGTGCTGTTGATGACTGTGAGAGAGACAGCATCTCCCCTGTTTCTCCACTTCAAACACACTGAAAGACACACACACACAATGCAACTAAAAAAAACACACACACACACCTCGCAACACTTTCAGTTAAAGTCTTTTAAACATGCGCTCTGTACACAATGTCAGTGTTATGCCTCTGCAGGTTGAAACATAACATAGACTTATTCTTTCCTAAATCAACCTATATTTTGTTGTTTGATTGCAGAGGGAAGTGTACCATCACCCACTTCTCAGACATCTTTGCTGCCAGAGAGTTCAAAGCCCGCATCGACACATTCTTCTATATCTTGGGATACAACCCAGAAACAAGGTAAGGGCTGACTTCCCCTCTCCTCCCTTCTCTCCTCCCCTCTCCCTAAACCCATCCCTCTATCCCCTCCTTTGGCCAGCCCATGTGAACATCACATGAAGGCCGCACTTGTGTGCACATACTATGGGTCCATATGAGATGGCAGACCAGCTAACTTAAAGGAAAAATCCAGAGTCAATCAGCCCATATGCCAGTAAGCTTGTTGATCACTCCCCCTCACAATCCCTCAACTCTTCCTCCTCCTCCTCCTCCCCACCCCCAAAGCAAGTGTGTGATAATCTTATCACAGTGGCATGAGTCTCAGCTGCACAGTGAATAGCTTTTTTTCCCCTGATCTGGGGAAGAAGGTTGGTGGCAGTTTGCTGTGGAAGTAGTAAAAACACACTGCAGCCACCCCTCCTCTGACCCGTGGTGCAATACACTCAACATCAGCGGGTTTTTTTGTTGGGTTTTGTTTTGTTTTTTCGCTCGGTGCCTTGAAGCGCCGGGCCCATTGTCGCAACATGAGGGGCGAAGCCACAGCTTTGCGCTGTGTGTTTCAGTGATAAATGATCCCCGGGTTGATCCTTTATTCACCTCCCTCAATGAAATGGCTTTGTGTCATCAAAAACCACAGGAGGAGCGAGAAAATCCGCTCTGTTCGCTGCTATTAATCTGTTACTGTTCTTTCATTCATTGCTATGGTGATTTCAGGGAGTCTTAGTCTTTGTGCTCGCACATCACTGGGTCACTCAGCCTTGTTTATCTTCTTATGCGGCATGGCGTTTAACTAGAAGTTTCTATGTATGTGAATTTTATGCAGTTTCCTCAGTTTGCGTCTAAACACGGCTGAAAAATTTAGCGGGTGTGGGTAGTATACTCAAAATGCTTTGCTGGATTTACTTGGACTGAGCTGAAAAGTGGCTTAGCATACTTTATCTTCTACTGGGTGTTAAGGTCAGCTGGTCAGCTGCACTCTTCTGCAGCGAGCCGTGTTACTGAACCCTCTTGGCTGGTGGCCTTCACATTTCGGGCAGACGGATTAAATGACCATTTCCTGCGATGCAAAAAAAATAATAATAATTCTCTCCACATGGACTGTTAGGCTGGTTGCAAAGAGTGAAATGAGGTTATTTGGATCCATCTACCGCTCCCCAGCTATTTATCATCCCACGCCAGTGTTTTTTATTATTTACATCTCTGCCTTGGCAAAAAGTATTGGGTGATAAATTCACTTTTCCTGTCCGGCAGCTCTCTCTCACTTCATTTACCTCTGCAGTCGAGCTCTTAATGTTAAACATATGCTCCTGGCCCGGCCCCTGTTCAGAGCGAAGTCACGAACGCAGATACCTTCGCTCACCGCTCCACATTGCTCTTTGTCACGTGATGTCCGGCTCGATGGAAACACATGAATCTATGGCAGGATGTTTTCTTTGTGTTGCTGTGCAAATCAAGATAGTGAGATCACTTGAAAATGGAGAAGAGTGTGTGAAGATAGGCCCGCTCGCATGTATCTGTGCAGCACTTGTCATAGTGTGGTTACAGACGGCAGTTGTTATCTTGCAGTGTTATGCAAAACTTTTCAAACAATGAGTTGCATTTGAAGCCTGGTCGTCCTGTAGCATGTTTGAACTGTTGGCGTAAATGAATGCCAGCACTTTATACTACAGTGCCTTTGTTATAGTGCCACCTGTTTACATGATTAAAAAGCCTACAGTGTAAGAAACTGTGTCTCCAAGTGTAATATCACCTATTACAAGAAAAATATTTGTACTTACAAATTTTTGACACATATAAAATTGGAAATGCTTGTTGGCAGACTACTGTAGACAGTCTTTTCTACTAGGCCTACATGCCTTCTAGAATGTGTCGCAAAATTCCATTCCCATAAGTAAGTACATTGTATTAGACTTTGTTAAACACTTTGTTACACTGTATAACATGATGTGGATACTAGTAGTATACAGTGTTGCCAAATAAAGTATGGAAGGGGCGTGGTGTGTAAGGTATGAAATATAAAGATGTTGCATGTAGTCGTCTTCTACTCTACCAACCCATATGACTAAGGAGCATTTTTTTTATCTATTTGGATTAGTTGTCACCCTCAGAGGCTGTTTTCACATCTCGATGCACTTTAATTTACTGTATGGGAAATTGGTAGCTGAATTATGTTCATCCTCGCAATGGTTGGGTCATTTCTAACAGTTTCATCGTTCTGGGATGTAGTTTGTTGTATGAAACCCATGTTGTTGCTTGCAGTCTTGTGTAGTTGTTGCCTTTCAATGGATATTCTGAGACACAAGCTATTTCTCCAGCCATTTGGCATTGATTGAGTTGCATTACTTCAAGCAGCTTCTTGGAGCAAGACCTAGCGACAACATTTGGAGTTGTTTCTTGTAAGAATAAACATCACACATTGTTTTGGCATTTAACACTTTAGCACTTTCTGCTCAAAGTAGCTGAGATGTGTGTACATTCAACAAAAGACAGATCTTGTTCCCAGAGATAAAGAGAGGTCTTCTTTTGTGAAATTACCCAATCCCAACACAAACACCTGTAACATAACTATAAAACTGAAATATGTGCGCATTGAAAGTAGTCACACAAATCAGTAGTTTTGTGTACCGGCCCGCTTGACATTTATTTAACAGAACAAGAAGGTCACATGTCTGGCGTTGGAATCTGTCTGAAGTTTATTGTCACTGAGTCTCTCTAGTTCCAGCTGTGTCATTCTGTAGATGTGCCTACAAAAGTATGTGAGCAAGTTTGTGGACCTTTTGGTTTTAACCTGGTTTGTTTTTCTCTGGTGATATGCGCACTCTCTCTTTTTCTTTTTGGGGGGGGGGCGGGGATTTTGGGTTTTGTAGTCTGTCCCACAACTTAAAGTGTAGCAGTAACAGTATTTATTCCCAGTTCAACCGGTCTCTAGACTTAATCTTCCATTTGAATAGCTTTGCAGATTTGTGATAAACTCTATGCACACATGTGCAAATGTTGACAAACCATCTCAATGTCAAACACACTTTGAGGGTCACAGCGTTCATGCTTGTTTGGTTAATTGACATGGAGGCTGAAATGTACCAGCAAAAGATGCTTCCTGCACTGTATTTTGTGAACTGCCCTCAGATATTTGCAGATGTTGGCAGGTATTAGTCATTGCTGGTCATTAGTGTTGTACATAGTCTTTGCCCTCTCTTCTCCTATTTCCTTCCATAGTAAACTAGCAGTGTTACAGCAGGTAAATAGTTGTTAGTTCAAAAAAAGGGCCATGTCAGAGTTTTTGTTCCTTTGCTTGTTGTAGGAAAATATTTAACAAACACAACTGTCCTCTTCTCTGTTGCTCAAAGTGCTGATTTTAATTGTATTGTGATTGTAGACTAAATTAATTACTATAACTAGGTTTTCTTTTTTTGTCTTTTCTCCTCTGAACCTGCATGCCCGTTAGTAATTGTTATACGGATGAACATTTAGAGATAATTGTACAACACTTCAGCTGCTCATCACAACTTATCAGAGTTGATGAACAATTTTCCCTCTGAAGCAAGTCAAGTTGTGCTGATTTTGCCATGGGATTGACTGGGATGCAGGGCTGTGTTCATTCACCCCATTGCAGTTCAGCAGGTTGTGACACTTGTCTGTTGTTTTACTTACAGAACCTTGATGAGTGGAGTGCTTGGTTTTTTTTTTTTGTTTGTTTGTTTTTTATTATTATTACATTTACATTTATGCATTTAGCAGACGCTTTTATCCAAAGCGACTTACATTTTGTCAACTATCAATTGTTCAGGGCCAGTCTCCCCTAGAGCAATTTAGGATTAAGTGCTTTGCTCAGGGGCACAAGAGTGGCAACTGGGATTCGAACCCACAACTATTCAGGCTATCTTGTACGCTAGCCAGGTTCCTTTACTGCTACACTACCACCGCACCTATGTTATTATTAATTTTTTTTTTTTTTTTTTTTGGATCCACGTTCAATGTCCTGAGGCAGTCTAACCATCTAGTCTAGCTTGTATTTCCAGTGTTGATATTAAAGCCCAGTCTTTATACTGTATTCAGACTGGAGCTAAAATGTTTCTTTTGTTCAGATAGCCTTGATACAGAAGTGAATTAATACAATGTTTCAGTAATATATGGGGGAGTCCGTCTTTAAAATTTAACAATTCATATATTTGCATTGCAATGCTATAATTTTATATTCCAAAAATGAAAGGCAGCCAGAAATGCAGGCAAAGGCTGCTGGTGAAGATAGTCTCTGTGAAGGAAAATAAATCCTACAAAGCCATTCGACAGGGGCTGGCACAATAGTCATGTGAGCTGATAATAAAGGATTCCCATTTCCTCTCCTGGAAATCATGAAAAGGGGGGGAAAGAGGGCTAGAGAATCTGGGGGTCTTTTGCACAGTCGCGGCGATTCATCTCCGCTGTTGCCTGTTGTGAGCCCCCTTCTCCGGGGCCCCACTCAATCACAGTCTATCACCCTCTCCGGCTGTCTCCCTCCCTCCCCGCTCCCGCTTGTTTGGTATGCCGTACGGGGCGTCAGCAACCTCGCGACTCGGCCTTGTTTATGGAGCAGACGTGCGGAGGAGATGGATTGCGTTTCCAACGTGTGTCTGTGTGTAAGGTCGCGGCACATGCTCAGTCGTGTCTGTCGGAACGGGAACTCTGTACGCTGTGCGTGAAAGCTGAGGTCACAGCACAAGCTCAGTGAAAATCTCACCGAGCGATTGCCTGAGCCTCCATTTTGAGTACCTAGAAATAGGTGCGAAAGGAGAGTTTGTGTAAAATACCATAGCCGACAAACTGTCAAATTTAAAAGCGCAATAGCTTCGTCTACATGATGGACGACTTATTCAGTCCGCGAAGGTAGGTTTGCACATTCGGCTTCACCTGTTAAGCTGTAAATCTGCGCTGTACTTGCCGCTGTCTATGTTCCATCTGAACTCGCTGACGTGTTTACCTTTGTGATTTTTATTCCTGCTGGCGTATCATTATTTCTATGTCAGTGACATCAATTGTTATGGCGAATGTATGTAACCAGCATGCACGGAATAAAATCGGTAAACGCTGTGTTGTAGCATTGTAGAGTAGACACTATAGAAGCGAAGTATCTTGCTGGAATGCGCCTGGGTAGCGTTACATATACCAGCGCCGCTACAATTTATCCATTCAAAAATGCAACCACGGCGTGCATAGATGTCTGCCATGGCAGTCTAGCGACTCGTAGGCTGTTGTCGGTGAACAAGCATTCTTGTTTTTATGCTTTGTAAGAAACAGAAGCTGTGCTTGTGGGGACTCCATTTTGCAGTACGCTATGTTCTCGTGTTTACAATCGGGATGACATGGCGTTGGAGGCGTGCAGGAGCTTTGTGCACGTTTTCACCATAGACTGTACAGAAGCACTCTGAATTCTTGCTCAAGTTGCATTCTTTGTGTTGGCATTATTATCAGAAAAAGTTTTGTCCTTTCACTGTATTTATGCAATGTTATGACAGTGTTACAGTCGTGCGAGGATTGGATGAGATTGGTGGAAGGGGCGGGGTTTGTCTTGATTACTGTTCTCGTGGTCGAGTTAAATGTTGTGCAGAGTATTTGCGGTGGATTGGATGCTTGCTCATTTCATTCAGAAAACTGTCGTGACGACTGACAAGCTCACTATAGAAGAACTAGTGGGACTTGTCTAATTTACCTAGGATTGTAAATGGCTGGCTGACAGGCTGGTACCAAACAGTCAAACACAAACTGTCAAGCAAGGTATTTAATTAAAAAAAAGAAAGAAAATCAGTGTGGCATGGTGCACATTTGACTTAACAATGTTAAATGAGAGATAAACTGATGTTGAACCCGCTGTATGTTTATACATGAGATATTACTACCAAGTCATGTCCAAAATATACAGCTTTGGGCAAGTGTCTAAGAATTTTAGTTATACTTTTAGGCTTTCTCATTATTTAAATTTTTAATCAGGGAATGACAGTGTTGTTACTTAAGAAGGACTAATAACACATCACTTTCATCTAGACTCATAATTTGATGATTTTAAGATCCTCATATGTGGCATATTTTTGCAGTGAAGCTCAGTTAGATCCATTCACAGAAAGTTACTTTTAAATAAATGCCAAGTAGACAAGTTCAGGGCAAAAATGACTTACTGAATCAGGTCAAGTGCGGCCAAATAGTTAACTTTATGAATGAAGTTCATAAGTAGGTCAGACAGAGAAAGGATTTTCTTGAGCCTGTTGTTGGCCTGAAGACTGAAGTAAGATTTGTGATTTTTGGTTTCTAGTTAAATTATTGTATTACTATAATTTTTGGAATAAAAGGTTATTGATCGACAGGCTATGAGACGTGTTTACTGTTTTGCTTTTGTTTTTCTCTACTTTCACTACCAGTCAAGTTAAGAGTTGTGCACTCTTAAATCTGGTGTTATAAAACGCTGTTCACTAGCAGTTCAGAACAGTGGTGTTGCCTCTCTGTTAAAAAGCAAAAACAAACAAAGTTATCATATGCAAACTTCACTGAAAAGGTACAAAATCTGAATTTTTTTTTTTTGCAGTGAAGTCGGATCAGGGATGTGTTGGGGGAATAACAGCTTTGAATTTCCCACTGCAGGTTTGTGTAAACCTGTGGCAGTGTGTTGATGTCCCTAACTTTAAGACGAATTAAGGAAAGACCAGAACATGACGCTCTTTTGTCAGCTGGGCCAGGTCGTTGAATCACTGACTGCAGATGGGTTGGCAGATGGATAGATTTTTAGTCTTACTTTATTTTCTGCATCTTCAGTGCCGATCAAATCTGTCAAGACTCATGCTGAAGTCTTGTTTAACATACAGAGTAAAGAAATTCATCCTTTCTGTTGACATTATTTGGACATCTGTTGCTGTTCAATTTCTGTCCGTGTTGCTTCGAGGAATTTCCTTCCAAGCTCTCAGTGCCAAGAGTTTGTAAAGGTTGTGTTATAGCTGCCTATAGGTTCCCGTCTCCTGTGCAAGCCCCCCTCGTTTCCTCACCCTGACTCTGCCAAAATCTTTGTAGCAGACGTGTTCAGGAGCCCTGCTGCGAATCCCAGGCCATGTCTCACAGACTTGACACACAGCTGAAAGTGGATTGTCCAGAGATCACCTGGTTTTTGCACGTTACTCTCAGTATGTGCTTTTGGCTGGGCCGTCCGACTGTACAAGAGTATGAAAACATATAGTTGAGAACGGTATTAAGTTTATGCCTGTACGTTCTTCTCAAACTCCTTTTTTGCGTTTGAAGAAAGAGCTACTTAATCCCCCAGCCCTACTTCATTTGTTTTCCGACATTTTTCTCTTTCATGGGGGGAGATTTGTTTAATATTGCAGCCTGGTCCGTGCCCCGTGCATCTGCGCACCGTATGGACTTTTCCTTCCAGACTGTTCTTGCTCACAGGAGGATGTGGCAGTGTAAGGGGGGCCTAGAGACTGGTGTTTATGAAACACAGTCAAAAGAGAGGTTTATGATTTTGAAGGCTTGAAACACAACCAGGCTCACTGAGCAAGAGTGTCTCCGGTGTCTAGCCAGGGTCAGCCTGACAGCCCCTCCACCCCCCACCCTTTCCCCCACCTCGCCACGAATGGAGTGAGAGTTTCTCCGGATGCAAATCATAGTGACAGTTTCTGGGCCGCTCTCTCGCATGCAGGGGCTATATGAAAAATATACTCGAGTTGCCGTGGCAACGGGAAAGGGGCTTTTTTGGAAGGGGTGGGGGTAAAAAAAAAATAAAAAGGAAAAGAGATTGGCGGTAGTGGGGTGGGGGGGGTTGTCATTTTCTTTAATCCACTGCAGCTGGAGATCGGAACACTGTTATTAAATTGTGGTTGCCATGGCGACCGGCTCTCTTTTTCGCCACGGCAACCATTTCAGCAGTGCCTGCCTGCGAGTCTCCCGTGTCATCTCCCTCTCTTTGAGGAGGTGAGGAGGGACAGGGGCTGGGGGGGGGGGGGGGCGAGGTGCTGTTCTGTACCTCTCTGCCTGAACAATGAGACTCTCTGCCAGGAGCGTGCGCTCTCTTTCTCTCCCTCAATCTTTTAGTGCCTTTGTTCCTACCAGTGTGTCACAAACCAGCTTTGTTTGCTTGTTTGTGTTTTTGTTTGTGTGTTTATGTTCTTGGAACGGGGGGGGGGGTGTAATTTACACATTCATTAATGTTGTGCCAAGTAGGAGGATAAGTCTGTGTTATGATCTCCAGGTGGATTATTTAAAAACCTTGTCATCCTCCTGCTGTGCCGCTATATAAAGTGAGATCTTCCTATGATAAAATGCTAGGATCTTACAGTAATAGCCCAATATTGCCGAGCCCCAATGTTAGTCTGAAACATTCAGAGGTGCTCCATGTTGTGTGTTCTCACCACCTGTTCCCTCCTCTTTCATGTTACAGGCGGCTAAACAGCACACAGGGGGAGATCCGAGTGGGCCCCAGCCACCAGGTACAGTGTTTCCTCCTCACAGCACACACACCAAACACGTCACACCAAACCTGCTTGCAATCCTCCACTTCTCAGATCACAGGTAGCTCTGGGCACACAGCACCCACAACAGTCGGCCACTTCAGCACACTGGACCGGACAATAACAGTCTGCACCTGTGCATCATAGCCATTCTTCTAGCCTCCCAAATACTGCTTTCTAAAGAACTAGTTCAGTGCTTGTGCTCCCAATGGACTATCGCACAAGCTCTTCCTGTGTACAGTAAGGGGATAAAAAGTAGTAGTACGCAGAAGTTTACATAATTGGACTACGAGTGAACTGCAAGGAAACCAAGATGCCTGTCCTTGGCAGTGGCCTACTTAGTGTTCTAATGTGGGTCCATCTCATATGTTGCACAACAAATACAATTTTAATGACCTCTTATCCATGATTTAGCCTGACCTTCAATGATGGACAGCTAGAGACAGAGGGGGGGGGGGGAAGAGAGAGCACCAGTAGAAATGTTAGGAGCTGGCTAAGATATGAGTTGTGTAACGTGGCTGCTACAGTTGTGCAGTCTGTGTCAGATGGAGGGTGAGAAATGGCTCCATTGAAAAATAAATGGCGGAACAGCATCCACAAGTACTGCCAGTGCCAAGCATTTGTGAAGCCCACGTCCTCACTGGCGCACGAATGCACACGGCTCTGGCGTGGTGTAATTAAAGTGCCAGCCAAGCCCCTGCCGACAGCTCCAAGGAGTCATATGGGAGTGGATGAAACACAAAGTCGGGTCCCACATCACACAGGCCATACCCGAGACAACTTCCAGCCGCTCTTTTGCCATGGACACTTTATTCTGCCCCAACTGCATGGCCATGGGGAGAGTGTGTGTGTGTGTGTGTGTGTGTGTGTGTGTGTGTCTGGAGGCTAAGAATAGGATCCCTCACTCTCAAATGTTTTTTCCTGTGTTGGGGCCACACACTTCAACCAAGGATCAGTTTACAAGTGCAGGTCCAGTTAACTGTTCTTTTAGTGTTGCCTTTGTGACTGGATTGTCCCTCGCAATTTAAAATGTATGAACAGGGTCATGTTTGGTCCTGATGATACAGGCTATCTGTAGTGACTCCATTATTGAGCAGGTACTGCATAGTCAGGGGACTATTGTCACCATGAAGGCTGATTATTTTAAAGGGAGACTAATGTACGCCTGAGTGCGAACACTGAGTGTGTGTGTGTGTGTGTGTGTGTGTGTGTGTGTGAGTGTGTGTGTGTGTTTTAGAATAGCTGACACAAATGGAATGAAAGTACAAGGAAAAGGCCAAACCTAAGTCGATTCGAAGCAAGGGGGTAGTCTGCAGAATTTGCACACCTAGGATGCAGGTGGGGGGGGGGGGCACCAGGAGCACCACTAGCCACCATTCTTTCTTCAAATGTGTGATTATAAATTCTATTAATTAGATTTTTTTTTTTAATATATTGACAGCACTAAGCCACACACACACACACACACACACATATATATATAATGATATATTTTGATGATATATATATTATGTTATCAAAATATATTATAATACAAAGAGTAGTAAAGTAGCTGAAATGAAAATGTGACTAAGTCACACAATAGTGGGACCATGATTAGCGGTTTAGCATTATGTTGCTAACAACTACTTTGGCTTTATCACCCATAACGCACCGTGTAACCCTGGAGTGCTGAAGCCTTCGCACAAACAACTGTTTGTTATTTATTTAGCTTGCCTGAATTATTTAAAAGGCCACATTCCAGTATTTATCCCCTGATTTGTTTTGTGTTCTAACCAGGTCGCACAAAGGCAATGCAATTATGAGGCAGTGCAGATGTTTTTATTAGACAGAATAGTGTTTGTGTGTGTGTGGGTGGTTGTCTGTAGTCTGTTTCTGTTCTCTGTGTGTGTATTGTTAGTCTCTGGCCGCTGCTTTCTCTCATAATCAAGGCCAAACTCCTCTTGTAAGCCAGTGTATGCGGCAGTGATGGACGCGTAAGTTTAGAAACGACCCGCGATCATCCAGCGCTTTCAACAATCCCGATCACAACTCGACCCGCAAAAATTGCTCAGCACCAGGCAGTTTCCAACCTGTTACATGACCCACTTTTTTATTCCTTCAAAAATAAGCAAAATAGACATTACATTTTACGTTTATGTATTTAGCAGACACTTTTATCCAAAGCGACTTACATTAGTCAACTATCAATTACGTCAGGGCCAGTCTTCCTTAGAGCAACTTAGGGCTAAGTGTCTTGCACAAGGGCCTTTGACCACTTATTGCCACTTTGTTCTACTGACAGCAAATACAAAGGATTGAAATGTTATGGTCCTGTTTAATTTGAGCTACAGATGTCTTTAATTGTAGTCTTGCACTGGACATTCGTCTGTTGGGATGCGAAGGCTTACCTGTGCCACATTTGTGGCGAGCCATGTTTGTCTGCCTGTTTTGTGGCTGTCATAGCCTACTGGTAGATGGCATCATAACAAGTAGGCTACATAAAACAAAACCTGCACCTGTACCATCTTCATTTATGCTGCTATTTCCTCAAATGTTTCCCAAACTTTGCTTTTTCTATCTATGGACCCTCCCCATTCCCCCATCTTGCCTTCTCATGTCGTGCACATATGCACCATGTGTAAGTGGAAAGTTATAGCGTTGAATCTTTTCGCCAGACTTGCAACCAATAATTGATATATGATGGCCTTTTGCATTTTATAGGCTAGAAATATTTGTTTAAACATCGATTTTAAAAGGGCAATAATTATTTGTACCGGCTTGACCAAACCTGACCCAAATATCAGTAAGTGTGTGTGTGTGGGTTTGGGTTTGGGTTTGGTTGTCCATGGCCTGACCTCTGTTTCCTCTTCTCCAAGGCCAAGTTCCCTTGTACGGCTGTGTTTGTGGGTGTCTGTGTGTGTGTGTATTTGTTTGTGAGGTTGGTTGTCTCTGGCCTGACCTCTGTTCCCTCCTCTCCTCAAAATCCAAGGCCAAGCTTCCAGACCTCCAGCCCTTCCCCTCCCCTGGGGGTCAGTCTGTGACCGAGAAAGAGGAGTTGGTGTGGATGCCGGGCGTCAACGACTGTGACCTGCTCATGTACCTGAGGGCAGCCAGGTAAGTGTCCAACCTCTCAGTCTGCTGGAGATGTCCACCCTCACCTGTCCCAGTGTCTGTGGGCCAGTAGAATCCATCTCTATCTGACGTGAATCGATTGAGCTGTTAGTGTTTCTAGGCAAAGAGTGTGTTTCCATTGATTGAAGTGTTTATTCTGTAATTTTGTAAGCTGAAACTGTTGCATGTGTACCTCTGCATTAATTGGTTGCTCTGTGGTGTGTGTGTGTGCGCGTGTGTGTGTGTGTGCGCGCGCGTGTGCATGGACAGGAGCATGGCAGCATTTGCGGGGATGTGCGACGGAGGGTCCACAGAGGATGGCTGCCTCGCTGCTTCAAGAGACGACACCACACTCAATGCGCTAAACACTGTAAGAGCCACTTCTTTATTCTACACTCACATACTCACACACATGCGCGCACACACACACACACACACACACACACACACACACACGGACTGCCCTAAATAACCTTTGCTAAATGACTCGACATAAGTAATTCCACCACACAACATGTCAGAGAGCAGCATTAGTATCTGTTTCTCCAACACAGTGGATGAGACTCTGTTAGGAGATCTGAGGCCACACACAGATTCAAACTGTCTGGAGGAGGGATCACTGCAGAGTTATCAGTGCTTCGCAGGAAATGGCAGACCCAGATGAGAGAAGGAGGCATCTGGAGAGGGGAGAGCAGCGTCGCCCCTTCCCGTCGTGAGCACCCAGCCTCTTCGCACTCGCAAGCAAAGAGCGACACAAGCACCAGATGTCTGCTGTGTCAGAATGCGCCTCTTGATACAGGAGGCAAATGAAAGGCACTGCTAATTAGTGTTGCCTGCCCGGAAAACATGAATAAATATCAGGCGACAGAAATAACGAGCTGTATGCACTCAGCTCAACCTGAGGAGTGTCACTGTGTGTGTGTGTGTGTGTGTGTGTGTGTGTGTGTGTGTGTGTGTGTGTGTGTGTGTGTGTGTGTGTGTGTGTGTGTGTGTGTGTGTGTGTGTGTACGCGTGTGTACGCGCCACAATCATATAAGTCACAAGCAGCCGCTGCAGCAGCAGCAGTTGTTGTGTAGGCAGAATCAAAACACTCCCTCCCAACCACCCCCCACAAACACACTTGCACTCACACACACACACACAGCCTCATATTCACACACACCCTACGCCTTGAATTTGCGCTTGTCGACTCAAAGCTTTGCCACCCTCCCTTACATACAGCCGCCTCAAACGAAACGACCGCGCTGAGGTAATAACCCCCGCTGCAGACTCGGTTGTTTTTTTTCTGCCGGGGTTCTCAAAATGTCTGCCGCCCACAACAAAAGCCAGTGGCCTCCTGCTGGGGGGGGGGGGTGGTGGTGGGTGGGGGACCGCTCCTCCTTTGGCTCTCGGCAGGTGTGATTTACCGCCCGCATGCCAGGGAGGCAAGGAACAATTTGTTCCTCCCTTTCACTGTGTAAGTGATCATCAGGCTGAGCAAGACCCAAAGCATAAATCTGGTCGCTGCAGATTTTCTTCTGCCCCCCCTTCTTTATATATATATATATATATATATATATATATATATACACACACACACACACACTGTTAATATTCCCCCTCTTCCTCCTCCACTTCTTTGAAATGGCGATGGATTTACTGTTAATTGCTTTTAGCAAGTCAGCTGCAGTATGCAGAGAAGGCCCTCAGAGCTTGCTAATGGCTTGCATAACAGGCCCGACCCGGTTGGGGCGTCCGCACTGTAATCATCGTAAATTGAAGATGCTGACTTTGTTATTGTTATGTGTTCTTTTAATGGTAGGAGGCCCGGCGCTGACCCACTCATCACTTTGCTGTAGTGTTTCTCGTATAAAGATTAATATCGAGGGTTTATAGCTCAAAGCCTTTGATTGTGTTGCTCACATGGGGGGGCTGTAACGACTCATTGGTGGTCTGGTATCGGCTCTTGCTGACTTGTGTTTTTGTCAAAAATAACTCTGTCCCCTTTTTGCCACTCATAGATGTGTCCATACAGGCGGGACGTTAACACTTCTCGTGTTTCAAGAACTAGGTGGTTTGCACTGCTCTTGTGATAAAAATATGTCTTGGGTGTGAGAGGCAAAAAGTAGGTTCATGTTGTCCTGGGCAGGGCGCAGGCTAGTTAACTTACACGCAGCGATTTAAGCTACCGCATGCTTCTGCCGTATTTGTTTAGAGAGGAGCTCGTCGCCCGGTGTGTGATCAACACCTCATCCGGCTGGCTGATGAAATACAGCCTTGAGAAAATGGTGTTGGGAATCCTGACACCGGTCTCCACCACTACACAACAGTCATCCGCAGCCCCAGTCAACAAGCATTCAGCGGTGGCAGCGCTGTAGTTATGAAATAAGTTCATCTTTGGAAAATGTTGACATCCAAACGGCTTCTCGCCACCTCTCACTCTTCCTCTTCTGGGTTTTAGTCATCCACTCTGCAAAGAAAGACAATCACGGAACATTCCAGCTTCCTCCAATATCGATTCGCCCCTTTCCCTTCTCCCTCGCCTCTCTTTCTTTCGCTCGTAATAATTTGACTGTGGAATTCAATAGAGGGAGATGCACATAAAAAGGAGGAGGCCAATTAAATTGGTCACGGCCAGGAGTGGTGTATTTGAAAGGAGGAAGCCATGGAGCAGAGCTCCGGTGGCAATGGCAGGCTCTCGCTGTGCAACCGCAGGCACCAGGAAGAATCATTTGCTCGGTAATGGATCGCTTGGGAGTCGAGCTGTAAGGAAATTGCTTTAGCAGGAACCGGCGTTGTCAGTTTTTTTTTTTTTTTTTTTTTTTTTTTTTTTTTTTTTTCCTTGATTTAAGTTTGTGCGTCTGCAAGCAAAGAAATTGCTGCGCTTGCAGTCATTTGTGTGAGAACAAGCCCATGGCATTGTTATCTGTGCAGATGCGAAGACTATTCATGAAGGAGCCCTTGATATTTTTCTGAAATGCATGTGGTGGACACAACACGGGAACTGTTTCATCGTACGGCAGTGTGCAGTGTTAGTCTGCACCAAAACTGCGAGAAACCCTGCGACGCCCCAGGACACCCAAGATACGATTACTGCGGCACGTCGAGATAGTAGCGGAAGGCTGCGAGTACATTTGCACCACCACATTCTCGGAGAGCCTGAACATCTGCAATTTGAATCAACGCTGCACAAATATTAAAACCGCCTTTCAGGCGTCCACGTTCCCCTCTGGAATTCCACTTCGGAATCCTGCTGTGCCTATGCCACATTAAAAGCATGGCTGGCACAGAGACTGTAATCAAACAACACATTCCTTACAGGTCAGGCACATCACTTTGTATGTGTCTGTTGCAGAGTTGGGGGTGGGGTGGGGTAGAAAAAGAAATTTTTCCTTTTCTGTGCGTACTCTGCCTCAGCCAACCGACACTGTAGGAGGTGCAAGACGGATCCAAAATGGATCCCCTCAAAATCCAGGACTGATCCGAAATCCGCTCCCCTCAACTCAGGAAAGCCACCCAAGACACGGATAATCCAGGCAGGGCAGCAGACACATTTAGTCCCCCAGAGTGGCATTGCTTAGCAGCGAAGCGACATGAGGAGCAGCTAATGTCAGGGAGCAGCTAATGCAGCTAATGTCAGGAAACAGCTAATGTCAGGAAGCAGAGGTGCAATATACAGCCCTATTAATGCATAGTGGGAAACTAACAGGGGAACTCGAATAGGTAGACAGGGCAGGGGGTGATTGAGGGTGGAGTCGGATGAGTAGACGAGGGTGGAGTCGGAGGGGTAGACAGGGATGGAGGGTGGGATTGGGGAGCATGAGTAGTTGTCTCCTCTACATGGGGCTCCTGCTCAGCCCGGTGGCAGGTTAGATGAGGCGGCAAGCGGAGGAGGGAGTGGGAGAGCGAGCTAATCAAGCGCGTGTCTTTTGCCTGTGAAAGAATGGCAGGCGATGCTAATCCAGCACTCTGCTGCCCTGCGGCACACCGCCGCTTGATAATGGCGATTTTCTTTCTCTTTCTCTCGCTCTCTCTCTAGCTCTCTCGCTCCCCTCTGTTTCTTGCCTTCTTACCACCTTTTCTCACTCCCCTCTATCTTGCCAAACACATGCAGCAAACACGCGCTGAGCAAATGAACTAAGTGTGCAATAAACATGACATTTACATTCAGACAGGAAAAGAGATGACTGAATTAATGCTGTCTGTGGTTCAGCGTTTCTTGACCTTTTGAACATACTCAACGAAACACACACACACACTCACACACTCCATTTGCAATTCCAATTCTTGTGTTTGCGCTCTTCATCAAAATTGCCCTCTGTTGTTCAGTGGACTACCTCTTCTGCCTTAAGCGATAGCCCTAGCTGAAGCGGCTTTGAACAGCTCTGTGACAGAAGCGCAGTCTGAGATGCGGTGGCGGATCTCTGATTCAGTTTGTATGCTCCTTTCATCTTGTCTTCCATTGTCTCCTCCCGTCATGCAAACACAAAGGAGGATCTCGCTGTTTATTTACAGCCTGGGCCAAATCTCTGCTTCCCATTACAGACGGGTTGTAATCTGAACGCCGTCACTCAGATCACAGCATGGCCTCTCTTTGTCTCATTAGAGATACATTATTGCCGGGTTTTTACAGAGAAATTGTGTTTTTTGCTTGGCCTAATTAGGCGAACAAGAGAGTGGGCGAGCGAATGAGCGAGCGAAAGGGAGATTTAGCTATAGAAGCCATGTTTTGTGCATACAGTAGCTTGGCCCCGTTTAATTAGTTTTCTGTCAGACAGACGGACAGCTTGTGAAAGCGTAACGGAGCTCTGCTGTTAGAAGCTCGCGTGGTGGCATGCGTACGATGGATCCATAGGGTATTAATGAGCGAGGCATCAGGCCTTCCTTCCGTAGCTCTCCTGTAGCATTAGTGGGCGTACAGCGTGTTCTGGGCTTAGCCGGCGAGAGACGAAGCTGGGGTTATTTTAGTTAAGCAGCCCTACGCTGCTGCCTGCCACGTAGACCAGACCTTCGCCTGTCCTGCGTTCTCTTTCTGTTTTTCTTTCTTCCTTCCTTTTTAGCGTTCCTTCCTTTTCTCTCCCCCTCGCTTTCTTTCACTCTGTCTCTGGTTAATGGCTTTCAGATTCACGGCCCAGCTGTCCAAACTCTACTGCTCTTGACATATCGAAGGCTCTCAAACACACACACACACACACACAGAGAGGAAAATCAAATAGCACCAGCTCTCCCCTGACACAGTCCAACAGACACAAAAAAGTCGAAACTCAAAGCCTCCATAAACAAAGAAATGTGGGATTTGAGTAGCTTGTTGGGCTGCCATCGGGTGCCATAGTTTTTGTTTGTTTGTTTGTTTGTTTGTCATTTTGGTTTGCATATTTAAAAAAAAAAAAAAAAGAAAGAAAGAAAAAAGGAAGGAAAGGAAAGTGTGCATGTGTGACGCATGTTTGTGCCACTTTGTCCACAGCTGCACGAGAGCAGTTATGACGCTGGGAAGGCCCTGCAGCGGTTGGTGAAGAAGCCTGTGCCCAAACTCATAGAGAAATGCTGGTCAGAAGATGAAGTGGTAAGTTAAGAAATCAGAGCGTTTATATATATTTTTTTTTTTTCTCTCTCTCTGTCTCTGTCTCGTGCTCTCTCTTTGGCTGGGTGGTTAATGATTAATGATTGGCATTGAAAGTGTTTGGATGCAGGTGTGTGTGTGGCCATGCATGCACATTTTCATCCAAAATCGTGTGTGTGCGTGCGCGCTGAAGTTCTGCTGAGCAGCCAGCAGTCTCTGTTGAGCGAAAGCTCCTCTCGGAGAGCGGGGCAGCTGCATCCTGTTTATGCTCCACAGAACACATCTCCTTCATCTGAGTGATGGACTCACACACGGCCAACAACACAAGAAACGTACCAAGTGCTAAAAAACCCCAAATAAAGTCTTTCAAAGAGAAGAAAAATAGGGCTGAAAACTACGCGGTAGTTTGTTTCCTTTTGTGCGCTTGTATTTTGAGTGTTGTCCAGACGGCACAACTGCCTTTTGCAAAAGTCATTGCTTTCCTTTTGTCTGTCATGGTGAATCAGGCTACAGACTTGTGACAGACAGACTGTGAACGAGTGGACATGGCAATGGCAGGTGCCAAGCCCACCCAAGGAAGGTGCCTCTGCAGCTTGCCTTTTACTTCCCCACCCAGTTACTTATAAAAAAAATGAATTTATGCTTTTTATTATGTCTGAATCCAAAATTGGAAATGGTCCACCTGGCCTCTTCTCTTACTTTGGCTAAAATACTGTTGTGAACGACCTTGTGCACTTGAGCTTCAGAAATCTTGCGTTATGTTGGTCTTTGGCAGAGGTGATTAAATAGATATACACTGGTTGACTTATCAGCAGGAAATAGCAGAAATATATTTCTAATCAACTGCATTTAGTGGAGTGTATGAATCTTCCATCTAGCAGGTGGTGTTTGGCATGTTGGAAATGCACGTGTCAGATGTTGAGGATTGAAGTGGATTTGAGATGCTGTGCCTCTGCTCTGATCTGACAGGCACTCTGGGATAAACAAAATTCTGGGCCTCTCTGTCAGCAGCTAATCGAAAGCGATTAAGGCACTCACCGTCCTTATGCCTAACCCGTCATTAATTCTGTTTATTTATATGCCATCGCTTAGGGCAGACCACCAGCTCTGCGTTGTTATTGGCCGAGCTATGACATGATCGTCCCTGCGTGTCATCACATTCCACAGCCCTGGCAGACATCATCATAGCCCTGTCTTTCATCTCTTCAAAACAGACAGGTCCACAAAGCTCTGCTCTTACCCCACCAGTCAGTATTCACTAGACATGCTTTTGCATAGTCGTTTCATGACAACACTGGTCATTTTGCTGTTTCTGTTTATTTGTAAGTAAACCTAGTCACTGCCATGTTTTTAAGCATCAGACCACAGCTGTGGCAGAGACGTAGTGAAAAAACTGATGACTCTTCTGTTGAGTTATATCTCTGATATTACATTTATGCTCTCTTGAGCAGCTGGAGAGCCCCCCCCCCCACACACACCCACACACCCACACCCACACCAAACACACACAGAGCTTCAGGGCCATTCCCAGTCAGTCAGGTCACGCTGGTACAACCAAGGATGGGGTGGCCCGGCCCTGCCTGGCTCGGCCCTGCCTGGCTGATCTGATTTCAGCTTGTGCCTTTCCAGCCACACAGCCTGGAGGGACAGGTGTAAATGTAGCCCTGACCTTCATGCTGACACCAGGCCTGCTGCACCTCATTTATTTACAACCCCCCTCCTCATTCCTCTCTCCCTTCTCTCTCTCTCTCTCCCTCTGTTTCTCTCTCTCTCTCTCTCGCTGTCAATCTCTCTCTCTCTCCGTGCCATGGCACAGACCCCCTCCAGGCCCACAGTCTCATTATTCCTGCTCGCCTCCTCAGCTGCCTTTGGAGATGTGAGCGAAAGAGACAGTGACTGCCTCAGAGATGGCGGCATCATCTCCACTTCAGGGTCACTTGTCCCCCCTCACCACCGCCCCCCCCCCCCATGCCCTTCCGCTTCCTCCCACATCTTTTGCCCACAGCTCTTCTTTTGCCCTGGTGTGCTTTCAGTCTTCACCCCACCCCATTTTTTTCCTTCCTGGAGTTTTTATGTTTATCTTCTTCAAAACTGCAGCTTCATCTTTATGGACTCGTTTACATACTAGTCACTGTCAGACATGACTGATTCTGGTCTCGTTCTGGAAGAGTGCACAATCATGTCTGACACTGTAGAAAACTCTGCCTAGAACATGAAGGGTGTGTTTTTGAAATCTTTGTCTGTTAACCCATTAGACCTGTATGTTTATAAAATGGTGGTGACAGGAAATCATCTACTGACATATGGCCTTGCTGTGCATAGTTGCTTTATTTTTAGCGATAAGGCTTATTTAGGCATGCATGCACTAGTATGTGTGTGTTTATTCACATAAGTGCTTTTTCATTTTATCTCACCTGTAAAAGAAATAAAAAATCTTGAATGTTCCACTTCTGGCGTGCCCTTTGTGGCCAGGTGTCGAATCCACGATGTGTGTTGTCAAAGGCCCAGCCTGTGGAAGGCAAGCCTGTTGTCTGCATCTGTGCATGGCTGTTCCACTGTCCTCTCAGCCCCCCAGTGGTCAACACGTGCCATTGCAGGCTGAGACAGAATTCGATTTTATTTATTTTCCTGCCCACCCAAAAAAAAAAAAAAAAAAAAAAAAACACTCCACCCACCCACGGTCCGCTGCCGCCATCGCTGCCATCCCTCATCACCCCACCCCCCACCCCCTCCAGCGAGGGAACAGCAGGGAGGGGGCCGTACAACACCAGTCGAGCACATCGGAACATTCCAACATCAAAATCCCCCTCGCAAATCTTCTCCGCGGAGAGGTGGGTGGTTTAAAAGAGCTCTGTGCCTCGGAGACACACAGGCAGCCACCCACCCACCCACTTCAAAGTTGATTTAGTCTTTTATACCCACCCAGCCCCAGCCCCAGCCCCAGCCCCAGCCCCAGCCCCAACCCCAGCCCCAGCCCCAACCCCAGCCCCAACCCCGACCCCAGCTCCAGCCCATCCCTTCAACGATCATCAAGTGCAACCGTTCAAAATCGTCTTTTTGGTTTTTATTTTCTTCATATACAAATCAGAGTTGGCTCGGCAGGCCGAGATGAAAAGAAGAAAAGGC
Organism: Tenualosa ilisha; assembly: GCA_015244755.2. NCBI lineage: Eukaryota > Metazoa > Chordata > Actinopteri > Clupeiformes > Clupeidae > Tenualosa > Tenualosa ilisha. Next base: position 9,307 of record PYXC01002615.1, on the reverse strand, counting down.
AAACAAATACGCAAACTAGCGGCTGCTCGGCTGCTTTTGTCTGGCAATCAGACGGTGGTGGCTCTTCGGTAGTGTGTTTTTCAAAAGAATGATAAGGCGAGAGGATTTCCTGTCACCTTTTGAGAGGGTTGGCGAGGGGAAACTGTGGGTTTTTTGCATACCGTTACACAGGTTTTTTTCTTTTCCTCTAAGGGCGGTTGAGGCCATTTGAGAGTGGAGAGGAAAAAAAAAAAAGGTACCTGAAAGAGTTTGCCGTCAGCTCGCCAGGCGAGCCGCACCCTGCAGCCACGCTCATCAATAAGTCATCTGTGCCTGCGTGGCTTTTTGGAATCGGTTGTGCGTGTGTGTTACTTAATGTGTGTGTGATATGCGGCAGCAAGGACGTGGCTAACTGGTGTGGTGTGTGTTTGTCTGTGGTCGGCCGAGGTTAAAGTGTGTCATTGCAATTGCAGAGCCACTAACCCTCCCATACACACTCACACACACACACACACACACACTCACACACACACACGCCCAACCACCCTCATGTCTGTTCTCGTTTGTTTGTCCAACCCTGGCGGATGTGTGTAATATCTCTCTTGTTCCCTCCCTCTGTCTCCGTCTCCCTCCTTCTCTCTCTCTCTCTCTTTCTCGCCTTCTCACCCTCTCTCTCTGTCTCTCTCTCTCACTGGCTCTCATTCTTTGGCCTCTTCTCAGGAAATGGCAGGTCAGGTTTAAACAAAAGGTCAAGTGCACTGATTCCACAATCTCAGCCCCAGACCAGATATTTAAAGGAGAGAGAGCGAGAAAAGGAGATTGAATGAGTTGTTTGTGTGTATCTGTGTGTGTGGAAAGAGGACTCTGGGGGTTGTAATCTTGTTGACACCATCACTCACGTCCCCCGCCTGTGTGATCTCAACTAGTTCTGCAGCTTTTAACAATTACCATTTGAGCAGGAAGTGTGCGTTCATCGTTACAATGGACCTTTTTGAGCCTCCTCTCTTGCCATACGCTCCCTTCTACAATAGCACTCTGTTCAGCAGCCAGGGGGAGAAGCAGAGAGACTGTCAGAGAGGGAAAGAGGGAGGGAGAGAAAAAGGGGGGGGCGGGGGGGGGGAGCCAGCTCTCTGGAACAATTTCTGACAGAGAGAAGCCTGTTGTTTCTGCAGCATGCCTGCTGGTTTGGTAGCGCTGTTGCCACCCCCCCAACACTGCCCTCCCCCCTCCCCTCTGCCTTGCTGCGTTCGCTTGCGAGGCCCCTCCCGCACCGGCCCCCGTCACCTAGCAACGGAGGGCTGGAGCCTTGCTGGCAAGGGCCGAGCGATCGGGAGAGCAGATTGGTGGATGATTTATTAGCTGGGCTCGCCTAGCAGTGAGCTCAGGCAGCTGAAATGGAGCCTTAAACTGGAGTCGACACGCAGCAGGCAGGCAGGCAGGGAGGGAGGGAGGGAGGGAGGGAACGAGAGAAAAAGACAGAGAGGGGAAGGGAGGGAGGGAAGACAGGAGAGGAGAGGAGTGAGAGGAGACGGAGCCTGCCGAGCAGATAGGCAGGCAGTGTAAATATTACAGTAGGGGGAGCGTAATTAGCGTGACATAATCAGGGCAGTTACACGGCCCGTGCTGGCAGGTGTAATTGATTTTGGTCCCAGCGGTGCGGAACGCAGGGACCCCCACATTATGAGAACTTATTCAGCTTGTCCAGTGATACGAGAGCAGTGTGTCTTAACTGAGCCGGTTATCAAATCAACACTGCATAAACACACATGGAATGTCTGTGCATGTGTGTGTGTGTTAGGCCTATATTCTCTATTAGGGTGACAGTGTAGTGTGTATATTGGTGTGCATAGACTACAGGGTTACAGGCTTACATTGCTAAATTACATGGCTAATTGTAAATTAGCTGAGTGTTTCTGTGGTGTGTTTTGAAGTTTGATGGCCGTGTGTGTGTGTGTGTTGAGGCAGTGAGTGGGGCAGTGGTATGTGTGTGTGTTGGGGGAAGTGAGTGCAGCACTGGTGGTGTTTCCTGTGGTCAGCTCTGGTTTCTCTAGCTGGCCGGCTCCAGCGGAGCTGGGGACCCGTGGGTCAGGGAGCCGCGGCGCTCGGGGAACGCCGCTGCCAAGAGGCGGTCAACCCCACTGGTCAGGCTGAGAATTGACCAATACTCTCGGGGCAACGGTCAAGCTCACAAACACACTCCAGTTCTCAGAGCTCTCTCTCTCTCTCTGACACATACAGACACATAATCTGGTTGAACATCTAGTAGACAACTTTTTGCTGTATAGCCCTTGAAATAAAATATTTGGATAAGGTTTATGTTGCACTTTAATCCAGAAAAATGTTATTATTATTATTATTTTTATTATTATTAATAAATGTAGGAAACACTGTGAACTCCATGCAACTACAATTCTTCTCATTATCTATTTATTACTTTGGCTCATCATTATTGCTTTGGCAAATCATCTTTAGTGCATTTACCTCACCTCCATTCAGTGACAGCTGGCAATTAGTCTGTGTGTGTGTGTGTGTGTGTGTGTGTCTGGTCCACGCAGAGGGGCAAGCGTGAGGCTGAGAGATGCTGTTTTCATGGAGACGGCTCCATCTGCTGGCTTATCAGCCTTACCTCCAGCCACAGAAAACCTGTGTGTGTGTGTGTGTGTGTGTGTGTGTGTGTGTGTGTGTGTGTGTGTGTGTGTGTGTGTGTGTGTGTGTGAAAGTGTGTGTATGCGCGCGTGCCTGCGTGTGCATGTGTGTACTCCACATCAGGAGTTCCATGTCTCTGTCTCAGACTCGTTGTTCAAAGCCGTGACCCAGTATTACTGGGAGAAGAACCACTGAGTGATTCAGTGCGCTTGAGAGGCACTGCGTTATAAGCATGTTCAAAAGCCCTGGGCCATTTAGTCTGAAATTTGCCGTATTAGGATGTTAATTTGCTGTGATTTACGTGATCGCTTTGAAGAGGAAATCTTGTTAAAAGTGCTGAACCAAATGAAGGCAGAAAAGAGGAAGAGGAAACACCCCCCAACCGCCCCCCCTCCCTCCCCTTTTCGCCTTCTTTCGCTTTTTCTCGCTCTCTCTCTTTCTTGCTCACCGCGCTTACCACAGATTGTTCCTTTAAAAAGCCATTTGTAAACAGTCGGCTGGTTACATAAGTAGCACGTACTGTATGTGCCGGAGTGGGGGTTGGTGGCTCCGTGTAGGCCGGCCGTGAGTGTGTTTCCATGCGTGTGCGCGTGTTGAGGAGGGTACTCCATGTCTGGTTTTGTATCTAGCTTGTCTCCGTTTGCGCGAGTCCAAGATCTCTCTCTGAGCACTGAATTGTCCCAGCCTTTCCTCTCTCTCTCTCTCTCTCTCTCTCTCTCTCGCTGGGCTTGTGTGCTTGTTGGTTGTTGAGATGAGTGTTGTATTGGATACAGAGGACATTACATTTAATGGACAAGGGAAAAAAGTTACAGCAACCAAAAATAAAAGATTCTAATCTAATGTTTTTGTTGTTGTCATTAGTTGTCCATGGTTAAAGGGGTACTTGAGAGAATACTAGGAGCTGGTGTTTGATAATCTAGTGCTGTGATTGTTTGCAAGACATTTAAAGGCAGCCAATGGAGCAAATGCTTAGCCAGACCTCCCAGGAGTGCAATTGTGGAGTGAGCGTGTGTGTGTGTGTGTGTGTGTGTGTGTGTGTGTGTGTGTGTGTGTGTGTGTGTGTGTGTGTGTGTGTGTGTGTGTGTGTGTGTGTGTGTGTGTGTGTGTGTGTGTGTGTGTGTTGCACAAACTGGAAGCTATGCTCCACTCTGCTCCGGCTCCACTCCACTCTACTCCGCTCCGGCTTTTGCATGGTGCCGTGGTCCAGAGGCTCTCTAGCAGAAAGATCACATGTAAAGCCTTCCCCTTTGTAGTGGAAGAGCAGAGAGTGACAAGCTATTTCTTGCTTGTTAAAAAAAACACACGCAGAAACACAAAAACAAGCAAAGCTGTCCATTTTCCAGGAGACTTTTGTGTGGATTTTGCACCCGCGACTTTTGTCCTTCTCCTCTTCTTGTCTGCTGCTCTGCCTTACGGAGGCCAGCTGGTCGCTTTCTGGGGCTGTGCCCCCGGCGGACTTTGCCTGCCTTGCTGCCGGAGTTAGTTCTATAGGGAGCAATCGCTGCGATTGCCGAGGAGCAGGGGCTCGCCACTGGAACAAGAAAGTAAATCTGTCGCTCGTCTGCTTGGCTGCTTATGAATGTTCCCTGCCTTCACCCTCCGCTACTCTTGAAGGGATTGAAAGGCGCTGTGCTTGTAGTAAATGCTCTTTATTTTCACCCTGCCCTCTTAGTCTCTTCCTGAATATTTGTGAGGTGTTTTTGTCATTGTATTTTTTGTTTTTCCTTCTCCAATGAGTCTTAGTTTTAGAAGTTTATTAGCTGGATATTTTTGTGTTTACGGCAGTTTGTGTTGCTGTTCTTTCCGCTTGTTGTTGTTGTTGTTGCTGCTGAAGGTTTCTCTTGGCAGCTTTAAGTAGTGTTATATTTTTTTAAGCACGTTGAAGCGGAAAGATATTTTTAGTAGTTCGAGCAGGATTTGAAGCTGGTGCCGATGTCTGCATGTGGTGTCTGTCTGTATGTATGTGTGTGTGTGAACGAGCAAGTGTGAGCAAGTAAGAGGACAGCTGTACGTGGTGAAACCTCAGCGTGCTTCTGTGGAAGTTGGTGGAAGTTTTTCAGTTGTTGGCTTTGAACTTGGTGTGCCTCGCCACTCTCTGATATGCATATCTGCTCCCGTTGAACTTCCATTTCATGCTAAACTGCCATTATGTGTGGCCCTGGCGCCAGAGCTGTTTGATCTCCCTTCGAATTCCTGCTTTTGTTGTTATTTCCGCTGCAGTTTGTCTGTCTAGGCGGCCCCGAGTGCTGTGCTACACTGGGCATGTGTTGAGAGTTGTGTTGTGTTGTGTTTTGTGTTGGTGCTGTGCTGTGCTGTTTCACCTTCTAGCTCAAAGGCTTAAAAGCGAAGGGGAGTGCTGAGGTTTTCAGATTAGGATCAAAACGTTTGTTTTTCTTCCCCCTCACGGCTGTTAACGGTGCGGTGTGGTCAGAGGGCCTCATGTACCCGTGCTGACATAGTGTAACATGATTTCTCTTGACTGCTACTGATTTTTTTTATTATTATTGTTGTTTATTACTATTATTTATTTTTTTGGGTGGTTGTTGTTGCCTAATTTAGTCTTGTTTTTCTCACTTTCTTCCCAGAAACGGTTCATTAAAGGACTGAGACAATACGGCAAGAACTTCTTCAGGATTCGGAAAGACCTGCTTCCCAACAAGGAAACGGTAAGCACTTCTCCCCCTCACTGGAAACATTTATGGGTTCCTCTCCTCCTGTTCCACTAAGAGACGTTCATTCATTTTCATTTTCCCCAGCCTTTCCTTTTTCCGTCTTTATCCAAGCTGGCAGGGAGAGTGTCCATTTCAGAATTTCACAAACCAAACTCTTGACTAAAGTCTTCAGTTACCTACCTACGTCTTTATTCCTTTATTTATGTATTCATGTATTACTGTTCTTTCATGACACAAGACATGATGCACCACTAGGCTGTATGATGCCTACGCACTGAGAGATGACACAGATGTACTCTCCTACATACAGAGAAAGTGATGGAGAAGAAGCCAAGCACATTTCATCATTCGTCACATTTATCTTTTTTTATTTTTTTTTTTTTTTTGGCGGGTCAGATCCCTGAAGGCTTATTCATGAACACATTTCAGCCTCTCTATTCAAACAAACAAACACCATGGCTGTAATTTTCAGCTCACAGAAAAAGCCCCCACGCTGCAAATGGCCTGTAACACGTCCCTCAGCACATTTTGGCAGTTATTTAAAAGCTTTTGTGCTAAAAGACATCCATCGATTCCACGAGAACTGCAAATTGGTAGACTAGAGCTAGATTGTATTCAGAATTATTTATTATTTTTTTATTATTGTGATTAAAAAAATAATAATTCCATATATATATAGAGAGAGAGAGAGAGAGAATAGATATATATATAAATATAGGTAGATATAAGCAATGCAATGTATGATGTATAGCAATGTATGAAAGTCAAGAGTTCTCCAGAAAATGGCACACTCTTCCAACAGCTACTTTAATCTTTACCCAGAGGAGGTAAAGGAGAGACTTGACTATATGACTATAAGTGTTTAGAAGCAAGAGAGATTTGTCTTCTAAAGTAACTGTAATAGTAACTGATCATTTGGAGTGCAAAATGGCTTTTCGTTATTAGGTTTCACTAAGTAGCCTTTTACAAAGGAAAAAGACAGAAAAATCTCATTTGTGTTTAATTTCGGAAAGAGTGGTGTTAAATAATGTAGCTGTTTGCCTGCTCCATCTTACCGACCCTGCTCTCTTCCAGCCCCCATATTTCAGATATATTTTCCTGAACAAAGTCTGAAGAGTAGTTGGCCGCTGACAAAACTTTAGCTATGTCTCGATTAGGGTTTTAAAATTAAAGTAATTCTATTTATTTATTTTCGGCAGTGTTTTTATCTCTTAATCTGAATGTACATGCAAAACATCTTGTAAGGGGAATAGCTTTCGGTGTAGTGTAAAGTGGGCCGTGTGTGTAATCTGGGTAGGAGAGTGTATCTACCTGATCTTGTCTGGTGTGCGGCAGCATTAAATTAGTTTGACAGCATACCTGAGACTCGCTTTACAGCTGTCTGTTCAGATCAGTCCTGTCAAGTTTGGCAGTGAACCATCTCACGTCTCCTCAGAGCAGCAAACGCACCACCGTTGTATGGTCAAACCCAAAAGCTAAGAAAGACAATTTTCTCATCACACTTATAGATATAGATACACAAATAGATAAGGAAAGGGGTGTGTATATGTGTATATATGAATCTATATGTGTGTGTGTGTGTGTATGTGTGTATATATATATATATATATATATATATTATAATTTTATATTATAATTTTTTTTTTTTTTTTATATATATGTGCGTGTGTGTGTGGGGCTTCTCAAGTAGAGTTGAGCTTGCCTGAATCCTTGTCTGAGGATCATGAGTGCTGTAATGTCTGGTGGGAAGTTCATAAATACAGGTACAGGCTTGTGATTCACTCGTTTTAGGTTTGTCTATTACAAGCTGCAAACGTGTAAATGCTCCTCAGACAAAAATGGCAGTCTTTGAGTTGGCTGAAATCTGCCCTACCGCCCCCCCCCCCCCCCAACTCTTTAGTCAGCCAATGAAAAGAGATTCCTTGTTTGCAGATTAGAGCAGGTTAATACTTGTCAAGCAAGTGTAAAAGTCTGCCCTCTTCCCCAGTAAAACGTACTACACACTGTGGTGGTTATCAGATCATGGGCCTCGCGTTTTTCTCACCCTTGTCACTAATCAATATACTTTGGAGAGTAATGCAAACAGTTAAGGGGGGGGGGGGCAAACACTTGTCGAGTAGCAGACATCGACTTTAGGGAGGCCAATTGCTGGCACACAAAAAAGGAGGAGAGTAGTAAACACAGAGACACATAGGAAAGAAAAAAAAAAAAGACCAAAAAAAAACATGCATTTTTAAGGTTACTAGGATGCACTGATCAGCCTCAATATCCTGTTGGGTTCATTGGAACATGTGCAGTGAGTGAAAGCCCCGTTATAAGGTGCCTGCTCTGTGAGGTATTGATTCAGCTGAGAGATAAGTCGATAAAGAAAATCTCTCCTGACGGTGGAGGGAAGGGAAGGAGGGTGGTGGGTTTTGGGAGGGAGTGAGGGAGGCTGCTTGGCTGGATGGATGGCTGGTTTAAAGGGAAGAAATTGAGAGTAGGTGTCTCCCTCGCTCGGAGCACAACACCAAAGATCGTTCCATTTATGTTTTATCTGCCCCCCCCCCCCCCCCCCCCCCCCCCCCCCCCCCCCCCCCCCCCCCCCCCCCCCCCCCCCCCCCCCCCCCCCCCCCCCCCCCCCCCCACAGCAGACATCGCCTCCGCACATTTATACACACAGACACACTGCGGCTCTCACAAGTAGCAGCGCGTGTTAATGATCACAGAACAACTGTTTTTCAGGCAGTACCTACATGAAATACATGGGTCAAGCTTGGCGCAAACAATGATTAACCAGGAAGTGTTTGCACAGCCAAATGAAAGCTGTGACTAAACAGCTCAAGCCAAGCCTGAAGCATGTAAGCATAGCAGTTGACCTTCAGCCAGAAGTCTCTCTCTCTCTCTTCCTTTCTTTCTTTCTCTCTCTTTCTCTCTTTGACTCATAGATGCTTCACCTCATGCTCAATTAATTTCGGAGGATCGGCACCTTAGATGTTGACACTCCCTGTGGATGCCTTGCACAATGTGGATTTAGCCCGAAAGCCGACAATTAGCATAGTCAGAGAGAGACTAATTTCTGTATCAGTGGGTTTCAAAAAGCTCTTTGTTGAAATCAGATCTTCTCAATTGCGCTAAGATGGGGGCATTGTCACCATGGAGGAGCTGTGATGACATGTCAGTGTGGCAGGACAAGTTGTTCTGTCATTTTAAAGAAAACCCCTTTTCATCTGTCATCAGCATTCCCTTCTCAAATGTTCCTCCCTCTTCAGGATTCCATTTCATGAGCGCCCGTCTCCCAAAATGCAATATTGTGTGTCAGGTGTCCGCCTAATCAAATCTCGCGTTCTCGGAGAACTCTCAAGGTGATTTGGACGGGGCCCTGGGACTGGGAGAGCAGCCATCGATGTGCTCGGAGTGAGACTCTGTAATGTTATTCAGCCCTGGAGGGTCCGTCTGCTTTACAGGAAAGTAATGTACCTCCGCACTCCACCCTTCACCCGCCCGCCTCTTCTCCTTCGACGCAGTGGCCCTGCCATGAGAGCAGCGAAGATTCATTTCATTGAGCTGCCAGCAGAAAACAAGCTGCTCTTTAAACACAACGGTGGAGAGGGAGAGAGAGAGAGAAAGAAAGAGAGAGGGAGCGAGGCAAGCGAGCAGGCAGGCGGAGAGGGTGAGCGAAGTGAGAATAGTGGAAGAATGGAAGAGTGAAGCACAAGGCTGCAAGTCACAAGTGGAGAAAAATTAAAGGTTCGGCTCAATACACACAATAAAGAAAGCCCTGTGTTTTTCTCTCTGCTGTTTTAAAGCCACTTGCTGTGTCTCGGTTGCTGGACTTTGGACATTACCATTGTGACCAAGACTCAGTTCTCTCCCCTCTAGTGCCAGTCTGTAACCCTGGAGGGCTGCTTGACTCTCTTCCACAGTCCGTTATTCCTTTTACCTCAGCGCTTTCTATTTCGCCTCTGTGATTTATGTGCTGTGCAACCGATTCCCTTCGCATTTAGTTGGATTTCAGATGAAGAGAAACG
>PYXC01002613.1:0-40962 GCA_015244755.2 Tenualosa ilisha | reverse complement strand
ATTTGACATTTGATGCGAAATTGCCTGAACATGACAAGTGACAATGAATCATTGCCTTCTGCATTGCATGAACATATCAAGTGTGATGTTTTGAGTGTGACAATGAAAATGTCAAAATGTGGTACAAAAAGCCGGATTACCATTCCAGTGCAAAAACATGCAGTTTTGTTAACGAGTCGCATTACCAGGGGTGGTGGTAGCGTAGTGGTTAAGGAACCTGCCTAGTGTGTAATTAGCCTGGAAAGTTGTGGGTTCGAATCCCGGCTGCCACCGTTGTGCCCTTGAGCAAGGCACTTAACCCTAAGTTGCTCTAGGGGAGACTGGCCCGGAACAATTGATAGTTGATGAGTTGTAAGTCGCTTTGGATAAAAGCGTCTGCTAAATGCATAAATGTAAATGTAAATGTAATGTACCAGAACATTCTGACATGTTTTAGGTCAGTAACCGCAGCTACCTTGCATTGACATGACGTATGACATGATCATTTGAAAAAGTGGTATTCTATGTCCTGAACTGTGCTTGACAAAAAGAATCATTTGACATTTGATGCGAAATTGCCTGAACATGACAAGTGACAATGAATCATTGCCTTCTGCATTGCATGAACATATCAAGTGTGATGTTTTGAGTGTTGACAATGAAAATGTCAAAATGTGGTACAAAAAGCCGGATTACCATTCCAGTGCAAAACATGCAGTTTTGTTAACGAGTCGTATTACCAGGGGTGGTGGTAGCGTAGTGGTTAAGGAACCTGCCTAGTGTGTAAGTAACCTGGAAAGTTTTGGTTCGAATCCCGGCTGCCACCGTTGTGCCCTTGAGCAAGGCACTTAACCCTAAGTTGCTCTAGGGGAGACTGGCCCGGAACAATTGATAGTTGATGAGTTGTAAGTCGCTTTGGATAAAAGCGTCTGCTAAATGCATAAATGTAAATGTAATGTACCAGAACATTCTGACATGTTTTAGGTCAGTAACCGCAGCTACCTTGCATTGACATGACGTATGACATGATCATTTGAAAAAGTGGTATTCTATGTCCTGAACTGTGCTTGACAAAAAGAATCATTTGACATTTGATGCGAAATTGCCTGAACATGACAAGTGACAATGAATCATTGCCTTCTGCATTGCATGAACATATCAAGTGTGATGTTTTGAGTGTTGACAATGAAAATGTCAAAATGTGGTACAAAAAGCCGGATTACCATTCCAGTGCAAAAACATGCAGTTTTGTTAACGAGTCGTATTACCAGAACGTTCTGACATGTTTTAGGTCAGTAACCGCAGCTACCTTGCATTGACATGACGTATGACATGATCATTTGAAAAAGTGGTATTCTATGTCCTGAACTGTGCTTGACAAAAAGAATCATTTGACATTTGATGCGAAATTGCCTGAACATGACAAGTGACAATGAATCATTGCCTTCTGCATTGCATGAACATATCAAGTGTGATGTTTTGAGTGTTGACAATGAAAATGTCAAAATGTGGTACAAAAGCCGGATTACCATTCCAGTGCAAAAACATGCAGTTTTGTTAACGAGTCGTATTACCAGAACGTTCTGACAGTTTTAGGTCAGTAACCGCAGCTACCTTGCATTGACATGACGTATGACATGATCATTTGAAAAAGTGGTATTCTATGTCCTGAACTGTGCTTGACAAAAAGAATCATTTGACATTTGATGCGAAATTGCCTGAACATGACAAGTGACAATGAATCATTGCCTTCTGCATTGCATGAACATATCAAGTGTGATGTTTTGAGTGTTGACAATGAAAATGTCAAAATGTGGTACAAAAAGCCGGATTACCATTCCAGTGCAAAAACATGCAGTTTTGTTAACGAGTCGTATTACCAGAACGTTCTGACATGTTTTAGGTCAGTAACCGCAGCTACCTTGCATTGACATGACGTATGACATGATCATTTGAAAAAGTGGTATTCTATGTCCTGAACTGTGCTTGACAAAAAGAATCATTTGACATTTGATGCGAAATTGCCTGAACATGACAAGTGACAATGAATCATTGCCTTCTGCATTGCATGAACATATCAAGTGTGATGTTTTGAGTGTTGACAATGAAAATGTCAAAATGTGGTACAAAAAGCCGGATTACCATTCCAGTGCAAAAAACATGCAGTTTTTGTTAACGAGTCGGATTACCAGGAGTGGTGGGGTGGTGGTGGCGTAGTGGTTAAGGAACCTGGCTAGCGTGTAAGTAGCCTGGAAGGTTGTGGGTTCGAATCCCAGCTGCCACCGTTGTGCCCTTGAGCAAGGCACTTAACCCTAAATTGCTCTAGGGGAGACTGGCCCGGAACAATTGATAGTTGATGAGTTGTAAATCGCTTTGGATAAAAGCATCTGCAAAATGCATAAATGTAAATGTTATGTACCAGAACGTTCTGACATGTTTTAGGTCAGTAACCTAAATGATCATTTGAAAAAGTGGTATTATGTCCTGAACTGTGCTTGACAAAAAGAATCATTTGACATTTGATGCGAAATTGCCTGAACATGACAAGTGACAATGAATCATTGCCTTCTGCATTGCATGAACATATCAAGTGTGATGTTTTGAGTGTTGACAATGAAATGTCAAAATGTGGTACAAAAACCGGATTACCATTCCAGTGCAAAAACATGCAGTTTTGTTAACGAGTCGTATTACCAGAACGTTCTGACATGTTTTAGGTCAGTAACCGCAGCTACCTTGCATTGACATGACGTATGACATGATGATTTGAAAAAGTGGTATTCTATGTCCTGAACTGTGCTTGACAAAAAGAATCATTTGACATTTGATGCGAAATTGCCTGAACATGACAAGTGACAATGAATCATTGCCTTCTGCATTGCATGAACATATCAAGTGTGATGTTTTGAGTGTTGACAATGAAAATGTCAAAATGTGGTACAAAAAGCCGGATTACCATTCCAGTGCAAAAACATGCAGTTTTGTTAACGAGTCGTATTACCAGAACGTTCTGACATGTTTTAGGTCAGTAACCGCAGCTACCTTGCATTGACATGACGTATGACATGATCATTTGAAAAAGTGGTATTCTATGTCCTGAACTGTGCTTGACAAAAAGAATCATTTGACATTTGATGCGAAATTGCCTGAACATGACAAGTGACAATGAATCATTGCCTTCTGCATTGCATGAACATATCAAGTGTGATGTTTTGAGTGTTGACAATGAAAATGTCAAAATGTGGTACAAAAAGCCGGATTACCATTCCAGTGAAAAAACATACAGTTTTGTTAACGAGTCGCATTACCAGGGGTGGTGGTAGCGTAGTGGTTAAGGAACCTGCCTAGTGCGTAATTAGCCTGGAAAGTTTTGGGCTCGAATCCCGGCTGCCACCGTTGTGCCCTTGAGCAAGGCACTTAACCCTAAGTTGCTCTAGGGGAGACTGGCCCGGAACAATTGATAGTTGATGAGTTGTAAGTCGCTTTGGATAAAAGCGTCTGCTAAATGCATAAATGTAAATGTAAATGTAATGCACCAGAACATTCTGACATGTTTTAGGTCAGTAACCGCAGCTACCTTGCATTGACATGACGTATGACATGATCATTTGAAAAAGTGGTATTCTATGTCCTGAACTGTGCTTGACAAAAAGAATCATTTGACATTTGATGCGAAATTGCCTGAACATGACAAGTGACAATGAATCATTGCCTTCTGCATTGCATGAACATATCAAGTGTGATGTTTTGAGTGTTGACAATGAAAATGTCAAAATGTGGTACAAAAACCGGATTACCATTCCAGTGCAAAAACATGCAGTTTTGTTAACGAGTCGTATTACCAGAACGTTCTGACATGTTTTAGGTCAGTAACCGCAGCTACCTTGCATTGACATGACGTATGACATGATGATTTGAAAAAGTGGTATTCTATGTCCTGAACTGTGCTTGACAAAAAGAATCATTTGACATTTGATGCGAAATTGCCTGAACATGACAAGTGACAATGAATCATTGCCTTCTGCATTGCATGAACATATCAAGTGTGATGTTTTGAGTGTTGACAATGAAAATGTCAAAATGTGGTACAAAAAGCCGGATTACCATTCCAGTGCAAAAACATGCAGTTTTGTTAACGAGTCGTATTACCAGAACGTTCTGACATGTTTTAGGTCAGTAACCGCAGCTACCTTGCATTGACATGACGTATGACATGATCATTTGAAAAAGTGGTATTCTATGTCCTGAACTGTGCTTGACAAAAAGAATCATTTGACATTTGATGCGAAATTGCCTGAACATGACAAGTGACAATGAATCATTGCCTTCTGCATTGCATGAACATATCAAGTGTGATGTTTTGAGTGTTGACAATGAAAATGTCAAAATGTGGTACAAAAAGCCGGATTACCATTCCAGTGAAAAAACATACAGTTTTGTTAACGAGTCGCATTACCAGGGGTGGTGGTAGCGTAGTGGTTAAGGAACCTGCCTAGTGCGTAATTAGCCTGGAAAGTTTTGGGCTCGAATCCCGGCTGCCACCGTTGTGCCCTTGAGCAAGGCACTTAACCCTAAGTTGCTCTAGGGGAGACTGGCCCGGAACAATTGATAGTTGATGAGTTGTAAGTCGCTTTGGATAAAAGCGTCTGCTAAATGCATAAATGTAAATGTAAATGTAATGCACCAGAACATTCTGACATGTTTTAGGTCAGTAACCGCAGCTACCTTGCATTGACATGACGTATGACATGATCATTTGAAAAAGTGGTATTCTATGTCCTGAACTGTGCTTGACAAAAAGAATCATTTGACATTTGATGCGAAATTGCCTGAACATGACAAGTGACAATGAATCATTGCCTTCTGCATTGCATGAACATATCAAGTGTGATGTTTTGAGTGTTGACAATGAAAATGTCAAAATGTGGTACAAAAAGCCGGATTACCATTCCAGTGCAAAAACATGCAGTTTTGTTAACGAGTCGTATTACCAGAACGTTCTGACATGTTTTAGGTCAGTAACCGCAGCTACCTTGCATTGACATGACGTATGACATGATCATTTGAAAAAGTGGTATTCTATGTCCTGAACTGTGCTTGACAAAAAGAATCATTTGACATTTGATGCGAAATTGCCTGAACATGACAAGTGACAATGAATCATTGCCTTCTGCATTGCATGAACATATCAAGTGTGATGTTTTGAGTGTTGACAATGAAAATGTCAAAATGTGGTACAAAAAGCCGGATTACCATTCCAGTGCAAAAACATGCAGTTTTGTTAACGAGTCGTATTACCAGGAGTGGTGGGGTGGTGGTAGCGTAGTGGTTAAGGAACCTGGCTAGCGTGTAAGTAGCCTGGAAGGTTGTGGGTTCGAATCCCAGCTGCCACCGTTGTGCCCTTGAGCAAGGCACTTAACCCTAAATTGCTCTAGGGGAGACTGGCCCGGAACAATTGATAGTTGATGAGTTGTAAATCGCTTTGGATAAAAGCATCTGCAAAATGCATAAATGTAAATGTTATGTACCAGAACGTTCTGACATGTTTTAGGTCAGTAACCTAAATGATCATTTGAAAAAGTGGTATTATGTCCTGAACTGTGCTTGACAAAAAGAATCATTTGACATTTGATGCGAAATTGCCTGAACATGACAAGTGACAATGAATCATTGCCTTCTGCATTGCATGAACATATCAAGTGTGATGTTTTGAGTGTTGACAATGAAAATGTCAAAATGTGGTACAAAAACCGGATTACCATTCCAGTGCAAAAACATGCAGTTTTGTTAACGAGTCGTATTACCAGAACGTTCTGACATGTTTTAGGTCAGTAACCGCAGCTACCTTGCATTGACATGACGTATGACATGATGATTTGAAAAAGTGGTATTCTATGTCCTGAACTGTGCTTGACAAAAAGAATCATTTGACATTTGATGCGAAATTGCCTGAACATGACAAGTGACAATGAATCATTGCCTTCTGCATTGCATGAACATATCAAGTGTGATGTTTTGAGTGTTGACAATGAAAATGTCAAAATGTGGTACAAAAAGCCGGATTACCATTCCAGTGCAAAAACATGCAGTTTTGTTAACGAGTCGTATTACCAGAACGTTCTGACATGTTTTAGGTCAGTAACCGCAGCTACCTTGCATTGACATGACGTATGACATGATCATTTGAAAAAGTGGTATTCTATGTCCTGAACTGTGCTTGACAAAAAGAATCATTTGACATTTGATGCGAAATTGCCTGAACATGACAAGTGACAATGAATCATTGCCTTCTGCATTGCATGAACATATCAAGTGTGATGTTTTGAGTGTTGACAATGAAAATGTCAAAATGTGGTACAAAAAGCCGGATTACCATTCCAGTGAAAAAACATACAGTTTTGTTAACGAGTCGCATTACCAGGGGTGGTGGTAGCGTAGTGGTTAAGGAACCTGCCTAGTGCGTAATTAGCCTGGAAAGTTTTGGGCTCGAATCCCGGCTGCCACCGTTGTGCCCTTGAGCAAGGCACTTAACCCTAAGTTGCTCTAGGGGAGACTGGCCCGGAACAATTGATAGTTGATGAGTTGTAAGTCGCTTTGGATAAAAGCGTCTGCTAAATGCATAAATGTAAATGTAAATGTAATGCACCAGAACATTCTGACATGTTTTAGGTCAGTAACCGCAGCTACCTTGCATTGACATGACGTATGACATGATCATTTGAAAAAGTGGTATTCTATGTCCTGAACTGTGCTTGACAAAAAGAATCATTTGACATTTGATGCGAAATTGCCTGAACATGACAAGTGACAATGAATCATTGCCTTCTGCATTGCATGAACATATCAAGTGTGATGTTTTGAGTGTTGACAATGAAAATGTCAAAATGTGGTACAAAAAGCCGGATTACCATTCCAGTGCAAAAACATGCAGTTTTGTTAACGAGTCCTATTACCAGGGGTGGTGGTAGCGTAGTGGTTAAGGAACCTGCCTAGTGTGTAATTAGCCTGGAAAGTTTTGGGTTCGAATCCCGGCTGCCACCGTTGTGCCCTTGAGCAAGGCACTTAACCCTAAGTTGCTCTAGGGTAGACTGGCCCGGAACAATTGATAGTTGATGAGTTGTAAGTCGCTTTGGATAAAAGCGTCTGCTAAATGCATAAATGTAAATGTAATGTACCAGAACATTCTGACATGTTTTAGGTCAGTAACCGCAGCTACCTTGCATTGACATGACGTATGACATGATCATTTGAAAAAGTGGTATTCTATGTCCTGAACTGTGCTTGACAAAAAGAATCATTTGACATTTGATGCGAAATTGCCTGAACATGACAAGTGACAATGAATCATTGCCTTCTGCATTGCATGAACATATCAAGTGTGATGTTTTGAGTGTTGACAATGAAAATGTCAAAATGTGGTACAAAAAGCCGGATTACCATTCCAGTGCAAAAACATACAGTTTTGTTAACGAGTCGCACTACCAGGGGTGGTGGTAGCGTAGTGGTTAAGGAACCTGCCTAGTGCGTAATTAGCCTGGAAAGTTTTGGGCTCGAATCCCGGCTGCCACCGTTGTGCCCTTGAGCAAGGCACTTAACCCTAAGTTGCTCTAGGGGAGACTGGCCCGGAACAATTGATAGTTGATGAGTTGTAAGTCGCTTTGGATAAAAGCGTCTGCTAAATGCATAAATGTAAATGTAATGCACCAGAACATTCTGACATGTTTTAGGTCAGTAACCGCAGCTACCTTGCATTGACATGACGTATGACATGATGATTTGAAAAAGTGGTATTCTATGTCCTGAACTGTGCTTGACAAAAAGAATCATTTGACATTTGATGCGAAATTGCCTGAACATGACAAGTGACAATGAATCATTGCCTTCTGCATTGCATGAACATATCAAGTGTGATGTTTTGAGTGTTGACAATGAAAATGTCAAAATGTGGTACAAAAAGCCGGATTACCATTCCAGTGCAAAAACATGCAGTTTTGTTAACGAGTCCTATTACCAGGGGTGGTGGTAGCGTAGTGGTTAAGGAACCTGCCTAGTGTGTAATTAGCCTGGAAAGTTTTGGGTTCGAATCCCGGCTGCCACCGTTGTGCCCTTGAGCAAGGCACTTAACCCCAAGTTGCTCTAGGGGAGACTGGCCCGGAACAATTGATAGTTGATGAGTTGTAAGTCGCTTTGGATAAAAGCGTCTGCTAAATGCATAAATGTAAATGTAATGTACCAGAACATTCTGACATGTTTTAGGTCAGTAACCGCAGCTACCTTGCATTGACATGACGTATGACATGATCATTTGAAAAAGTGGTATTCTATGTCCTGAACTGTGCTTGACAAAAAGAATCATTTGACATTTGATGCGAAATTGCCTGAACATGACAAGTGACAATGAATCATTGCCTTCTGCATTGCATGAACATATCAAGTGTGATGTTTTGAGTGTTGACAATGAAAATATCAAAATGTGGTACAAAAAGCCGGATTACCATTCCAGTGCAAAAACATGCAGTTTTGTTAACGAGTCGCATTACCAGGGGTGGTGGTAGCGTAGTGGTTAAGCAACCTGCCTAGTGCCTAATTAGCCTGGAAAGTTTTGGGCTCGAATCCCGGCTGCCACCGTTGTGCCCTTGAGCAAGGCACTTAACCCTAAGTTGCTCTAGGGGAGACTGGCCCGGAACAATTGATAGTTGATGAGTTGTAAGTCGCTTTGGATAAAAGCGTCTGCTAAATGCATAAATGTAAATGTAAATGTAATGTACCAGAACATTCTGACATGTTTTAGGTCAGTAACCGCAGCTACCTTGCATTGACATGACGTATGACATGATCATTTGAAAAAGTGGTATTCTATGTCCTGAACTGTGCTTGACAAAAAGAATCATTTGACATTTGATGCGAAATTGCCTGAACATGACAAGTGACAATGAATCATTGCCTTCTGCATTGCATGAACATATCAAGTGTGATGTTTTGAGTGTTGACAATGAAAATGTCAAAATGTGGTACAAAAAGCCGGATTACCATTCCAGTGCAAAAACATGCAGTTTTGTTAACGAGTCGTATTACCAGAACGTTCGGAAATGTATTAGGTAAGTAACCGCAGCTACCTTGCATTGACATGACGTATGACATGATGATTTGAAAAAGTGGTATTCTATGTCCTGAACTGTGCTTGACAAAAAGAATCATTTGACATTTGATGCGAAATTGCCTGAACATGACAAGTGACAATGAATCATTGCCTTCTGCATTGCATGAACATATCAAGTGTGATGTTTTGAGTGTTGACAATGAAAATGTCAAAATGTGGTACAAAAAGCCGAATTACCATTCCAGTGCAAAAACATGCAGTTTTGTTAACGAGTCATATTACCAGGGGTGGTGGTAGCGTAGTGGTTAAGGAACCTGCCTAGTGTGTAATTAGCCTGGAAAGTTTTGGGTTCGAATCCCGGCTGCCACCGTTGTGCCCTTGAGCAAGGCACTTAACCCTAAGTTGCTCTAGGGGAGACTGGCCCAGAACAATTGATAGTTGATGAGTTGTAAGTCGCTTTGGATAAAAGCATCTGCTAAATGCATAAATGTAAATGTAAATGTAATGTACCAGAACATTCTGACATGTTTTAGGTCAGTAACCGCAGCTACCTTGCATTGACATGACGTATGACATGATCATTTGAAAAAGTGGTATTCTATGTCCTGAACTGTGCTTGACAAAAAGAATCATTTGACATTTGATGCGAAATTGCCTGAACATGACAAGTGACAATGAATCATTGCCTTCTGCATTGCATGAACATATCAAGTGTGATGTTTTGAGTGTTGACAATGAAAATGTCAAAATGTGGTACAAAAAGCCGGATTACCATTCCAGTGCAAAAACATGCAGTTTTGTTAACGAGTCCTATTACCAGGGGTGGTGGTAGCGTAGTGGTTAAGGAACCTGCCTAGTGTGTAATTAGCCTGGAAAGTTTTGGGTTCGAATCCCGGCTGCCACCGTTGTGCCCTTGAGCAAGGCACTTAACCCTAAGTTGCTCTAGGGGAGACTGGCCCGGAACAATTGATAGTTGATGAGTTGTAAGTCGCTTTGGATAAAAGCGTCTGCTAAATGCATAAATGTAATGTACCAGAACATTCTGACATGTTTTAGGTCAGTAACCGCAGCTACCTTGCATTGACATGACGTATGACATGATCATTTGAAAAAGTGGTATTCTATGTCCTGAACTGTGCTTGACAAAAAGAATCATTTGACATTTGATGCGAAATTGCCTGAACATGACAAGTGACAATGAATCATTGCCTTCTGCATTGCATGAACATATCAAGTGTGATGTTTTGAGTGTTGACAATGAAAATGTCAAAATGTGGTACAAAAAGCCGGATTACCATTCCAGTGCAAACACATGCCGTTTTGTTAACGATCCTATTACCAGGGGTGGTGGTAGCGTAGTGGTTAAGGAACCTGCCTAGTGCGTAATTAGCCTGGAAGTTTTGGGCTCGAATCCGGCTGCCACCGTTGTGCCTTGAGCAAGGCACTTAACCCTAAGTTGCTCTAGGGGAGACTGGCCCGGAACAATTGATAGTTGATGAGTTGTAAGTCGCTTTGGATAAAAGCGTCTGCTAAATGCATAAATGTAAATGTAAATGTAATGCACCAGAACATTCTGACATGTTTTAGGTCAGTAACCGCAGCTACCTTGCATTGACATGACGTATGACATGATCATTTGAAAAAGTGGTATTCTATGTCCTGAACTGTGCTTGACAAAAAGAATCATTTGACATTTGATGCGAATTTGCCTGAGCATGACAAGTGACAATGAATCATTGCCTTCTGCATTGCATGAACATATCAAGTGTGATGTTTTGAGTGTTGACAATGAAAATGTCAAAATGTGGTACAAAAAGCCGGATTACCATTCCAGTGCAAAAACATGCAGTTTTGTTAACGAGTCCTATTACCAGGGGTGGTGGTAGCGTAGTGGTTAAGGAACCTGCCTAGTGTGTAATTAGCCTGGAAAGTTTTGGGTTCGAATCCCGGCTGCCACCATTGTGCCCTTGAGCAAGGCACTTAACCCTAAGTTGCTCTAGGGGAGACTGGCCCGGAACAATTGATAGTTGATGAGTTGTAAGTCGCTTTGGATAAAAGCGTCTGCTAAATGCATAAATGTAAATGTAATGTACCAGAACATTCTGACATGTTTTAGGTCAGTAACCGCAGCTACCTTGCATTGACATGACGTATGACGTGATCATTTGAAAAAGTGGTATTCTATGTCCTGAACTGTGCTTGACAAAAAGAATCATTTGACATTTGATGCGAAATTGCCTGAACATGACAAGTGACAATGAATCATTGCCTTCTGCATTGCATGAACATATCAAGTGTGATGTTTTGAGTGTTGACAATGAAAATGTCAAAATGTGGTACAAAAAGCCGGATTACCATTCCAGTGCAAAAACATGCAGTTTTGTTAACGAGTCGTATTACCAGAACGTTCTGACATGTTTTAGGTCAGTAACCGCAGCTACCTTGCATTGACATGACGTATGACATGATCATTTGAAAAAGTGGTATTCTATGTCCTGAACTGTGCTTGACAAAAAGAATCATTTGACATTTGATGCGAAATTGCCTGAACATGACAAGTGACAATGAATCATTGCCTTCTGCATTGCATGAACATATCAAGTGTGATGTTTTGAGTGTTGACAATGAAAATGTCAAAATGTGGTACAAAAAGCCGGATTACCATTCCAGTGCAAAAACATGCAGTTTTGTTAACGAGTCGTATTACCAGAACGTTCTGACATGTTTTAGGTCAGTAACCGCAGCTACCTTGCATTGACATGACGTATGACATGATCATTTGAAAAAGTGGTATTCTATGTCCTGAACTGTGCTTGACAAAAAGAATCATTTGACATTTGATGCGAAATTGCCTGAACATGACAAGTGACAATGAATCATTGCCTTCTGCATTGCATGAACATATCAAGTGTGATGTTTTGAGTGTTGACAATGAAAATGTCAAAATGTGGTACAAAAAGCCGGATTACCATTCCAGTGCAAAAACATGCAGTTTTCTTAACGAGTCGTATTACCATGGGTGGTGGTAGCGTAGTGGTTAAGGAACCTGACTAGTGTGTAAGTAGCCTGAAAAGTTTTGGGTTCGAATCCCGGCTAACACCGTTGTGCCCTTGAGCAAGGCACTTAACCCTAAGTTGCTCTGGGGGAGAGTGGCCCGGAACAATTGATAGTTGATGAGCTGTAAGTCGCTTTGGATAAAAGCGTCTGCTAAATGCATAAATGTAAATGTAAATGTAATGTACCACAACATTCTGACATGTTTTAGGTCAGTAACCGCAGCTACCTTGCATTGACATGACGTATGACATGATCATTTGAAAAAGTGGTATTCTATGTCCTCAACTGTGCTTGACAAAAAGAATCATTTGACATTTGATGCGAAATTGCCTGAACATGACAAGTGACAATGAATCATTGCCTTCTGCATTGCATGAACATATCAAGTGTGATGTTTTGAGTGTTGACAATGAAAATGTCAAAATGTGGTACAAAAAGCCGGATTACCATTCCAGTGCAAAAACATGCAGTTTTGTTAACGAGTCATATTACCAGGGGTGGTGGTAGCGTAGTGGTTAAGGAACCTGGCTAGTGTGTAAGTAGCCTGAAAAGTTTTGGGTTCGAATCCCGGCTGCCACCTTTGTGCCCTTGAGCAAGGCACTTAACCCTACGTTGCTCTGGGGGAGACTGGCCCGGAACAATTGATAGTTGATGAGCTGTAAGTCGCTTTGGATAAAAGCGTCTGCTAAATGCATAAATGTAAATGTAAATGTAATGTACCAGAACATTCTGACATGTTTTAGGTCAGTAACCGCAGCTACCTTGCATTGACATGACGTATGACATGATCATTTGAAAAAGTGGTATTCTATGTCCTGAACTGTGCTTGACAAAAAGAATCATTTGACATTTGATGCAAAATTGCCTGAACATGACAAGTGACAATGAATCATTGCCTTCTGCATTGCATGAACATATCAAGTGTGATGTTTTGAGTGATGACAATGAAAATGTCAAAATGTGGTACAAAAAGCCGGATTACCATTCCAGTGCAAAAACATGCAGTTTTGTTAACGAGTCGTATTACCAGAACGTTCTGACATGTTTTAGGTCAGTAACCGCAGCTACCTTGCATTGACATGACGTATGACATGATCATTTGAAAAAGTGGTATTCTATGTCCTGAACTGTGCTTGACAAAAAGAATCATTTGACATTTGATGCGAAATTGCCTGAACATGACAAGTGACAATGAATCATTGCCTTCTGCATTGCATGAACATATCAAGTGTGATGTTTTGAGTGTTGACAATGAAAATGTCAAAATGTGGTACAAAAAGCCGGATTACCATTCCAGTGCAAAAACATGCAGTTTTGTTAACGAGTCGTATTACCAGGAGTGGTGGGGTGGTGGTAGCGTAGTGGTTAAGGAACCTGGCTAGCGTGTAAGTAGCCTGGAAGGTTGTGGGTTCGAATCCCAGCTGCCACCGTTGTGCCCTTGAGCAAGGCACTTAACCCTAAATTGCTCTAGGGGAGACTGGCCCGGAACAATTGATAGTTGATGAGTTGTAAATCGCTTTGGATAAAAGCATCTGCAAAATGCATAAATGTAAATGTCATGTACCAGAACGTTCTGACATGTTTTAGGTCAGTAACCTAAATGATCATTTGAAAAAGTGGTATTATGTCCTGAACTGTGCTTGACAAAAAGAATCATTTGACATTTGATGCGAAATTGCCTGAACATGACAAGTGACAATGAATCATTGCCTTCTGCATTGCATGAACATATCAAGTGTGATGTTTTGAGTGTTGACAATGAAAATGTCAAAATGTGGTACAAAAACCGGATTACCATTCCAGTGCAAAAACATGCAGTTTTGTTAACGAGTCGTATTACCAGAACGTTCTGACATGTTTTAGGTCAGTAACCGCAGCTACCTTGCATTGACATGACGTATGACATGATGATTTGAAAAAGTGGTATTCTATGTCCTGAACTGTGCTTGACAAAAAGAATCATTTGACATTTGATGCGAAATTGCCTGAACATGACAAGTGACAATGAATCATTGCCTTCTGCATTGCATGAACATATCAAGTGTGATGTTTTGAGTGTTGACAATGAAAATGTCAAAATGTGGTACAAAAAGCCGGATTACCATTCCAGTGCAAAAACATGCAGTTTTGTTAACGAGTCGTATTACCAGAACGTTCTGACATGTTTTAGGTCAGTAACCGCAGCTACCTTGCATTGACATGACGTATGACATGATGATTTGAAAAAGTGGTATTCTATGTCCTGAACTGTGCTTGACAAAAAGAATCATTTGACATTTGATGCGAAATTGCCTGAACATGACAAGTGACAATGAATCATTGCCTTCTGCATTGCATGAACATATCAAGTGTGATGTTTTGAGTGTTGACAATGAAAATGTCAAAATGTGGTACAAAAAGCCGGATTACCATTCCAGTGCAAAAACATGCAGTTTTCTTAACGAGTCGTATTACCAGAACGTTCTGACATGTTTTAGGTCAGTAACCGCAGCTACCTTGCATTGACATGACGTATGACATGATCATTTGAAAAAGTGGTATTCTATGTCCTGAACTGTGCTTGACAAAAAGAATCATTTGACATTTGATGCGAAATTGCCTGAACATGACAAGTGACAATGAATCATTGCCTTCTGCATTGCATGAACATATCAAGTGTGATGTTTTGAGTGTTGACAATGAAAATGTCAAAATGTGGTACAAAAAGCCGGATTACCATTCCAGTGCAACAACATGCAGTTTTGTTAACGAGTCGTATTACCAGGGGTGGTGGTAGCGTAGTGGTTAAGGAACCTGACTAGTGTGTAAGTAGCCTGAAAAGTTTTGGGTTCGAATCCCGGCTGCCACCGTTGTGCCCTTGAGCAAGGCACTTAACCCTAAGTTGCTCTGGGGGAGACTGGCCCGGAACAATTGATAGTTGATGAGCTGTAAGTCGCTTTGGATAAAAGCGTCTGCTAAATGCATAAATGTAAATGTAAATGTAATGTACCAGAACATTCTGACATGTTTTAGGTCAGTAACCGCAGCTACCTTGCATTGACATGACGTATGACATGATGATTTGAAAAAGTGGTATTCTATGTCCTGAACTGTGCTTGACAAAAAGAATCATTTGACATTTGATGCGAAATTGCCTGAACATGACAAGTGACAATGAATCATTGCCTTCTGCATTGCATGAACATATCAAGTGTGATGTTTTGAGTGTTGACAATGAAAATGTCAAAATGTGGTACAAAAAGCCGGATTACCATTCCAGTGCAAAAACATGCAGTTTTGTTAACGAGTCGTATTACCAGGGGTGGGGTGGTGGTAGCGTAGTGGTTAAGGGACCTGGCTAGCGTATAAGTAGCCTGGAAGGTTGTGGGTTCGAATCCCAGCTGCCACCGTTGTGCCCTTGAGCAAGGCACTTAACCCTAAATTGCTCTAGGGGAGACTGGCCCGGAACAATTGATAGTTGATGAGTTGTAAGTCGCTTTGGATAAAAGCATCTGCAAAATGCATAAATGTAAATTTTATGTACCAGAACGTTCTGACATGTTTTAGGTCAGTAACCTAAATGATCATTTGAAAAAGTGGTATTATGTCCTGAACTGTGCTTGACAAAAAGAATCATTTGACATTTGATGCGAAATTGCCTGAACATGACAAGTGACAATGAATCATTGCCTTCTGCATTGCATGAACATATCAAGTGTGATGTTTTGAGTGTTGACAATGAAAATGTCAAAATGTGGTACAAAAAGCCGGATTACCATTCCAGTGCAAAAACATGCAGTTTTGTTAACGAGTCGTATTACCAGAACGTTCTGACATGTTTTAGGTCAGTAACCGCAGCTACCTTGCATTGACATGACGTATGACATGATCATTTGAAAAAGTGGTATTCTATGTCCTGAACTGTGCTTGACAAAAAGAATCATTTGACATTTGATGCGAAATTGCCTGAACATGACAAGTGACAATGAATCATTGCCTTCTGCATTGCATGAACATATCAAGTGTGATGTTTTGAGTGTTGACAATGAAAATGTCAAAATGTGGTACAAAAAGCCGGATTACCATTCCAGTGCAAAAACATGCAGTTTTGTTAACGAATCCTATTACCAGGGGTGGTGGTAGCGTAGTGGTTAAGGAACCTGCCTAGTGTGTAATTAGCCTGGAAAGTTTTGGGTTCGAATCCCGGCTGCCACCATTGTGCCCTTGAGCAAGGCACTTAACCCTAAGTTGCTCTAGGGGAGACTGGCCCGGAACAATTGATAGTTGATGAGTTGTAAGTCGCTTTGGATAAAAGCGTCTGCTAAATGCGTAAATGTAAATGTAATGTACCAGAACATTCTGACATGTTTTAGGTCAGTAACCGCAGCTACCTTGCATTGACATGACGTATGACATGATCATTTGAAAAAGTGGTATTCTATGTCCTGAACTGTGCTTGACAAAAAGAATCATTTGACATTTGATGCGAAATTGCCTGAACATGACAAGTGACAATGAATCATTGCCTTCTGCATTGCATGAACATATCAAGTGTGATGTTTTGAGTGTTGACAATGAAAATGTCAAAATGTGGTACAAAAAGCCGGATTACCATTCCAGTGCAAAAACATGCAGTTTTGTTAACGAGTTGCATTACCAGGGGTGGTGGTAGCGTAGTGGTTAAGGAACCTGCCTAGTGTCTAAGTAGCCTGGAAAGTTTTGGGTTCGAATCCCGGCTGCCACCGTTGTGCCCTTGAGCAAGGCACTTAACCCTAAGTTGCTCTAGGGGAGACTGGCCCGGAACAACTGATAGTTGATGAGTTGTAAGTCGCTTTGGATAAAAGCGTCTGCTAAATGCATAAATGTAAATGTAATGTACCAGAACATTCTGACACGTTTTAGGTCAGTAACCGCAGCTACCTTGCAGTGACATGACGTATGACATGATCATTTGAAAAAGTGGTATTCTATGTCCTGAACTGTGCTTGACAAAAAGAATCATTTGACATTTGATGCGAAATTGCCTGAACATGACAAGTGACAATGAATCATTGCCTTCTGCATTGCATGAACATATCAAGTGTGATGTTTTGAGTGTTGACAATGAAAATGTCAAAATGTGGTACAAAAAGCCTGATTACCATTCCAGTGCAAAAACATGCAGTTTTGTTAACGAGTCGTATTACCAGAACGTTCTGACATGTTTTAGGTCAGTAACCGCAGCTACCTTGCATTGACATGACGTATGACATGATCATTTGAAAAAGTGGTATTCTATGTCCTGAACTGTGCTTGACAAAAAGAATCATTTGACATTTGATGCGAAATTGCCTGAACATGACAAGTGACAATGAATCATTGCCTTCTGCATTGCATGAACATATCAAGTGTGATGTTTTGAGTGTTGACAATGAAAATGTCAAAATGTGGTACAAAAAGCCGGATTACCATTCCAGTGCAAAAACATGCAGTTTTGTTAACGAGTCGTATTACCAGAACGTTCTGACATGTTTTAGGTCAGTAACCGCAGCTACCTTGCATTGACATGACGTATGACATGATCATTTGAAGAAGTGGTATTCTATGTCCTGAACTGTGCTTGACAAAAAGAATCATTTGACATTTGATGCGAAATTGCCTGAACATGACAAGTGACAATGAATCATTGCCTTCTGCATTGCATGAACATATCAAGTGTGATGTTTTGAGTGTTGACAATGAAAATGTCAAAATGTGGTACAAAAAGCCGGATTACCATTCCAGTGCAAAAACATGCAGTTTTGTTAACGAGTCGTATTACCAGGGGTGGTGGTAGCGTAGTGGTTAAGGAACCTGCCTAGTGTGTAATTAGCCAGGAAAGTTTTGGGTTCGAATCCCGGCTGCCACCGTTGTGCCCTTGAGCAAGGCACTTAACCCTAGGTTGCTCTAGGGAGACTGGCCCAGAACAATTGATAGTTGATGAGTTGTAAGTCGCTTTGGATAAAAGCGTCTGCTAAATGCATAAATGTAAATGTAAATGTAATGTACCAGAACATTCTGACATGTTTTAGGTCAGTAACCGCAGCTACCTTGCATTGACATGACGTATGACATGATCATTTGAAAAAGTGGTATTCTATGTCCTGAACTGTGCTTGACAAAAAGAATCATTTGACATTTGATGCGAAATTGCCTGAACATGACAAGTGACAATGAATCATTGCCTTCTGCATTGCATGAACATATCAAGTGTGATGTTTTGAGTGTTGACAATGAAAATGTCAAAATGTGGTACAAAAAGCCGGATTACCATTCCAGTGCAAAAACATGCAGTTTTGTTAACGAGTCGTATTACCAGAACGTTCTGACATGTTTTAGGTCAGTAACCGCAGCTACCTTGCATTGACATGACGTATGACATGATCATTTGAAAAAGTGGTATTCTATGTCCTGAACTGTGCTTGACAAAAAGAATCATTTGACATTTGATGCGAAATTGCCTGAACATGACAAGTGACAATGAATCATTGCCTTCTGCATTGCATGAACATATCAAGTGTGATGTTTTGAGTGTTGACAATGAAAATGTCAAAATGTGGTACAAAAAGCCGGATTACCATTCCAGTGCAAAAACATGCAGTTTTGTTAACGAGTCCTATTACCAGGGGTGGTGGTAGCGTAGTGGTTAAAGAACCTACCTAGTGTGTAATTAGCCTGGAAAGTTTTGGGTTCGAATCCCGGCTGCCACCATTGTGCCCTTGAGCAAGGCACTTAACCCTAAGTTGCTCTAGGGAGACTGGCCCGGAACAATTGATAGTTGATGAGTTGTAAGTCGCTTTGGATAAAAGCGTCTGCTAAATACATAAATGTAAATGTAATGTACCAGAACATTCTGACATGTTTTAGGTCAGTAACCGCAGCTACCTTGCATTGACATGACGTATGACATGATCATTTGAAAAAGTGGTATTCTATGTCCTGAACTGTGCTTGACAAAAAGAATCATTTGACATTTGATGCGAAATTGCCTGAACATGACAAGTGACAATGAATCATTGCCTTCTGCATTGCATGAACATATCAAGTGTGATGTTTTGAGTGTTGACAATGAAAATATCAAAATGTGGTACAAAAAGCCGGATTACCATTCCAGTGCAAAAACATGCAGTTTTGTTAACGAGTCGCATTACCAGGGGTGGTGGTAGCGTAGTGGTTAAGCAACCTGCCTAGTGCCTAATTAGCCTGGAAAGTTTTGGGCTCGAATCCCGGCTGCCACCGTTGTGCCCTTGAGCAAGGCACTTAACCCTAAGTTGCTCTAGGGGAGACTGGCCCAGAACAATTGATAGTTGATGAGTTGTAAGTCGCTTTGGATAAAAGCGTCTGCTAAATGCATAAATGTAAATGTAATGTACCAGAACATTCTGACATGTTTTAGGTCAGTAACCGCAGCTACCTTGCATTGACATGACGTATGACATGATCATTTGAAAAAGTGGTATTCTATGTCCTGAACTGTGCTTGACAAAAAGAATCATTTGACATTTGATGCGAAATTGCCTGAACATGACAAGTGACAATGAATCATTGCCTTCTGCATTGCATGAACATATCAAGTGTGATGTTTTGAGTGTTGACAATGAAAATGTCAAAATGTGGTACAAAAAGCCGGATTACCATTCCAGTGCAAAAACATGCAGTTTTGTTAACGAGTCGTATTACCAGAACGTTCTGACATGTTTTAGGTCAGTAACCGCAGCTACCTTGCATTGACATGACGTATGACATGATCATTTGAAAAAGTGGTATTCTATGTCCTGAACTGTGCTTGACAAAAAGAATCATTTGACATTTGATGCGAAATTGCCTGAACATGACAAGTGACAATGAATCATTGCCTTCTGCATTGCATGAACATATCAAGTGTGATGTTTTGAGTGTTGACAATGAAAATGTCAAAATGTGGTACAAAAAGCCGGATTACCATTCCAGTGCAAAAACATGCAGTTTTGTTAACGAGTCGTATTACCAGAACGTTCTGACATGTTTTAGGTCAGTAACCGCAGCTACCTTGCATTGACATGACGTATGACATGATCATTTGAAAAAGTGGTATTCTATGTCCTGAACTGTGCTTGACAAAAAGAATCATTTGACATTTGATGCGAAATTGCCTGAACATGACAAGTGACAATGAATCATTGCCTTCTGCATTGCATGAACATATCAAGTGTGATGTTTTGAGTGTTGACAATGAAAATGTCAAAATGTGGTACAAAAAGCCGGATTACCATTCCAGTGCAAAAACATGCAGTTTTGTTAACGAGTCCTATTACCAGGGGTGGTGGTAGCGTAGTGGTTAAAGAACCTGCCTAGTGTGTAATTAGCCTGGAAAGTTTTGGGTTCGAATCCCGGCTGCCACCATTGTGCCCTTGAGCAAGGCACTTAACCCTAAGTTGCTCTAGGGGAGACTGGCCCGGAATAATTGATAGTTGATGAGTTGTAAGTCGCTTTGGATAAAAGCGTCTGCTAAATACATAAATGTAAATGTAATGTACCAGAACATTCTGACATGTTTTAGGTCAGTAACCGCAGCTACCTTGCATTGACATGACGTATGACATGATCATTTGAAAAAGTGGTATTCTATGTCCTGAACTGTGCTTGACAAAAAGAATCATTTGACATTTGATGCGAAATTGCCTGAACATGACAAGTGACAATGAATCATTGCCTTCTGCATTGCATGAACATATCAAGTGTGATGTTTTGAGTGTTGACAATGAAAATATCAAAATGTGGTACAAAAAGCCGGATTAACATTCCAGTGCAAAAACATGCAGTTTTGTTAACGAGTCGCATTACCAGGGGTGGTCGTAGCGTAGTGGTTAAGCAACCTGCCTAGTGCCTAATTAGCCTGGAAAGTTTTGGGCTCGAATCCCGGCTGCCACCGTTGTGCCCTTGAGCAAGGCACTTAACCCTAAGTTGCTCTAGGGGAGACTGGCCCGGAACAATTGATAGTTGATGAGTTGTAAGTCGCTTTGGATAAAAGCGTCTGCTAAATGCATAAATGTAAATGTAAATGTAATGTACCAGAACATTCTGACATGTTTTAGGTCAGTAACCGCAGCTACCTTGCATTGACATGACGTATGACATGATCATTTGAAAAAGTGGTATTCTATGTCCTGAACTGTGCTTGACAAAAAGAATCATTTGACATTTGATGCGAAATTGCCTGAACATGACAAGTGACAATGAATCATTGCCTTCTGCATTGCATGAACATATCAAGTGTGATGTTTTGAGTGTTGACAATGAAAATGTCAAAATGTGGTACAAAAAGCCGGATTACCATTCCAGTGCAAAAACATGCAGTTTTGTTAACGAGTCGTATACCAGGGGTGGTGGTAGCGTAGTGGTTAAGGAACCTGCTAGTGTGTAATAGCCTGGAAAGTTTTGGGTTCGAATCCCGGCTGCCACCGTTGTGCCTTGAGCAAGGCACTTAACCCTAAGTTGCTCTAGGGGAGACTGGCCCGGAACAATTGATAGTTGATGAGTTGTAAGTCGCTTTGGATAAAGCGTCTGCTAAATGCATAAATGTAAATGTAATGTACCAGAACGTTCTGACATGTTTTAGGTCAGTAACCGCGCTACCTTGCATTGACATGACGTATGACATGATCATTTGAAAAAGTGGTATTCTATGTCCTGAACTGTGCTTGACAAAAAGAATCATTTGACATTTGATGCGAAATTGCCTGAACATGACAAGTGACAATGAATCATTGCCTTCTGCATTGCATGAACATATCAAGTGTGATGTTTTGAGTGTTGACAATGAAAATGTCAAAATGTGGTACAAAAAGCCGGATTACCAGTCCAGTGCAAAAACATGCAGTTTTGTTAACGAGTCGTACTACCAGGGGTGGTGGTAGCGTAGTGGTTAAGGAACCTGCTAGTGTGTAAGTAGCCTGAAAAGTTTTGGGTTCGAATCCCGGCTGCCACCGTTGTGCCCTTGAGCAAGGCACTTAACCCTAAGTTGCTCTAGGGGAGACTGGCCCGGAACAATTGATAGTTGATGAGTTGTAAGTCGCTTTGGATAAAAGCGTCTGCTAAATGCATAAATGTAAATGTAATGTACCAGAACATTCTGACATGTTTTAGGTCAGTAACCGCAGCTACCTTGCATTGACATGACGTATGACATGATCATTTGAAAAAGTGGTATTCTATGTCCTGAACTGTGCTTGACAAAAAGAATCATTTGACATTTGATGCGAAATTGCCTGAACATGACAAGTGACAATGAATCATTGCCTTCTGCATTGCATGAACATATCAAGTGTGATGTTTTGAGTGTTGACAATGAAAATGTCAAAATGTGGTACAAAAAGCCGGATTACCATTCCAGTGCAAAAACATGCAGTTTTGTTAACGAGTCGTATTACCAGGGGTGGTGGTAGCGTAGTGGTTAAGGAACCTGGCTAGTGTGTAAGTAGCCTGAAAGTTTTGGGTTCGAATCCCGGCTGCCACCGTTGTGCCCTTGAGCAAGGCACTTAACCCTAAGTTGCTCTAGGGGAGACTGGCCCGGAACAATTGATAGTTGATGAGTTGTAAGTCGCTTTGGATAAAAGCGTCTGCTAAATGCATAAATGTAAATGTAATGTACCAGAACATTCTGACATGTTTTAGGTCAGTAACCGCAGCTACCTTGCATTGACATGACGTATGACATGATCATTTGAAAAAGTGGTATTCTATGTCCTGAACTGTGCTTGACAAAAAGAATCATTTGACATTTGATGCGAAATTGCCTGAACATGACAAGTGACAATGAATCATTGCCTTCTGCATTGCATGAACATATCAAGTGTGATGTTTTGAGTGTTGACAATGAAAATGTCAAAATGTGGTACAAAAAGCCGGATTACCATTCCAGTGCAAAAACATGCAGTTTTGTTAACGAGTCGTATTACCAGGGGTGGTGGTAGCGTAGTGGTTAAGGAACCTGCCTAGTGCGTAATTAGCCTGGAAAGTTTTGGGTTCGAATCCCGGCTGCCACCGTTGTGCCCTTGAGCAAGGCACTTAACCCTAAGTTGCTCTAGGGGAGACTGGCCCGGAACAATTGATAGTTGATGAGTTGTAAGTCGCTTTGGATAAAAGCGTCTGCTAAATGCATAAATGTAAATGTAATATACCAGAACATTCTGACATGTTTTAGGTCAGTAACCGCAGCTACCTTGCATTGACATGACGTATGACATGATCATTTGAAAAAGTGGTATTCTATGTCCTGAACTGTGCTTGACAAAAAGAATCATTTGACATTTGATGCGAAATTGCCTGAACATGACAAGTGACAATGAATCATTGCCTTCTGCATTGCATGAACATATCAAGTGTGATGTTTTGAGTGTTGACAATGAAAATGTCAAAATGTGGTACAAAAAGCCGGATTACCATTCCAGTGCAAAAACATGCAGTTTTGTTAACGAGTCGTATTACCAGAACGTTCTGACATGTTTTAGGTCAGTAACCGCAGCTACCTTGCATTGACATGACGTATGACATGATCATTTGAAAAAGTGGTATTCTATGTCCTGAACTGTGCTTGACAAAAAGAATCATTTGACATTTGATGCGAAATTGCCTGAACATGACAAGTGACAATGAATCATTGCCTTCTGCATTGCATGAACATATCAAGTGTGATGTTTTGAGTGTTGACAATGAAAATGTCAAAATGTGGTACAAAAAGCCGGATTACCATTCCAGTGCAAAAACATGCAGTTTTGTTAACGAGTCGTATTACCAGAACGTTCTGACATGTTTTAGGTCAGTAACCGCAGCTACCTTGCATTGACATGACGTATGACATGATCATTTGAAAAAGTGGTATTCTATGTCCTGAACTGTGCTTGACAAAAAGAATCATTTGACATTTGATGCGAAATTGCCTGAACATGACAAGTGACAATGAATCATTGCCTTCTGCATTGCATGAACATATCAAGTGTGATGTTTTGAGTGTTGACAATGAAAATGTCAAAATGTGGTACAAAAAGCCGGATTACCATTCCAGTGCAAAAACATGCAGTTTTGTTAACGAGTCCTATTACCAGGGGTGGTGGTAGCGTAGTGGTTAAAGAACCTGCCTAGTGTGTAATTAGCCTGGAAAGTTTTGGGTTCGAATCCCGGCTGCCACCATTGTGCCCTTGAGCAAGGCACTTAACCCTAAGTTGCTCTAGGGGAGACTGGCCCGGAATAATTGATAGTTGATGAGTTGTAAGTCGCTTTGGATAAAAGCGTCTGCTAAATGCATAAATGTAAATGTAATGTACCAGAACATTCTGACATGTTTTAGGTCAGTAACCGCAGCTACCTTGCATTGACATGACGTATGACATGATCATTTGAAAAAGTGGTATTCTATGTCCTGAACTGTGCTTGACAAAAAGAATCATTTGACATTTGATGCGAAATTGCCTGAACATGACAAGTGACAATGAATCATTGCCTTCTGCATTGCATGAACATATCAAGTGTGATGTTTTGAGTGTTGACAATGAAAATATCAAAATGTGGTACAAAAAGCCGGATTAACATTCCAGTGCAAAAACATGCAGTTTTGTTAACGAGTCGCATTACCAGGGGTGGTGGTAGCGTAGTGGTTAAGCAACCTGCCTAGTGCCTAATTAGCCTGGAAAGTTTTGGGCTCGAATCCCGGCTGCCACCGTTGTGCCCTTGAGCAAGGCACTTAACCCTAAGTTGCTCTAGGGGAGACTGGCCGGAACAATTGATAGTTGATGAGTTGTAAGTCGCTTTGGATAAAAGCGTCTGCTAAATGCATAAATGTAAATGTAAATGTAATGTACCAGAACATTCTGACATGTTTTAGGTCAGTAACCGCAGCTACCTTGCATTGACATGACGTATGACATGATCATTTGAAAAAGTGGTATTCTATGTCCTGAACTGTGCTTGACAAAAAGAATCATTTGACATTTGATGCGAAATTGCCTGAACATGACAAGTGACAATGAATCATTGCCTTCTGCATTGCATGAACATATCAAGTGTGATGTTTTGAGTGTTGACAATGAAAATGTCAAAATGTGGTACAAAAAGCCGGATTACCATTCCAGTGCAAAAACATGCAGTTTTGTTAACGAGTCGTACTACCAGGGGTGGTGGTAGCGTAGTGGTTAAGGAACCTGGCTAGTGTGTAAATAGCCTGAAAAGTTTTGGGTTCGAATCCCGGCTGCCACCGTTGTGCCCTTGAGCAAGGCACTTAACCCTAAGTTGCTCTAGGGGAGACTGGCCCGGAACAATTGATAGTTGATGAGTTGTAAGTCGCTTTGGATAAAAGCGTCAGCTAAATGCATAAATGTAAATGTAATGTACCAGAACGTTCTGACATGTTTTAGGTCAGTAACCGCGGCTACCTTGCATTGACATGACGTATGACATGATCATTTGAAAAAGTGGTATTCTATGTCCTGAACTGTGCTTGACAAAAAGAATCATTTGACATTTGATGCGAAATTGCCTGAACATGACAAGTGACAATGAATCATTGCCTTCTGCATTGCATGAACATATCAAGTGTGATGTTTTGAGTGTTGACAATGAAAATGTCAAAATGTGGTACAAAAAGCCGGATTACCATTCCAGTGCAAAAACATGCAGTTTTGTTAACGAGTCGTACTACCAGGGGTGGTGGTAGCGTAGTGGTTAAGGAACCTGGCTAGTGTGTAAGTAGCCTGAAAAGTTTTGGGTTCGAATCCCGGCTGCCACCGTTGTGCCCTTGAGCAAGGCACTTAACCCTAAGTTGCTCTAGGGGAGACTGGCCCGGAACAATTGATAGTTGATGAGTTGTAAGTCGCTTTGGATAAAAGCGTCTGCTAAATGCATAAATGTAAATGTAATGTACCAGAACATTCTGACATGTTTTAGGTCAGTAACCGCGGCTACCTTGCATTGACATGACGTATGACATGATCATTTGAAAAAGTGGTATTCTATGTCCTGAACTGTGCTTGACAAAAAGAATCATTTGACATTTGATGCGAAATTGCCTGAACATGACAAGTGACAATGAATCATTGCCTTCTGCATTGCATGAACATATCAAGTGTGATGTTTTGAGTGTTGACAATGAAAATGTCAAAATGTGGTACAAAAAGCCGGATTACCATTCCAGTGCAAAAACATGCAGTTTTGTTAACGAGTCGTACTACCAGGGGTGGTGGTAGCGTAGTGGTTAAGGAACCTGGCTAGTGTGTAAGTAGCCTGAAAAGTTTTGGGTTCGAATCCCGGCTGCCACCGTTGTGCCCTTGAGCAAGGCACTTAACCCTAAGTTGCTCTAGGGGAGACTGGCCCGGAACAATTGATAGTTGATGAGTTGTAAGTCGCTTTGGATAAAAGCGTCTGCTAAATGCATAAATGTAAATGTAATGTACCAGAACATTCTGACATGTTTTAGGTCAGTAACCGCGGCTACCTTGCATTGACATGACGTATGACATGATCATTTGAAAAAGTGGTATTCTATGTCCTGAACTGTGCTTGACAAAAAGAATCATTTGACATTTGATGCGAAATTGCCTGAACATGACAAGTGACAATGAATCATTGCCTTCTGCATTGCATGAACATATCAAGTGTGATGTTTTGAGTGTTGACAATGAAAATGTCAAAATGTGGTACAAAAAGCCGGATTACCATTCCAGTGCAAAAACATGCAGTTTTGTTAACAAGTCGTATTACCAGGGGTGGTGGTAGCGTAGTGGTTAAGGAACCTGCCTAGTGCGTAATTAGCCTGGAAAGTTTTGGGTTCGAATCCCGGCTGCCACCGTTGTGCCCTTGAGCAAGGCACTTAACCCTAAGTTGCTCTAGGGGAGACTGGCCCGGAACAATTGATAGTTGATGAGTTGTAAGTCGCTTTGGATAAAAGCGTCTGCTAAATGCATAAACGTAAATGTAAATGTAATATACCAGAACATTCTGACATGTTTTAGGTCAGTAACCGCAGCTACCTTGCATTGACATGACGTATGACATGATCATTTGAAAAAGTGGTATTCTATGTCCTGAACTGTGCTTGACAAAAAGAATCATTTGACATTTGATGCGAAATTGCCTGAACATGACAAGTGACAATGAATCATTGCCTTCTGCATTGCATGAACATATCAAGTGTGATGTTTTGAGTGTTGACAATGAAAATGTCAAAATGTGGTACAAAAAGCCGGATTACCATTCCAGTGCAAAAACACGCAGTTTTGTTAACGAGTCATATTACCAGAACGTTCTGACATGTTTTAGGTCAGTAACCGCAGCTACCTTGCATTGACATGACGTATGACATGATCATTTGAAAAAGTGGTATTCTATGTCCTGAACTGTGCTTGACAAAAAGAATCATTTGACATTTGATGCGAAATTGCCTGAACATGACAAGTGACAATGAATCATTGCCTTCTGCATTGCATGAACATATCAAGTGTGATGTTTTGAGTGTTGACAATGAAAATGTCAAAATGTGGTACAAAAAGCCGGATTACCATTCCAGTGCAAAAACATGCAGTTTTGTTAACGAGTTCTATTACCAGGGGTGGTGGTAGCGTAGTGGTTAAGGAACCTGCCTAGTGTGTAATTAGCCTGGAAAGTTTTGGGCTCGAATCCCGGCTGCCACCGTTGTGCCCTTGAGCAAGGCACTTAACCCTAAGTTGCTCTAGGGGAGACTGGCCCGGAACAATTGATAGTTGATGAGTTGTAAGTCGCTTTGGATAAAAGCGTCTGCTAAATGCATAAATGTAAATGTAAATGTAATGTACCAGAACATTCTGACATGTTTTAGGTCAGTAACCGCAGCTACCTTGCATTGACATGACGTATGACATGATCATTTGAAAAAGTGGTATTCTATGTCCTGAACTGTGCTTGACAAAAAGAATCATTTGACATTTGATGCGAAATTGCCTGAACATGACAAGTGACAATGAATCATTGCCTTCTGCATTGCATGAACATATCAAGTGTGATGTTTTGAGTGTTGACAATGAAAATGTCAAAATGTGGTACAAAAAGCCGGATTACCATTCCAGTGCAAAAACATGCAGTTTTGTTAACGAGTGGTATTACGAGGGGTGGTGGTAGCGTAGTGGTTAAGGAACCTGCCTAGTGTGTAATTAACCTGGAAAGTTTTGGGTTCGAATCCCGGCTGCCACCGTTGTGCCCTTGAGCAAGGCACTTAACCCTAAGTTGCTCTAGGGGAGACTGGCCCGGAACAATTGATAGTTGATGAGTTGTAAGTCGCTTTGGATAAAACCGTCTGCTAAATGCATAAATGTAAATGTAATGTACCAGAACATTCTGACATGTTTTGGCTCAGTAACCGCAGCTACCTTGCATTGACATGACGTATGACATGATCATTTGAAAAAGTGGTATTCTATGTCCTGAACTGTGCTTGACAAAAAGAATCATTTGACATTTGATGCGAAATTGCCTGAACATGACAAGTGACAATGAATCATTGCCTTCTGCATTGCATGAACATATCAAGTGTGATGTTTTCAGTGTTGACAATGAAAATGTCAAAATGTGGTACAAAAAGCCGGATTACCATTCCAGTGCAAAAACATGCAGTTTTGTTAACGAGTCGTATTACAAGGGGTGGTGGTAGCGTAGTGGTTAAGGAACCTGCCTAGTGTGTAAGTAGCCTGGAAAGTTTTGGGTTCGAATCCCGGCTGCCACTGTTGTGCCCTTGAGCAAGGCACTTAACCCTAAGTTGCTCTAGGGGAGACATGACGTATGACATGATCATTTGAAAAAGTGGTATTCTATGTCCTGAACTGTGCTTGACAAAAAGAATCATTTGACATTTGATGCGAAATTGCCTGAACATGACAAGTGACAATGAATCATTGCCTTCTGCATTGCATGAACATATCAAGTGTGATGTTTTGAGTGTTGACAATGAAAATGTCAAAATGTGGTACAAAAAGCCGGATTACCATTCCAGTGCAAAAACATGCAGTTTTGTTAACGAGTAGTTTTACCAGGGGTGGTGGTAGCGTAGTGGTTAAGGAACCTGCCTAGTGTGTAATTAGCCTGGAAAGTTTTGGGTTCGAATCCCGGCTGCCACCGTTGTGCCCTTGAGCAAGGCACTTAACCCTAAGTTGCTCTAGGGGAGACTGGCCCGGAACAATTGATAGTTGATGAGTTGTAAGTCGCTTTGGATAAAAGCGTCTGCTAAATGCGTAAATGTAAATGTAATGTACCAGAACATTCTGACATGTTTTAGGTCAGTAACCGCAGCTACCTTGCATTGACATGACGTATGACATGATCATTTGAAAAAGTGGTATTCTATGTCCTGAACTGTGCTTGACAAAAAGAATCATTTGACATTTGATGCGAAATTGCCTGAACATGACAAGTGACAATGAATCATTGCCTTCTGCATTGCATGAACATATCAAGTGTGATGTTTTGAGTGTTGACAATGAAAATGTCAAAATGTGGTACAAAAAGCCGGATTACCATTCCAGTGCAAAAACATGCAGTTTTGTTAACGAGTCCTATTACCAGGGGTGGTGGTAGCGTAGTGGTTAAGGAACCTGCCTAGTGTGTAATTAGCCTGGAAAGTTTTGGGTTCGAATCCCGGCTGCCACCGTTGTGCCCTTGAGCAAGGCACTTAACCCTAAGTTGCTCTAGGGGAGACTGGCCCGGAACAATTGATAGTTGATGAGTTGGAAGTCGCTTTGGATAAAAGCGTCTGCTAAATGCATAAATGTAAATGTAAATGTAATGTACCAGAACATTCTGACATGTTTTAGGTCAGTAACCGCAGCTACCTTGCATTGACATGACGTATGACATGATCATTTGAAAAAGTGGTATTCTATGTCCTGAACTGTGCTTGACAAAAAGAATCATTTGACATTTGATGCGAAATTGCCTGAACATGACAAGTGACAATGAATCATTGCCTTCTGCATTGCATGAACATATCAAGTGTGACGTTTTGAGTGTTGACAATGAAAATGTCAAAATGTGGTACAAAAAGCCGGATTACCATTCCAGTGCAAAAACATGCAGTTTTGTTAACGAGTCGTATTACCAGGGGTGGTGGTAGCGTAGTGTTTAAGGAGCCTGCCTAGTGTGTAAGTAGCCTGGGAAGTTTTGGGTTCGAATCCCGGCTGCCACCGTTGTGCCCTTGAGCAAGGCACTTAACCCTAAGTTGCTCTAGGGGAGACTGGCCCGGAACAATTGATAGTTGATGAGTTGTAAGTCGCTTTGGATAAAAGCGTCTGCTAAATGCATAAATGTAAATGTAATGTACCAGAACATTCTGACACTTTTTAGGTCAGTAACCGCAGCTACCTTGCAGTGACATGACGTATGACATGATCATTTGAAAAAGTGGTATTCTATGTCCTGAACTGTGCTTGACAAAAAGAATCATTTGACATTTGATGCGAAATTGCCTGAACATGACAAGTGACAATGAATCATTGCCTTCTGCATTGCATGAACATATCAAGTGTGATGTTTTGAGTGTTGACAATGAAAATGTCAAAATGTGGTACAAAAAGCCGGATTACCATTCCAGTGCAAAAACATGCAGTTTTGTTAACGAGTCACATTACCAGGGGTGGTGGTAGCGTAGTGGTTAAGGAACCTGCCTAGTGCGTAATTAGCCTGGAAAGTTTTGGGCTCGAATCCCGGCTGCCACCGTTGTGCCCTTGAGCAAGGCACTTAACCCTAAGTTGCTCTGGGGGAGACTGGCCCGGAACAATTGATAGTTGATGAGTTGGAAGTCGCTTTGGATAAAAGCGTCTGCTAAATGCATAAATGTAAATGTAATGTACCAGAACATTCTGACATGTTTTAGGTCAGTAACCGCAGCTACCTTGCATTGACATGACGTATGACATGATCATTTGAAAAAGTGGTATTCTATGTCCTGAACTGTGCTTGACAAAAAGAATCATTTGACATTTGATGCGAAATTGCCTGAACATGACAAGTGACAATGAATCATTGCCTTCTGCATTGCATGAACATATCAAGTGTGATGTTTTGAGTGTTGACAATGAAAATGTCAAAATGTGGTACAAAAAGCCGGATTACCATTCCAGTGCAAAAACATGCAGTTTTGTTAACGAGTCGCATTACCAGGGGTGGTGGTAGCGTAGGGGTTAAGGAACCTGCCTAGTGCCTAATTAGCCTGGAAAGTTTTGGGCTCGAATCCCGGCTGCCACCGTTGTGCCCTTGAGCAAGGCACTTAACCCTAAGTTGCTCTAGGGGAGACTGGCCCGGAACAATTGATAGTTGATGAGTTGTAAGTCGCTTTGGATAAAAGCGTCTGCTAAATGCATAAATGTAAATGTAAATGTAATGTACCAGAACATTCTGACATGTTTTAGGTCAGTAACCGCAGCTACCTTGCATTGACATGACGTATGACATGATCATTTGAAAAAGTGGTATTCTATGTCCTGAACTGTGCTTGACAAAAAGAATCATTTGACATTTGATGCGAAATTGCCTGAACATGACAAGTGACAATGAATCATTGCCTTCTGCATTGCATGAACATATCAAGTGTGATGTTTTGAGTGTTGACAATGAAAATGTCAAAATGTGGTACAAAAAGCCGGATTACCATTCCAGTGCAAAAACATGCAGTTTTGTTAACGAGTCGTATTACCAGAACGTTCTGACATGTTTTAGGTCAGTAACCGCAGCTACCTTGCATTGACATGACGTATGACATGATCATTTGAAAAAGTGGTATTCTATGTCCTGAACTGTGCTTGACAAAAAGAATCATTTGACATTTGATGCGAAATTGCCTGAACATGACAAGTGACAATGAATCATTGCCTTCTGCATTGCATGAACATATCAAGTGTGATGTTTTGAGTGTTGACAATGAAAATGTCAAAATGTGGTACAAAAAGCCGGATTACCATTCCAGTGCAAAAACATGCAGTTTTGTTAACGAGTTGCGTTACCAGGGGTGGTGGTAGCGTAGTGGTTAAGGAACCTGCCTAGTGTCTAAGTAGCCTGGAAAGTTTTGGGTTCGAATCCCGGCTGCCACCGTTGTGCCTTTGAGCAATGCACTTAACCCTAAGTTGCTCTAGGGGAGACTGGCCCGGAACAATTGATAGTTGATGAGTTGTAAGTCGCTTTGGATAAAAGCGTCTGCTAAATGCGTAAATGTAAATGTAATGTACCAGAACATTCTGACATGTTTTAGGTCAGTAACCGCAGCTACCTTGCATTGACATGACGTATGACATGATCATTTGAAAAAGTGGTATTCTATGTCCTGAACTGTGCTTGACAAAAAGAATCATTTGACATTTGATGCGAAATTGCCTGAACATGACAAGTGACAATGAATCATTGCCTTCTGCATTGCATGAACATATCAAGTGTGATGTTTTGAGTGTTGACAATGAAAATGTCAAAATGTGGTACAAAAAGCCGGATTACCATTCCAGTGCAAAAACATGCAGTTTTGTTAACGAGTCCTATTACCAGGGGTGGTGGTAGCGTAGTGGTTAAGGAACCTGCCTAGTGTGTAATTAGCCTGGAAAGTTTTGGGTTCGAATCCCGGCTGCCACCGTTGTGCCCTTGAGCAAGGCACTTAACCCTAAGTTGCTCTAGGGGAGACTGGCCCGGAACAATTGATAGTTGATGAGTTGGAAGTCGCTTTGGATAAAAGCGTCTGCTAAATGCATAAATGTAAATGTAAATGTAATGTACCAGAACATTCTGACATGTTTTAGGTCAGTAACCGCAGCTACCTTGCATTGACATGACGTATGACATGATCATTTGAAAAAGTGGTATTCTATGTCCTGAACTGTGCTTGACAAAAAGAATCATTTGACATTTGATGCGAAATTGCCTGAACATGACAAGTGACAATGAATCATTGCCTTCTGCATTGCATGAACATATCAAGTGTGACGTTTTGAGTGTTGACAATGAAAATGTCAAAATGTGGTACAAAAAGCCGGATTACCATTCCAGTGCAAAAACATGCAGTTTTGTTAACGAGTCGTATTACCAGGGGTGGTGGTAGCGTAGTGTTTAAGGAGCCTGCCTAGTGTGTAAGTAGCCTGGGAAGTTTTGGGTTCGAATCCCGGCTGCCACCGTTGTGCCCTTGAGCAAGGCACTTAACCCTAAGTTGCTCTAGGGGAGACTGGCCCGGAACAATTGATAGTTGATGAGTTGTAAGTCGCTTTGGATAAAAGCGTCTGCTAAATGCATAAATGTAAATGTAATGTACCAGAACATTCTGACACTTTTTAGGTCAGTAACCGCAGCTACCTTGCAG
Source organism: Tenualosa ilisha (assembly GCA_015244755.2). Taxonomy (NCBI): domain Eukaryota; kingdom Metazoa; phylum Chordata; class Actinopteri; order Clupeiformes; family Clupeidae; genus Tenualosa; species Tenualosa ilisha. The sequence goes on along the minus strand of PYXC01002613.1, from coordinate 7,504 downwards.
TGACATGACGTATGACATGATCATTTGAAAAAGTGGTATTCTATGTCCTGAACTGTGCTTGACAAAAAGAATCATTTGACATTTGATGCGAAATTGCCTGAACATGACAAGTGACAATGAATCATTGCCTTCTGCATTGCATGAACATATCAAGTGTGATGTTTTGAGTGTTGACAATGAAAATGTCAAAATGTGGTACAAAAAGCCGGATTACCATTCCAGTGCAAAAACATGCAGTTTTGTTAACGAGTCACATTACCAGGGGTGGTGGTAGCGTAGTGGTTAAGGAACCTGCCTAGTGCGTAATTAGCCTGGAAAGTTTTGGGCTCGAATCCCGGCTGCCACCGTTGTGCCCTTGAGCAAGGCACTTAACCCTAAGTTGCTCTGGGGGAGACTGGCCCGGAACAATTGATAGTTGATGAGTTGGAAGTCGCTTTGGATAAAAGCGTCTGCTAAATGCATAAATGTAAATGTAATGTACCAGAACATTCTGACATGTTTTAGGTCAGTAACCGCAGCTACCTTGCATTGACATGACGTATGACATGATCATTTGAAAAAGTGGTATTCTATGTCCTGAACTGTGCTTGACAAAAAGAATCATTTGACATTTGATGCGAAATTGCCTGAACATGACAAGTGACAATGAATCATTGCCTTCTGCATTGCATGAACATATCAAGTGTGATGTTTTGAGTGTTGACAATGAAAATGTCAAAATGTGGTACAAAAAGCCGGATTACCATTCCAGTGCAAAAACATGCAGTTTTGTTAACGAGTCGCATTACCAGGGGTGGTGGTAGCGTAGGGGTTAAGGAACCTGCCTAGTGCCTAATTAGCCTGGAAAGTTTTGGGCTCGAATCCCGGCTGCCACCGTTGTGCCCTTGAGCAAGGCACTTAACCCTAAGTTGCTCTAGGGGAGACTGGCCCGGAACAATTGATAGTTGATGAGTTGTAAGTCGCTTTGGATAAAAGCGTCTGCTAAATGCATAAATGTAAATGTAAATGTAATGTACCAGAACATTCTGACATGTTTTAGGTCAGTAACCGCAGCTACCTTGCATTGACATGACGTATGACATGATCATTTGAAAAAGTGGTATTCTATGTCCTGAACTGTGCTTGACAAAAAGAATCATTTGACATTTGATGCGAAATTGCCTGAACATGACAAGTGACAATGAATCATTGCCTTCTGCATTGCATGAACATATCAAGTGTGATGTTTTGAGTGTTGACAATGAAAATGTCAAAATGTGGTACAAAAAGCCGGATTACCATTCCAGTGCAAAAACATGCAGTTTTGTTAACGAGTCGTATTACCAGAACGTTCTGACATGTTTTAGGTCAGTAACCGCAGCTACCTTGCATTGACATGACGTATGACATGATCATTTGAAAAAGTGGTATTCTATGTCCTGAACTGTGCTTGACAAAAAGAATCATTTGACATTTGATGCGAAATTGCCTGAACATGACAAGTGACAATGAATCATTGCCTTCTGCATTGCATGAACATATCAAGTGTGATGTTTTGAGTGTTGACAATGAAAATGTCAAAATGTGGTACAAAAAGCCGGATTACCATTCCAGTGCAAAAACATGCAGTTTTGTTAACGAGTTGCGTTACCAGGGGTGGTGGTAGCGTAGTGGTTAAGGAACCTGCCTAGTGTCTAAGTAGCCTGGAAAGTTTTGGGTTCGAATCCCGGCTGCCACCGTTGTGCCTTTGAGCAATGCACTTAACCCTAAGTTGCTCTAGGGGAGACTGGCCCGGAACAATTGATAGTTGATGAGTTGTAAGTCGCTTTGGATAAAAGCGTCTGCTAAATGCATAAATGTAAATGTAATGTACCAGAACATTCTGACATGTTTTAGGTCAGTAACCGCAGCTACCTTGCATTGACATGACATATGACATGATCATTTGAAAAAGTGGTATTCTATGTCCTGAACTGTGCTTGACAAAAAGAATCATTTGACATTTGATGCGAAATTGCCTGAACATGACAAGTGACAATGAATCATTGCCTTCTGCATTGCATGAACATATCAAGTGTGATGTTTTGAGTGTTGACAATGAAAATGTCAAAATGTGGTACAAAAAGCCGGATTACCATTCCAGTGCAAAACATGCAGTTTTGTTAACGAGTCGTATTACCAGAACGTTCTGACATGTTTTAGGTCAGTAACCGCAGCTACCTTGCATTGACATGACGTATGACATGATCATTTGAAAAAGTGGTATTCTATGTCCTGAACTGTGCTTGACAAAAAGAATCATTTGACATTTGATGCGAAATTGCCTGAACATGACAAGTGACAATGAATCATTGCCTTCTGCATTGCATGAACATATCAAGTGTGATGTTTTGAGTGTTGACAATGAAAATGTCAAAATGTGGTACAAAAAGCCGGATTACCATTCCAGTGCAAAAACATGCAGTTTTGTTAACGAGTTGCGTTACCAGGGGTGGTGGTAGCGTAGTGGTTAAGGAACCTGCCTAGTGTCTAAGTAGCCTGGAAAGTTTTGGGTTCGAATCCCGGCTGCCACCGTTGTGCCTTTGAGCAATGCACTTAACCCTAAGTTGCTCTAGGGGAGACTGGCCCGGAACAATTGATAGTTGATGAGTTGTAAGTCGCTTTGGATAAAAGCGTCTGCTAAATGCATAAATGTAAATGTAATGTACCAGAACATTCTGACATGTTTTAGGTCAGTAACCGCAGCTACCTTGCATTGACATGACGTATGACATGATCATTTGAAAAAGTGGTATTCTATGTCCTGAACTGTGCTTGACAAAAAGAATCATTTGACATTTGATGCGAAATTGCCTGAACATGACAAGTGACAATGAATCATTGCCTTCTGCATTGCATGAACATATCAAGTGTGATGTTTTGAGTGTTGACAATGAAAATGTCAAAATGTGGTACAAAAAGCCGGATTACCATTCCAGTGCAAAAACATGCAGTTTTGTTAACGAGTCCTATTACCAGGGGTGGTGGTAGCGTAGTGGTTAAGGAACCTGCCTAGTGTGTAATTAGCCTGGAAAGTTTTGGGTTCGAATCCCGGCTGCCACCGTTGTGCCCTTGAGCAAGGCACTTAACCCTAAGTTGCTCTAGGGGAGACTGGCCCGGAACAATTGATAGTTGATGAGTTGTAAGTCGCTTTGGATAAAAGCGTCTGCTAAATGCATAAATGTAAATGTAAATGTAATGTACCAGAACATTCTGACATGTTTTAGGTCAGTAACCGCAGCTACCTTGCATTGACATGACGTATGACATGATCATTTGAAAAAGTGGTATTCTATGTCCTGAACTGTGCTTGACAAAAAGAATCATTTGACATTTGATGCGAAATTGCCTGAACATGACAAGTGACAATGAATCATTGCCTTCTGCATTGCATGAACATATCAAGTGTGATGTTTTGAGTGTTGACAATGAAAATGTCAAAATGTGGTACAAAAAGCCGGATTACCATTCCAGTGCAAAAACATGCAGTTTTGTTAACGAGTCGTATTACCAGGGGTGGTGGTAGCGTAGTGGTTAAGGAACCTGCCTAGTGTGTAAGTAACCTGGAAAGTTTTGGGTTCGAATCCCGGCTGCCACCGTTGTGCCCTTGAGCAAGGCACTTAACCCTAAGTTGCTCTAGGGGAGACTGGCCCGGAACAATTGATAGTTGATGAGTTGTAAGTCGCTTTGGATAAAAGCGTCTGCTAAATGCATAAATGTAAATGTAATGTAATGTACCAGAACATTCTGACATGTTTTAGGTCAGTAACCGCAGCTACCTTGCATTGACATGACGTATGACATGATCATTTGAAAAAGTGGTATTCTATGTCCTGAACTGTGCTTGACAAAAAGAATCATTTGACATTTGATGCGAAATTGCCTGAACATGACAAGTGACAATGAATCATTGCCTTCTGCATTGCATGAACATATCAAGTGTGATGTTTTGAGTGTTGACAATGAAAATGTCAAAATGTGGTACAAAAAGCCGGATTACCATTCCAGTGCAAAAACATGCAGTTTTGTTAACGAGTCGTATTACCAGGGGTGGTGGTAGCGTAGTGGTTAAGGAACCTGCCTAGTGTGTAAGTAACCTGGAAAGTTTTGGGTTCGAATCCCGGCTGCCACCGTTGTGCCCTTGAGCAAGGCACTTAACCCTAAGTTGCTCTAGGGGAGACTGGCCCGGAACAATTGATAGTTGATGAGTTGTAAGTCGCTTTGGATAAAAGCGTCTGCTAAATGCATAAATGTAAATGTAAATGTAATGTACCAGAACATTCTGACATGTTTTAGGTCAGTAACCGCAGCTACCTTGCATTGACATGACGTATGACATGATCATTTGAAAAAGTGGTATTCTATGTCCTGAACTGTGCTTGACAAAAAGAATCATTTGACATTTGATGCGAAATTGCCTGAACATGACAAGTGACAATGAATCATTGCCTTCTGCATTGCATGAACATATCAAGTGTGATGTTTTGAGTGTTGACAATGAAAATGTCAAAATGTGGTACAAAAAGCCGGATTACCATTCCAGTGCAAAAACATGCAGTTTTGTTAACGAGTCGTATTACCAGGGGTGGTGGTAGCGTAGTGGTTAAGGAACCTGCCTAGTGTGTAATTAGCCTGGAAAGTTTTGGGTTCGAATCCCGGCTGCCACCGTTGTGCCCTTGAGCAAGGCACTTAACCCTAAGTTGCTCTAGGGGAGACTGGCCCGGAACAATTGATAGTTGATGAGTTGTAAGTCGCTTTGGATAAAAGCGTCTGCTAAATGCATAAATGTAAATGTAAATGTAATGTACCAGAACATTCTGACATGTTTTAGGTCAGTAACCGCAGCTACCTTGCATTGACATGACGTATGACATGATCATTTGAAAAAGTGGTATTCTATGTCCTGAACTGTGCTTGACAAAAAGAATCATTTGACATTTGATGCGAAATTGCCTGAACATGACAAGTGACAATGAATCATTGCCTTCTGCATTGCATGAACATATCAAGTGTGATGTTTTGAGTGTTGACAATGAAAATGTCAAAATGTGGTACAAAAAGCCGGATTACCATTCCAGTGCAAAAACATGCAGTTTTGTTAACGAGTCCTATTACCAGGGGTGGTGGTAGCGTAGTGGTTAAGGAACCTGCCTAGTGTGTAATTAGCCTGGAAAGTTTTGGGTTCGAATCCCGGCTGCCACCGTTGTGCCCTTGAGCAAGGCACTTAACCCTAAGTTGCTCTAGGGGAGACTGGCCCGGAACAATTGATAGTTGATGAGTTGTAAGTCGCTTTGGATAAAAGCGTCTGCTAAATGCATAAATGTAAATGTAAATGTAATGTACCAGAACATTCTGACATGTTTTAGGTCAGTAACCGCAGCTACCTTGCATTGACATGACGTATGACATGATCATTTGAAAAAGTGGTATTCTATGTCCTGAACTGTGCTTGACAAAAAGAATCATTTGACATTTGATGCGAAATTGCCTGAACATGACAAGTGACAATGAATCATTGCCTTCTGCATTGCATGAACATATCAAGTGTGATGTTTTGAGTGTTGACAATGAAAATGTCAAAATGTGGTACAAAAAGCCGGATTACCATTCCAGTGCAAAAACATGCAGTTTTGTTAACGAGTCCTATTACCAGGGGTGGTGGTAGCGTAGTGGTTAAGGAACCTGCCTAGTGTGTAATTAGCCTCGAAAGTTTTGGGTTCGAATCCCGGCTGCCACCGTTGTGCCCTTGAGCAAGGCACTTAACCCTAAGTTGCTCTGGGGGAGACTGGCCCGGAACAATTGATAGTTGATGAGTTGTAAGTCGCTTTGGATAAAAGCGTCTGCTAAATGCATAAATGTAAATGTAAATGTAATGTACCAGAACATTCTGGTTTTGTTAACGAGTCCTATTACCAGGGGTGGTGGTAGCGTAGTGGTTAAGGAACCTGCCTAGTGTGTAATTAGCCTGGAAAGTTTTGGGTTCGAATCCGGCTGCCACCGTTGTGCCCTTGAGCAAGGCACTTAACCCTAAGTTGCTCTAGGGGAGACTGGCCCGGAACAATTGATAGTTGATGAGTTGTAAGTCGCTTTGGATAAAAGCGTCTGCTAAATGCATAAATGTAAATGTAAATGTAATGTACCAGAACATTCTGACATGTTTTAGGTCAGTAACCGCAGCTACCTTGCATTGACATGACGTATGACATGATCATTTGAAAAAGTGGTATTCTATGTCCTGAACTGTGCTTGACAAAAAGATATCATTTGACATTTGATGCGAAATTGCCTGAACATGACAAGTGACAATGAATCATTGCCTTCTGCATTGCATGAACATATCAAGTGTGATGTTTTGAGTGTTGACAATGAAAATGTCAAAATTTGGTACAAAAAGCCGGATTACCATTCCAGTGCAAAAACATGCAGTTTTGTTAACGAGTCGTCTTACCAGGGGTGGTGGTAGCGTAGTGGTTAAGGAACCTGCCTAGTGTGTAATTGGCCTGGAAAGTTTTGGGTTCGAATCCCGGCTGCCACCGTTGTGCCCTTGAGCAAGGCACTTAACCCTAAGTTGCTCTAGGGGAGACTGGCCGGAACAATTGATAGTTGATGAGTTGTAAGTCGCTTTGGATAAAAGCGTCTGCTAAATGCATAAATGTAAATGTAAATGTAATGTACCAGAACATTCTGACATGTTTAGGTCAGTAACCGCAGCTACCCTTGCATTGACATGACGTATGACATGATCATTTGAAAAAAGTGGTATTCTATGTCCTGAACTGTGCTTGACAAAAAGAATCATTTGACATTTGATGCGAAATTGCCTGAACATGACAAGTGACAATGAATCATTGCCTTCTGCATTGCATGAACATATCAAGTGTGATGTTTTGAGTGTTGACAATGAAAATGTCAAAATGTGGTACAAAAAGCCGGATTACCATTCCAGTGCAAAAACATGCAGTTTTGTTAACGAGTCCTATTACCAGGGGTGGTGGTAGCGTAGTGGTTAAGGAACCTGCCTAGTGTGTAATTAGCCTCGAAAGTTTGGGTTCGAATCCCGGCTGCCACCGTTGTGCCCTTGAGCAACGCACTTAACCCTAAGTTGCTCTGGGGGAGACTGGCCCGGAACAATTGATAGTTGATGAGTTGTAAGTCGCTTTGGATAAAAGCGTCTGCTAAATGCATAAATGTAAATGTAAATGTAATGTACCAGAACATTCTGGTTTTGTTAACGAGTCCTATTACCAGGGGTGGTGGTAGCGTAGTGGTTAAGGAACCTGCCTAGTGTGTAATTAGCCTGGAAAGTTTTGGGTTCGAATCCCGGCTGCCACCGTTGTGCCCTTGAGCAAGGCACTTAACCCTAAGTTGCTCTAGGGGAGACTGGCCGGAACAATTGATAGTTGATGAGTTGTAAGTCGCTTTGGATAAAAGCGTCTGCTAAATGCATAAATGTAAATGTAAATGTAATGTACCAGAACATTCTGAC
>PYXC01002612.1:37500-50402 GCA_015244755.2 Tenualosa ilisha | reverse complement strand
TGTGTGGTGGTGTTGGGGCTGTGTGTGTGTGGTGTGTGTGGTGTGTTTTGTGTTTGTGTTTGTGTATGTGTGTGTGTGTGTGTGTGTGTGCGTGCAGTAGAAAGTCGATCAATCAGCGCAGAGTTGATGGGATTGCTTTATCGTCACCTCACTTTCACCCAAGGGGTGAGGAAGGCTCTCGTGGGAGGCAAACACACCTGTAGGCCACTATTCCTAGAGTGAGAGAGGCAGAGAGAGAGAGAGCACTTAGGAAGTCAGAGCTGGATCAAAGGCTCTGGGACAGAATAACCCCTTTCCCTTGTTTCTCATTCTGAGAGTGAAAAGAAATAAAATGGAGAGAAAAAAAAGAAAAGAGAAATAAAATGTGTGAATGAACCTTAGAAGAACACTGACAGCAATTGTGTGATCACATCCACTCTGTACAGTATAGTAATCTGGTCTTCCTAGAGGATATCGGATAGAGTGCATTTTTCGTTCCAGAGCTCAGGCTGAAGTGTGTTTTTGTTTCTAATACCAATATAATGAGCGAAATGGCGCTAAAATTAGACAAATGGTCTCGAGCGCAAATTGAGTTGGAGGATTGGCTGCAGAGATAAGTACCTCATACATGACTGTAAATTAAATTTCCGGCTTATGCTCTCGTACCATATTCGGCACCCTCCTGCATAGCCTGAGGAGTGTGTCATAGGCCACTTTCGTGTGTGTGTGTGTGTGTGTGTGTGTGTGTGTGTGTGTGTGTGTGTTGCATTTGCACGGGTCATGTTGCATTGTGTAGGGTTTCCGCAGACACGTGCTTATCATTGTCAACAGCAGCAGTAACAGTAACAGTGTGCATGCATTCAATAGGGAGTGTATGTCCTGGGTCACTAGAGTTAACTCAGGACCAGACAGAGCCACATCCAGACTGTTATAGCTGCAGGACGCGGGTGCAGAGTCAGACATGTGCACTAACATGGCCACAGACACAGAGCAGGACACGCATACTGACCCGCTTTGAACGCTCTTTGCTGGGAATGAAAAGCTCTTATTAGTCCTATGGTGCTGGTGCTGGAGCTGTGTGTGTGTGTGTGTGTGTGTGTGAGTGAGTCTGTATGCAGAGGAGAGAGACAGGGAAAGAAGGAGCAGAGGAGAGGAGCAAGGGAGGGTGAAGGAGGAGAGGAGAGGAGAGAAGTGGAGAGCGGGGGTGAGATAGAAGGGGGGGGGGCAGGGAGAGAAGGAGTGTGGAGAGAAATAAGGAACTGTGGAGCCCCGGCCTCCAGGTCTCTAACCCCTGTAGAGCACTAACTAAGCCCAGAGCAAAGCCTCTTCACAGGAGACCGTGTCTGCCCTGCTCGGTGTGGTCTGCCTGTAACTGTTAGGCCTATGCAGTCTTATCTTAAGATGTGCTGGCTTTAAACTGCCTTAAAATGGGACTGCTCTAGCCATGCCTTCTTTATAAATGCGTGGAGATTAGAGCATGAAGCAGTCCTATTTGAGCCATCAAGTGAAGTCCTAATGTCCCCGGGGATCAAGTGTTGACGGGCCTCTTCTTGAACGCCTCCGTGGAAGGCAGGCAGTCTTGCCCAGTGGATGCCCCAGGGAAGGGCCACTCTGGATGGGCTACTCACTGTTCCTAGTTCCTGCCCTTATAAAGTCTTTTGTGAGGAGAAACTGTTTGAATCTTCTGACAGGTCCACTCAGGCGCTCAGTTAGCAGGAGATGGTCTTATAAGCACCCTCCGCTGTTAGAGCTCTCTCTCCTTGGGCCCTGTCCCTTTTACCCCAATCTACCCCGTGTGTGTGTGTGTGTGTGTGTGTGTGTGTCTATGGGAGAAGGGGGTCCTTCAGAAACTGTGCCATCAGCACAGCAGGGCTTCTTCAGTTTCTTCTTCTCCTTCTTCCTCTCCTCCTCCGTCTTCTTCTTCTTTTTTTTTTTCTTTTCCCTCTTGTTATTTTCCTCCTCCTCTTCAGCTGTGATGATGGTGCTTTTTGAACTGAACTGAGTGTTGCTTTTTCATACCTGATGCCTGATGCCTGAGCCCAGCTGTGTGTGCAGAGTAATTATCAATTTTCTGCTACACTTGTTCTGCCGAGTGATTTAAGTCCTCGGGAACAGCGAGCGCACCTCCGCCGCCGCTCTCACAGCACAGCACTTCCTCTGCCCGTCTCCCCGTCTCCCGTCTCTCCGTCTCGCCTGCCTGCCAGACGGTCTTTGGTGTGTTGACGGCGCGGAGTGGTGCGGTGTGGTACGGCCCCATTTGCATGTCTCAGAGCGGCGGCGGCGGCGGCGGCGGCAAATAAATAAATGGCTGCGCAGAATGGCAGCGGCGCTGAGAGCGCCTAAAAATGTTCCAGATGGATCCGTGAGTCTCTCAGGCACCTTCTCTGTCTCTCTCTCTCTCTCTCTCTCTCTCTCACTCTCCACTTTTCTGGCTTAGAGCACTCCTCAGCTGCGACATTGAGTTCTGGCCTGGAGTTTTGACCTTGAGTTCTGACCTTGAGTTTTGACCTTGACCGCTGTTCACCAAGCTAGCAGAGCGTGAAGAAGAACCAACACCACTGTCAGATCTGCTGCTCTGAGTGTTGGGTGTGTGTCTGGATATTGATTGATTGATTGATTGATTGATTGATTGATGGATTGATTGATTGATGGATCGATTGACTGATTGACTGATTGATGGAATAATAGATAGAAGAATTTAGATAGAGAAAGAGAGATTATGTTCATGCATTATATATTACATTTGGAATGCTGCCATGGAATTTTTCAGTTTTGCTTTTTGCATGTATTTATTTCATTCTGTTCTGTGCACAACTGTATGTTAGCTTTGTCCCTGATGGCCTGTCTACCTGACTGTCTGTCTGCTGGCGAAATCAGCGCCTTTGGACGGGAAGGGAAAGGAGCATTTTGGTTTATCTCAATCTGTTCTTGCTACTCGTGATAGCGCTGCTGCTGCTGTCTGGCTGTAGCGGACAGAGCTAACGTCACGGTCTGTCTCTAAAAGAGCGCGCTGGCCCCTCCACTACAGCGCTGTGTAATTGCCAATTAACACAATAAATAGAGCTTGTTGTGAGGCAAACACTAACGGGTTGTTGGAGTGTTGTTGATGCAATAGAGGATTAGTCCTGTGTTTGTGTGTGTGTGTGTGTGTGTGTGTGTTTGTGTGAGTGTTTGCTCAGGTGGCTTGGACAGATAGAACTCTTGTGCACTGACAGCTACTGTGCATGACTTTGCACCTCGCTGACTCGAAACGCTAGACTGAATGTGTGTGTGTGTGTGTGTGAGAGAGAGAGAGAGAGTGTATGTGTGTGTGAGTGAGTGAGTGAGTTTTTTGCATGTTAGTCAGGAGTGTGTCCTGGAGAATGTAGAGTTCTCCCAGTGAAATGCAACTCTGAGGCAGGTCAGCTTGGGGCAGTGCAGCAGCTGATGCTTCAAGTGTCTGTGGAGTGGGAAAAAGAGGCTCTCCGATATGCAGGTAGGACTCCTGATATAATATTTATCAGAACTTTTTGCTGACTTTACTAGAGAGACTCTTAGGCTCAGAGGAAGAGAGAGAGAGAGAGAGAGAGGGAGAATGAATGAATGAATGAATGAATGAATGAATAGGAGGGAGGGAGGGAGTGACTAAGGTGTGTGTGTGTTTGTGTGGTGTGTAGTTTAGAGAGAGAGAGAGTGAGAGAGGAGAAAGAAAGAGATAAAGAGGCAGATAGAGAGAAGGATGGAGAGATGAAAAGAGATCTCTCGGAAACAGCTGTGTCTGATTTAAGTCCCCATCTGAACCGAGGAGCAGAGAACTGAACTGAATTGAACTGAACTTCTGCTGGGATGTGTGTGAATGCTGGAGGCAGAGAGAGAGAAAGAGGGGGAGTGAGAGAGACAGAGAGTGGTGCAGAGCGAGACTTGAGGGTAAAGATGGACAGACATGGAAGAGAGGGGGAAAAAGTGAGGGAGGGGTGGAGAAAGGAATAGAGAGAGGACGAAGGGGGAGGGAGAGGGAGGAAGTTTAGGTACAGGGAAGAGTGATAGCACGAAACTGAAAGAAACAGAAAGAGAGAGATGAAAGAGAGATGAAGGGAGAGATTGAAGGAAGACAGAGAGAGTGAAGGAGAGATGGAGAGAAAATATGGTTATGGAAGATGAGTAGGACCAAGAGATGAATGTCAATGTCTGTATGGCATAAATGCGCTGTGTATGTGTGTGTGTGTTTGTGTGTGTGTGTGTGTGTGATGTATTGTAAATGTGGATGGGCTAATGTGTTATGTAAATGTGTGTGTGCTATAAATGTGTAATGTTAATGTGCTTGTATTGTATTTGTGTTTGTGCTGTAAATACTGTATGTAGATGCAGATGGATTGTAAATGTGGATATCCAGGGTGTATTAGGACAGGGTGCAGCGGAGAGAGAGAGAGAGAGAGGGAGAGGGAGGAGAGGAAGGGAGGAGAGAGGGAGGAGAGAGGAGGAGTGGAGGGCTGAGGGTTGCAGGGAAGGACAGGGAGCTATAAAAAGCATGTGAATGGGTTGAAGCGACCGGACAGGATGTGAATGTCCTGTCAGCCAGTGGGGGAAGAGAGAGAGGGAGAGAGAGAGAGAGAGAGAGAGAGAGAGAGAGAGAGAGAGGGAGGTGGGCGGGGGATGATACTGTATACTGTGTATAATAAAATGAAGGAGAGAGGAGAGAGGGATAGTGTGATACTGGGGGAGGGGAGAGGGTGAAGAAGAAAGCGATAGAGGGATCTTCAGTAGCTATAGAAAGAGAGAATGGGGGGGATAGAACAAATGAGGGAGAGGAAAAGGACTGAGTGAAAGAGGGAGAGTGGAATGGTGAGACCTTGTGTGTGTGTTTGTGTGTGTGTGTGTGTGTGTGTGTGGCCTGGGAGCTGCATCGGTGGGCCTAGCTGGAGGTGTGTGTACATTTGGCTGTGCTGGAGTTCTGCTCTCCATACCTGCTGTCCATCCCTCTGCTCCGCTCTGCTTCACTCTGACCTGCTGGTGCTGGGCCATGTCTGGGCCGTGTCTGGGCCCCGTGTGGCCCGCCTGTGTGCCGTGACCAGACTACTGCTGCTGCTGCAGTGCTCAAGCACTTATCTGCATGAGTGGCTGCAGGCCCGCTCTGCCTCTCTCTCTGCTCCGGTCTCTCTGCCTCTCCTCTTCTCCTTTCTTTCTGTTCTGTTCTGTTCTCTTCTTTCCTTTCTCTTTTCCTCTCTTCTCTTCTTCTTGCCTGTCTTCTCCTCTCCTCTCCTTTCTCTTCTCTTTTCTTTCCTTCCCTCCTTTCCTTTCCTCTCTCTCTCTTCTCCTCTCCTCTCCTGTCCTCTCTTGTCCTCTCCTCATGCACTTGTCCTCTTTTTATCTCTAGCTCTTCTCTCTTGCCTCTCTCTCTCTCTCCCTCTCTCCTTCCCTCCCTCTCTCCCCCTCCTCTCCCTGTCTCTTCTTTGAGTTTGTTTCTGTTCTCTTTCATTTAAAATCCCATCTCTTCTTTCGCAGCTATGATCTTGCTGGGGGGCAGGGCTTTTGTGTAATGTGTGTGTATACGTGTGTGTCTGTGTGAGTGAGTAAGTATGTGTGTGTGTGTGTGTGTGTGTAGCTGTGGACGTCACAGTGTGTGTGTGTGTGTGTGTGTGTGTGTATTTGTGTGCCTACGCATATGCATGTAAGTGTGTGTATGCGTGTGCTTATGCACACATGCGTGTATGTGTGTGTGTGTGTGTGTGTGTGTGTGTGTGTGTGAGTGTGAGTGTGTGCATGCTCAGTTTAAGTGTTCTATTTAAGGACTGGTGAATGTATTTTAGGGCTGTCTGAACGTGACTCATGACAGACACTTCCTCACTGAGAACACTGCCCTCTTCTCTCTCCTGGTTTCTCTCTCTCTCTCTCTCTCTCTCTCTTTCACATGCATCTCTCTTGCCTACGTCCTTCTCTCTCTCCTTCTTCCTCACTTTCAAACACACTCTTTCACACAAACACATGCTCTGTCTCTTTCTCTCTCTCTCTCCCTGTCTCTCTCTTTCACATACATGTAAGCTCTCTCTACCTCACTGCTGTCTTTCTCTCCATCCCTGTCTCTTTCTCTCCTACACACACAGACACTCTCTGTTCCTTTCTCGCACACGCTCCCTCTACTCACTCTCTCTATCTCTCTCTCTCTCTCTCTCTCTCTCTCTCTCTCTCTCATTTGCCATTGCCTGATAAATCTGCAGCTAAATATAGATGCTGTGTGTTTTTCCTAGGCGGGATGGGCTCTGGGCTGAGATTACTGGCATTGAGAGCGAATGGACAGCAGGCGTGATGGAAAGAGGAGAGAGAGAGAGAGAGAGAGAGAGAGAGAGATAGAGAGAGAGGGGAGTGAAGCAAAGAGAGAGAGAGAGAGAGTGAGGGATAGAGAAAGGTGAAAGAGAAGAAGAGAGAGGAGAGGAGAACAACTGACCCTTTGCTTGCATTCTCATGTAGTGAATTGCATTCTCATGTAGTGAAGCCTGTTGGAGAAAGAAGGGGAGAGAGAGAGAGAGAGAGCTGTGTGTGTGTGTGTGTGTGTGTGTGTGTGTGTGTGTGTGATGTGTGACCTCCTCTCCTCCCATCCAGCACTCTCATCCTCTGTCCATACATCCCCATTAATCTACAGCGCTCCATATCACACACTTATGGACTGAAGTTGTCCACAAATATTTGCTCAGGCTTAGAGACGGGAGGAAAGGGGCGCTACCGTGGACGCGGACAAAGAGACCACGATGATGCCGATGGTGGATTACTGGATGAGGTGTGTGTGACGTTCCGCAGCTTAAGGGATCTTTGTCTTTTTTGTCTGCGTCTTCGTTTGTGAAACAGTGATACACAAATCACAGCTTGAGGTCCCGAACCGGCTCTGGGCCGGATCAAGGCGGGTTTTGTCCGGGGTTGGTGCTGGAAAAGACCCGTCAGCATCGCTCCACTGATGAAATGCTCTCGCGGGGTCGAGTCAGATTCTTTTGTTAATGACTCCGTTGACAGTGGTGTTGCTTTTCTTTATGCAAGCCTTCCTCGATAGTGAGGCATCGGCTCGCTATGCTCCTGCTAAGAGAGACCCCGCTGTCAGTCACGGCTAATGAGTCCTCTGAGTCAGCTGGAAGGACACCAGAAAATCCGATTACGGTGGACGCGGGCCACAGCCCTCGCCCGCGTCCGCGCCAGTGTCAGAACTGCGTCTTTACTACATCAGGGCCAGATGAGCGCAAGGACCTCGGCCTTGGACGCGCGTAACTGGATGTTTGTAAAAGCTGATATTTTTTAATGCATTTTGGCCTTTCGCACACACACACGCGTAACGAGCTAAAAATGGTTAGTTTTGAAAACGATGGCCAAAGTGGAGATTTTTCAGAACTTGTTTATCCATGTTGACATGACAACTCTGCTTCTGATTTCCGATTTCTGCTTGGCCTTCTATTTGATTGACGGTTATTGCCAGCCATCCCCAGCTGTTTTTGAGCAAATGTGTGGATGGAATTTTTTTTCAAAACAAGAGAAAATACCGGGCTATGTGTGTACAAGGCCCTGGACTCTCTGGACTCTCTGGGGCAGTCTTCTGTAGAGAAAGAGGGCTTTTTGAACATCTAATGGTGCCATGCAGGAATAAGAGAAATCAGTGTGTACAAAGCCCTGGACTTGCTGAACCGCTCTATGGTAGAGAGCTGGAGGGCTTATTTGGAACATCTAATGACGCTGTACAATAATAAGCACCTCTGATTCGGCAAACATTGGCGAACATTCATAGCGAACATTTTATCGCAGAACAGTTCAGTTTGAGCGATTCTGTGTAAACATTCCGTTTCCATGGTATCCTTTATCTAAGTCTCTCCCTCTGTGTTCGAGGAGAGCTACCTCCTCAAACTGTTTGCAAGTGTTTTTGCTGAACACACTCCTGGTTCTGGTCTTCACTTTCTGGTTCAAAATTGGGCCACCTTTGGGGCCATCCCATATCGAGGCAAGAGGACTCTCCTAGACTTCAGACACTCCTCTGCAGAGCGGATGGGCTTATTTTAATATAATATGAAATTATCGCAATAGTGTGTGTTTGTGTGTGTGTGTGTGGGGGGGGGGGGGGGGGGGGGGGCAGCTACATCTAGCTACAAAGCTTGTATCATGTGGGGGGCCCAAGTGCCCTCGGGTGCCCAGGTTTAAAACCAGCCAGCGTTCATGTCCCGATCCCACGCCATCTCTCTCTCTCTCCCACTCACTTCCTGTCTCCTCTTGACTGTTCTGTCAATCCTATGAGGGCCAGAATTGGACTCCCCCTGGACTGAGCAGCAGGGCTTATTTGAATATTCACTACCGCTTGATGAAAATGAGCACAGAGCAAAGATTTGGATCAGATTTATGGCAGAACCAGAGCAGCACTTGGGCCTCACCTGGACCAAAACTGGGTCAGATCATCTGTGGATTCTGGGCTGTTTTCTACTATGCTGCTGCTTTGCTTGAGGGCTTATTTGAATGTCTAATGACTTGGGTTCACGTTTTGAGGTCTCGTTAGTGCAGTGCTCTTCTGCGGCGGTGTGCGTGTGTGTGTGTGTGTGTGTGTGTGTATGTGAAGTCTGGCCTAGAGTCTGATGAAATGCCCCTGCAACTTGAGCGACCGGCACCCATATTGGCCCTGTGCGGATCTTTTCCCTCCTCTCCGTCCAGCTTTCGTCTCGCACTAACATAGCGTGTGTGTATGTGTGTGTTCATCCTTGTGTGTGTGTGTATATGCGTGCATGTGTATGTTTATATGTGTATTTGTGCTGGTTTGTGTATGCCTGCATGTATGTGTGTTGGAAGGTACTTTTGTGTATGTCTGTGTGTGTATGTGCGTGGGCATGCGTAACAGATTCAGCTGTCTCTGTGTGTGTTTGTGCGTGCTTGTGTACACGTGTGTACATGCGTGTACGGAGCTCTATCATTGTGTAAAAATCGCCCACTCACCATCACTATACTAGGGCAATCACCTGGCCATGCAGCTATACGCCGAGGCAATTACACAGTGGTCGATGAGAGGGAGGATAGCAATAACTCAACGCTTCCATAGTAGAAATAGTTGACCCCACTGTCCACCTCAACTCATTCTTCTTCTGTGTGTGTGTGTGTGTGTGTGTGTGGTCTGCTCCATGGTCCACTTCACTCTGATCTTCACTGAACCACACACACACCGGTTTGTGTTCCTCTTTACATTTGTGTGTACATGGCAAGGAGATCAGGTTCCAGATGTTTGTGTGTGTGTGTGCGTGTGTGCATGTGTGTGTGTGTGTGTGTGTGTCTTGTTTGCCAAGGCTCCAGCTGCTTCCTCACAGGTGATGGTCCATACAGACAGAAAGACAGACATACAGACAGACAAAATTTGAGGAAGAAGGTTAGACATGAGTGTGAGTGTGTCACTCTCAGTCCTCCTCCTCTTTTCTTTTTGTGTTTAAGATTGATTTCATTTGCGCTCCTTCAGTCACACTCAGACATATTACGTAGATGTATGGTGGTCATGCTTGTGTGGTGTGTGTGTGTGTCTATGTGTATGTGTTTGTTGACGTTTGTTCGGTGTTGTGTGTGTGTGTGTGTGTGTGTGTGTGTGTGTGTGTGTGTGTGTGTGTGTGTGTGTGTGTGTTAAACTTCAAAGAGCCAGCACCACCTGGGCCCATATTCACAAAGAATCCTAAGGCTAAAAGTAGCTCCTAATAGGCGAATTTAGGAGAAACTCGTAAAAATAAAGGCTGTGTCAGTCGTAACTTTGGGACTCCTCATTTTTGGACTAAAAGTAATTCACAAAGACATTTAGTGCTAAAAGTAGCACCTACGTCTGGGAAAGCTTAGAAGTAGTCCAGAGGACTCCTAACTCACTAAGACCAATTCAGAAAACATTCGAAGGCAGCAGTTTGTATGCAGCTCGTCCGTAATCTTTTGAAATGCACATGCAGGGTCACTTATTCAAGGTATCTGTTATCAGGAAATAAATATGCAACTTGCAAGAAATGCAATAATGCCAAAAAAAACATTCTTGAAATATATTCACTTTATTCATAAACAAATTCAATTAGTACACCTCCTGTCTATGTAAATGCGTCATCATAAATGCAGTGCAAATATTTTTTGTCAGTGTATAATGTTACTGTTTCATTTGTAGCCTGTGATCTCCCCCCGGCACTCACTCAGAGTACTCACGCAGCAGCGCAGCAACATATCACAGCACACGCCTACCTGCGCAGACCTGTCACTCATCAACCAATCACAGATGGAAATGCAAGCAGGCTCGTGCATGAGAGCTTACGTCAACCATAGCAACAGAACTCTTATCTTATCCTAAATATTGCCTTTTATCCTTGACTAAAGTAGGTCTCAGCTACTTTGTGAATAAGTTTTAAGAGATTAGTTTTTTTTTTGCCCAATTTAGGAGTTCTCTTAACCCTAAGATAAATTTCTTTGTGTGTGTGTGTGTGTGTGTGTGTGTAAATATTGAGAATATGGACCCTGGTGTCCATCACAGTAGCTAATATTCACCTGTTCTTTCTCATGCCTCCATTAGCACATAATCTGCAGATCTTGTCAGGCCAAAGCAGAACCCAGGTTTATGCACAGGTGGAACAGGAACCGCACAGAGAAGGAGGAAAAACACCTACAGTAGCTCATGAATTGTCTCTCTGAAATTGTGTTACTTGTGGAGTCGATGTTGTGAAAGATGCCATCTTGGGTGTGTTGCTTTTTTTACTACTAGGACTAGGTTTATTTATGTCTGGCCAAAGTCACAGCTGAGACTGTAGCTTTATACAATAATATGGACAGACAGCAAATATATTAACACCAGGTGTAAACATAGAGGTCATATCAGGTCATCTGTGATCTAGATATTGCTATTTGCTCAGAGATTGTGCAGCTATGCATACAGATTGAGGGGCTGAGACTAAGATATTAAATTGCTTGCTTACTACTTGCTGGGCAACCTCTCTCTTAAAGCTGCTTGTTCCCAGACATCTATTCAATTCAATTCAGTTCAATTCAATTTAAAGGTGTCTGTTAATGACTGACAGCATGCCCAGGTGTTAACTGTCACTATCAGCAAACTCTGACTGATTATCAGGTAATGTTAACAGTATTTTGTCTATAGAGTTTGTCTATAGAGTTGTTACGTTTGTCCCATAGTCAGCTTTTACCAGGGCTGTTTTTGTGTGTGTATGTGTGTGTGTGTGTGTATGTGCTTGTTGACTTCAGCTGAGCTGTGGTCTTGGTCTGGCACAGGTCCAGGGACAAGTCGAAGTGGGGACACACACTCACACACACACACACACACACACACACACACACACACACACACACACACACACACACACACGTACGCACACTCACCACCCCCATACACACAGAGGGAGAGCCAGCACCAAATTGGCTCTCTCCATCACGTGCACTTCGGCAAGGAGAGCCGATGTTGTTCAAAGTAATTAGGCCCCCATTAAGATTAATAGTGCAATTACCTGCCGCGATTCAACAACACTTAACATTGCTTTAAGTAAACAGTGCGGGGTCTTGTCGAGAGGAGGCCTGCGATCACATAAAGCTTCCTCCACTCAAGGTTGGTTTGAAAGGCTGCAGTGTGCGGTGTATTGTTTTCTTCTGCCTTCCGCATCATTTGCCTCAGTCGGCGCTCCGGAAGTCAGCTACAGTGGATGAACGCACCTTTTTACCTCGGAGCGCTTCCTGGCAATGGCAGGTCAGCCTCCTCAACCAATCAGATTCAGTCCTTATACTGTGTAACACATATGGCTCTGTTCTCAGAAGGGAGGGTGAGTTTGTTTGTTTATTTATTCCCTCTATCCTTTCTTTTCCTTCCTTTCTTTCTTCTTTCCATCCCAAAGTGAGTTGGTCACAGGAAGGGAGAACTGCCCAGGAATCTGTTTATTTCATTTTATTTGTTTTAATGGATCTATAAAACACTTAATGTAGTTTGGATGGTGAAGATGAGAACAGTGGGCATGAGGGGTAGGGGGCATTTGCCAGAGGGATCCAAAAAAAGACTGCAAGTGTGATTTGAACCCTGGACACTCGGGCTCGTACTCCATTGGAATGCTACCACCTGCACCACTGCTCCCCTGACAGCTGTCGACTTAATTAACCGTTAGGCCAGTAGGAGCAGTTGATGACTTTGTGTCCCTGAGGACGTGGGGGTGTGTGTGTGTGTGTGTGTCTCCACAGGGGTCTCTTTGTGTGTGTATCTGGAGGGGCCTTTGTTGTATTCTGCTTTCAGTTAGCAATGATTTGTCTCATCTTGGAATTTGATGTTGGATTTGAATATTATTTTGGGCCCAGAATATAAACATTCTGAAATCAAATCAATTAGCTCATTATCTTTATATATGTCTCCTGATCAGTACTGCACGTCTGAAATTGTATTTTAAAGTTATATAGTATGGATCGCAATAAATACCGCATGCTGTCTATGCTTGAAATTATATCGTAATATGTATTTTAGGCCATATCGCCCACCCCTAGTGTGTGTGTGTGCGTGTGTGTGTGTGTGTGTGTGTGTGTGTGTGTGTGTGTGTGTGTGTGTGTATGCCCAAGAGGCTCTCTGAGTGTGTATATGTGTGTCTGAGTGTGTGGAGGGCCCTGTGTGTGTGTGTGTGTGTGTGTGTGTGTGTGTGTGTGTGTGTGTGTGTGTGTGTGTGCGTGTGCGTGTGCGTTTGTGGGCCTCTATGTGTGTGTGTCCTAATATTGATGACTGTTCCAACTCTGAGGAGGCCTGTCCAGAGTTGGGCCTTTTGTGAATAATTGCAGAGTCTCACACAAACTGCCACTTTCTGTCTAAATGAGCATTCAAAGTATCAGAGGTTTCACTCATCACAGAACTTTTATTGTGGCGTGGCCAGTTCTGTCTGTCGCCAATTTGGACGTTTAATGCAAAATCCTCACGTTTTACTCTCTTTCTTCCCATCGTGATGTGG
>PYXC01002612.1:20000-30000 GCA_015244755.2 Tenualosa ilisha | reverse complement strand
TTTCCATTCATTCGTTTTAATTTTGTACGTTTATTTATGTTTGTTTTGTTTTCATTGTGTGTGTGTGTGTGTGTGTGTGTGTGTGTGTGTGTGTGTGTGTGTGTGTGTATTGAAGTGGTCTTTTTGAAAAGCAAACCTCTCCTTTCTCTGTAGTAGTGCCTCAGAGAGGAGATGTAATAAGGCCTCGCTTGCAAATTGATTTTTCCCCTTCGCTCTTAAGCGTGTTCATTAATCAAATAATTGAACTCAAATAAACAGCCGGTGTGAATGAAGACAGTGGCCAGACTTAAGGAAACCGAAGGAAAGGAAAGGGCCAACAAAAACCCCACGCATATCCACGGCTACAAAACAGCACGGTGCACTCAGACATGGGAGCCGCAACTGGCCCGGCGTTGGCCCAGCTCTGCAGGGCAGAGTCTGCTGATGTGGGTGGGCATTTTGGAGCGGTGGAAACAATCTGTTTTTAGAGCCTTTCTGCCAAGCTGGTGTGTTTTTGTTATTGGTTGAGAAAACATCCTGTTCTGCGAAGACTGTTTTTGTTTTGTTTTTTTGTGCTGCCGGGTCAATGCAGGTTAGGCTGTATGCATTCCTTTGTAAATAGGCTTTTCACATTCTTTTTCTTTGAACTCTCCAGCTGTAGCAGTCAATTAGACCCAGTTAGTTACTCTATTAATTCAGTCTTTTAAGCATTCCCCTCTGTTCACCGTGCTATGCACTGTAGGTCTGACCTGAACCTGCTATAGAGGCAGTGTGTATGTGTTCAAGTGTGTGTCTCTGTGTGTGTTTGTGTGTGTGTGTGTGTAGAGGCAGTGTGTATGTGTTCAACTGTGTGTCTCTGTGTGTGTTTGTGAGTGTGTGTGCATGTGCGGATGTTTGTGTGTGGGTGCGTGTATGCAGGTCCATTTGTGCGTGTGGGTGTGTGTGTGTGTTTGTATGCATAGGTTGCATTCTTGTTTTGTGTGTGCGTGCGCCGTTGTGTTTATTTCTGATTCGTTTGCCTTCTGTGACCCGCTGAAAAGCTGCTCTATGCATTCAGGAGACAGAAATGAGCTGGAGTGCTGATAGCAGGACCCTCATCCTGTGCGCTTTTTAAACTGTGAAATCAGACTGAGTCGACACTTTTATCTGCTGCTAGGAGAGCAAAAGAGGGGGAAAGGTAGAAGAGGATGGGGGATGGGGGATGGGGGGGGGTTAGAGATGGAGGGTGTGACTGGGCTCATGTGCTGATGCAGAACTTCTGCAGGACGTCAGTGAGAAACGTAGATGAGAGCTCGGCCATTTCTCATTCCAGCACTAATCTGTCAAGAACAATCCCCCCCTTCCAGATCAATACACAGAAGCTGTAATATTTGACCCTTTCTGATGATTCTGTATGATTTACAGATATGCAACCATAGTTTTTCAATCCTTGCAATATCTCTTCCATATTTATGGATACTCATATTGTTGGTTGATGACATCTGTTCTATGTTTTATGATTATTTAAGATCGGACTGCTATGCACCTGCTGATTGCCATACACGTATCTGCTTCTTATCTGCCATGCTTAGACTATCTGGCCCCTCAGGACTGTCATCTGTCTTTATTGTCATTGTACTGATGCCCAGGTCTTATTGAGTTGAATGGAAGATAAACGAAGGAGTACTTCACTCAGGGAATGTATCTACCATACGTTCAGTAGCCTGCTCCAGTTACAAAGTTAGGCCCTCAGAAAGCATGTACGCCGTGAGTGACATTTAGAATCAGTTTCCGATTGCATGTCCCCGTCTGACGTGGGCACCTCTTGAGTTGGTGTTCTTCTGTAGAAGCTTCTAGATCGGCAGGATGTATGTAGGTGTAATTGGTAGGTGCGAACTGAAAGATGAAATGTGATGCAGCAGCTTCTTCTCTGTATGTCCAATAGCAAAGAAAGTGCGTATGCACATACTGCGCAGTGCAAACTCTTATCTAAAGTCTCATCTAAATTTGTGGGGAGAAAACGATTACTTTATTTTCCATGTTATTGCCAAATCTGATGTGCACTTCAACATCAACTTTAATTAAAAGAGAGAAGAGGAGAGAGGAGAGAATCTTTGTTTGAATTTGATTTCATAGAGGTTTTAAGAGCTTTCCTGCCTCTTGTGACTATAATTGATTTATATTTCCTTTGTGCCCTTAGAGAGCTACCCTACTCTGTTAGTAGGTAGGGAGCTACTGATCTACAAGGAAGATGTGGACAGAAAATGACAAAAAATGACAAATATGGACTGATTAGAGGGAAGGGTGTAGGCCTCAACCATCATTCTGGGGTTTTTGAACAGCTCACAGGGTCATGTGTGTGTGTGTGTGTGTGTAGCTTGAATGTAATATTTTCTCTCCACTCCTCGTGCACAACTGGTAGATGTTGCCGTTGGGTTTAGTTTGTCATATTGTCATGTGTTGAGAGGCGCAGTGGGAGAGATGAATTAGCAGTGCTCTCCCGTAGCGGCCATCTTTCTTCTGCCGTGGGCTTGTCATCTTCTCACCTGCTCCACGTCTTCCTCCATCTCTCTTTTTTTTTCCTTCCATCTCTTCCTCTATTTGCTGTCATCTTCACACCACCTCCCTCCATCTCCCTCCATCTTCCTTTTGTTGCAGTTCTCTCTCTCTCTCTTTCTCTCCCTCTCTCTCGTGGACTGTCACTTTTCCTCCTGCCTTCACACTGTCACCCACTCTCTACACTCTGTATGTGCTCTTCATCTCTGTCTCTTTCTCTCTCTTTCTTTTTTCTTCTCTATATCCCTCTATTTTTGATTGGCTCTGTCACACTGTATGTCCCTCTCACCGTGTTGTCATTCCAGTAAGATGTGCAGGAAAGAAGTTGTGCTCAGGCTCTGATAGATGTCCGTGTGTGTGTGTGTGTGTGTGTGTCTGTGTGTGTATGTGTATGTGTGTGTGTGTGTGGGTGACTCGCATCCAGAAACATCCCTGCTGATGTGATATTCCGTGTTCCTCTTTTTGGCAATGCTTGCTTTGAAATCCACTGGGCTTGGTGAGTCCTTTTCTTTTATTTATTTATTTTGTTCTGTCTTGTTCTGGCTCTGGGCATTTTTTGCAGTAGGCTGTCGGTTCATCTCGGGTCTTTGACTGCCCAGAGGAGCTGGGATTCAAAGGGAGGTTACGGCAGGCAGCGCCCCCCCCCCCCCCCCCCCCCCGGAAACGGAGGAGGTCAAACAGAGAGAGGGAGATATGGATGTGTGCATGTGTCTGTGTGTGTGAGAGAGAGAGAGAGAGAGACAAGGGTTCGTTTGGCAGCCTGCAGGCTTTGCTTAAGAGGCCGTCGCAAGCTTGTCCACCTGGCAACGAAAGGTCACCTCGGAGACGAGACGAGGCATGCCAAGCGGTCGTCCAACTCTGAAGAGATATTAAGAGCCTCGCGCTCCTTAGCCCCGGGGTCCTGGCAGTCTAACGGGCTGCCTCTCTCACTGCCTGTCCCGCTCTTCACAGACTTTATTAAAAATATAGCACAGCACAGCCCAGGATGGGGAGAACAGGAGAGGAGAAGAAAGGAGAAAAGAGAAGAGAGGGACAGAGGAGAGGAGAGGAGAGATTAGGAAAGGAGAGAGGAGAAGAGAAGGAGAGGAGAGGAGAGGAGAGAACACCCTATCAGTTTTCCTTAGAGCCAGGCGGCAGCTTATCCAGGCTGACACCAATAAAGACCCGTTGCCTGCTTCCCTTGTTCTTGCCTCTGGACACTATGCCACAGTGTCACTCTTGCCAATGTTAGCATCAGCCCTAATAGCTGCCAAGTCTTGTGTATATGTGCTAGATGTTTTTATGTTTCTGTGAGACAAGATGAATTTTCACAGTGTGGACAATAGCGATCTCTAGTCTATTCTGTTCTGTTCTATTCCATTGTATTTTGTTCTACAAGAAGCACACTGTGGAAACAGTGTATGCATAGAGACAAACATACTGCCAGACAGCAGCTGGCCTTGGAGCAGATTTGAGCAGGTTTTGGCCTTTACAGAAACGTATATGGGCAGTTACAGAGCTAAATGTGGGCCAGTGCAGGGCCAAATCTGGACCATAACAGCTGCATGTTGGCCAGAACAGAACTGTTTGTGGACAGAACAGAGCAGCTGGCCTAGGAGTGGATTTGGGCGGGTTTGGATCATTACAGAACTATCTGTGGCCAGTACAGAGCTGAATGTTTACCAGATCACAGCCTATATAAAAATGTTGACTGTGATTTTACAAATTGTACATGGGAATTTACATGGTACTTACGGTATTCTATTAAAATTGATAGGAATTATGTATACTGTGTGTTCAAGGGGACTTTTCCTTAACGTCAGACCAGGGCGGGCACAAACAGCCTTATCTGGGCCAATTCAGAGCCATGTCCGGGCCAGGACAGATGTGTTCTACCCATACAGTATGTGGGTGAGGTTGGTTTCAGAGTCA
This sequence comes from Tenualosa ilisha, assembly GCA_015244755.2. Lineage (NCBI taxonomy): Eukaryota > Metazoa > Chordata > Actinopteri > Clupeiformes > Clupeidae > Tenualosa > Tenualosa ilisha. The sequence continues at coordinate 25,575 of PYXC01002612.1, read as the reverse complement.
GTCTGTCTTTGTGTGGTGTTTGTGTCATAAAGTGAAGGGATGTTTGGGCGTGATAAGCGAGTGCAGTGTAACCTGCAGCGAAGTGCTGGTTTGAAAGAGAACAAATTTAAAGGCGAGAAATGATGCCAGAAACATAAAAAAAGAAAAAGTAAAGATAAAGAAAAAGTCTGCTCAGCCTTCAGCTTGATCCTCGTAAGATGCACGTTGTTAAAGAAATCTGCGTCATTCGTGTACTTATAAAAAAGAGAACAAAAACACAATAATATACTGGAACAGTGTGTGTGTGTGTGTGTGTGTGTGTGTGTGTGTGTGTGTGTGTGTGTGTGTGTGTTGACGATACATGAAGCTTCCTTCTCACCCCCATCTGCCGGCTGTGCAGTTTACAGCTGTGTTTGAGATTTAATGATACAGCCGTCTGAATTCAACACGACACGAGGAGACAAGAGGCTTGATTTGTGTGAAGGCTCTGCTCTGGTGACGTGGCTGCTGGCAGACCTTTGGGGAAGAGCATGGCAGAGCCACAGTTTGCCACCGGCCAGGCAAGCACAACAACACTCACTTGAAAAGATGTCAGCTGGACATTTTTATTTGGGCTTTTTTTTCCTTGGGAGGGAGTTTGCATTGATTGACTCTGTGTGTAGCAGACAGGTATAGTTACAGTAAATAATTTAGATCTGTGTTATTGGGTCTGATCAATTTCATTCTTTTAAATGGGAGCTTCAACATACCTAGGCAGAGAAGGAATGGATACATAGACAGACAGACAGACAGACAGACAGACAGACAGACAGGCAGGTAGAAACAGACACACACACGCTTTTACTTCTCCTGACGGAAATTCTTGCGGTAGCCTTGTTGGCCCTAGTTGTGCTCACCCTAACCAGATTTGTCCAGATGTGAGGGCTGTGATATTTATAGGCTGTAATCTGCATATGGGGTTCTGTTATCTGCAGTGGTGTGAGCGAGAGAGCAGAGAACAGGGCTTTTGTTTTGTGGCAAAGACTTTACCAGTCTTGGATATTTCTGGAACACCGCTAGTTGTGATCTGGGCTAGAGTCGGGCCACTTGCGGCCCGGAACGTGACCAGTTTGGGTTCCGCTCAGCTGTGCTGTTTACCAGCTCTATTCATGTGTCGCTTTGAGGTATAGTACTGTAGTTTTCTGTGTGTGTGGGTGTGTGTGTGTGTGTGTTTTTGGGGTGTATTGGGATTTGATGTGTGTGTGGGAGAGTCCTCTACATTTCAGCTTTGGGGTGTGTGTGCGTGTGCGTGTACGTGTGTGTGTGTGTGTGTGTGTGGTACTTTAGCGGTTAACCTCAGGGCCAGACACGCAGTGACAGGAAGTCTTCAGCAGTAACTGCAAACTCATGCCAGAGGAGTGTAGAGGCAAATTTCCATGATAACAGCCCCTGTCTGCACACGTTAGAGGTTGATGCTCATTTCAAAATGTTTGTGGACAGGCCAGCAGAAAAACACTCCAGACAGCCTAGTCCTTTCTCCTCCTCTCTTACTTTTCCAAGGTCTTTGATGATTAGTCGCTTCTTTTCATCTCATTAGAGTTCACAAATGCTAACTCGGCTTTCCAAAACTGTCCTCCTGTGCCACATGCACACCCACACACACATTCACACATCACACATACACACACACACACACTAGATTCCTCTGTAAGATGGTGCTTAGCATGCTGCTTTTTGTCTTCCGCCCCCCCCCCCACACACACACACACCTTGCCAGGACAGCAAAACAAATCCCCCAAACAGACCAGGAACACGGTGCCTCTCCTGACGTCTGCAGTAGACATAACCCCCACCCCACCCCCCAACACACACACACACACACACACACACACACACACACACACACATTCGCTTGGCTATCAGTAGGTATTGGGAGTGTGTGTGTGCGTGTGTGTGCGCATGTGTGCCTGTGTGTGCACGCACTTGTGTGTGCAGTGTGTGTGTGGCCCCTGGGGTCTCACACAGCATAATCCAATCCTGTGTGCTTTGCCAGGCTGTAATATTAAAATTAAAATCATGTCAGGGAATAGAAATGCCTCTCCGCTGGACCCCGGCACCAGGGGTGACCGTTTAGTTTGCTTTCCTTGCAGTATTGCGTCCTCATTTATATGCCAGGGCCCCCTCCCGCCGCGCCCATAATGAGAAAAATATGCCTTCGCCTCTGTTTACTGAGCGGAGCTATCTGTCTGACGCTCTCCATATTGTTTGAATACAAACAGGAGTGAAATGATCAGGTCGGCAGGTTAGATCACGCCTTTGTGTGTGTGAGTGTGTGTATGCGTGTGTTTCATTTTGTTTTGTTTGCTTGTTGTATTTTTCTTTTCTGGCTGGTGCATCGTTTACTCTCTTGTTCAGTAAGGCGGTGTTTAAATGCGTGGCTCCTGTGTACCTGTGTATCGGTCAACTTTTCCATTTTACGACTTTCACCTGTGTGTTACCATTTTGAAGGTGTTAAACGCATGCACACACACACACACACACACACACACACACACACACACACTTTTTTTCCTTCCTCCTCCGATCTTTGTAATAGTGTTTTATTCCATTGCTGGCTATCAGAAAAAAACACAGTTTCAAAGGGGTGAGAAGACAAGCTAGAAGACTGGCCTTTATTCATGCCAGTTTGGGGGCAAATCCCGGGGAAATTGTGCGGGGTGTTTTGGGTTCCGTCGAGCAAGTTCTAGCACGACGGAGCGACGCTGTGGCGCGGTGGCGGCTGGGCTTGGCTGGGCTTGGCTGGGCATCGTCGAGCGAGATCACACATCGCGGTGTCATCGTGGTGATGGGCCCATATGGTGCCGGGGCCGGCTGGGTTTGTTCACCTGGACGTCTGGTTCTTTGTGCCGGCGCCGTTTGGCACGGCCGGCCCGCCTCTTAACTGCCAATTGTCACATTTGAGTGGATCAAAGAGGAAGCGGCCCATTGAAGTTGGCTTGGATGTGTCTGCGCTGGGCCAGACAGCATGCAACAACAAGCCAGTGCCTCACTCTTTCTTATTGATCCTCCCTTGTTTTAAGCTCTGTTTCATGTGTTTTTTGGGAGGTGTGTGTGTGTGTGTGTGTGCGCGTGTGTGTGTGTGTGTGTGTATGTACACAAGTACATGTATGTACCTATGTGTGAGTCAGCGTATGAAGCGTATATCAGTCTTTGTGTGTTTGTGTGTGTGTGTGTGTGTGTGTGTGTGTGAGTCAGTGTATCATGTGTACATTGCCTACGTGAGAGTGTGTGTGTGTGTGTGTGTGTGTGTTCTGTAGCTGTTTGCGCATGCTTGCATGTGATCCCTCTGAAAGTCCAGGACCGGTTTGTGTGTGTGTATGTGTGTGTGTGTGTGTGTGTGTGTGTGTGTATGTGTGTGTGTGTTGGATGAGGGCTGTTTTCTTGCATGGGCCTGGCTGGTTGGATCAGAGCTCTAAAAGCTAATGGAAGGCCTCACTTCAAAGGCCCCTGGAGCCGCCAGAGCCTCGCGCTCAATCAGCCAGCCGCTGCAAGATTAAAGGCAGCCTGCGCCGCTCCGCGCGCCGCGCCCGCTCATCACGTTTGATTAGCCCGGCCCGGTGTGTCTGCGTGTGAGGCACAGAGCAGTGCTGAGAGCTCCAGCTGCTCCGGCTGACAGGCCAGGGAGGTTAGCAGCGCAGCCCAGTCGACAGTGAGCCTGAGTAAGGGAGAGGAGGAATGGAGGGTCCCTGAGTGACTGAGTGGCTCCCCCAGATCTATATCTGTCTATATCTTTTACTCCCTCTCTCTCTCTCTCTCTCTCTTCCTCCCTTTCTCATTCTGCCACTCATGTGCTGTCTGACCCCGACACACACACACACACACACACACACGCACACACACACACACATACACAAACTGGTACTCCTGGTTGAGTCAGTGTCTGGGATCACCCAGGTGTTCAGGGACTTTTTGATGCGGATGAAAGATGTGGGTAGTGTACACTACTCTGAGTCCTCACTGATTGGGAACACTCTACATGGCCCAGACAGTGCGCTACCAGAGAGAGGACCTTAGAGACAACTATACTATATGATATAACTATATCATACACATATTAGTGTATGATTGTTGATGGGATCTCTGTCTGTATATTGTTGCTTCTGTAGCCTTTCAGTCCTTGTTTAGTGTTTGTGTTTTTTCCGCTCTGAGAAGCAAGCCTCAGTTTCAGGCCCTGTGTGGAACACCACAGGTGCAAGGGCTCTTTGTGTGTTCATTTGTGTGAGTGCGTGTGTGCGTGTGTGTATGTGTGTGCGTGTGTGTGTGTGTGTGTGTGAGGCTTGTCTTCCTTGATGACTTTCGCTGATGCAGTGTCTTGTGATGTGGTTATCGTGGTGAAGGTGTGTGTCACTCTGTGGTTCTAATGGGGAATGGTTTCTATTTCTTTGTGTAGTCTTCATTTCTATAAAACATTTGTATAGAAGTCAATGAAATGCAATTAAGTCGCAATTGAAAGAATAGATTTAGGTCGAAGCGGTTCAATTCAGCTTAAGCAACTGAAGGCTCAGGCGTTGACTAATGACAGAAAGAAAGGAGACTACCCACACAGTTTCTTTTCATAGGGATGTTTCCTGCAGCAGCTGACAGCTAAATCTCCCTCTTTATTTGGTGTATGTGTAGACAGTGACGGGGTTTTCCCCAGCGCGTGTGTGTCTGTGTCGCTGCCTAACACTTGTGCTTCACTCCTGTAGGTAAAAGGTCTGGGGTTACACAGGTTACACAAGTTATAACACTTTATGTACATTAACTTCCAGTAAGATGTCATTAGCAAACCACCATTAACTATGAACATTTTAAGAAGTGATCAACATGGACTAGTGCTTTACAATTCATTATTTATTTATGAGGGGATGTGTTGTAAGGATCCCCAAAAGATGGTTCAATCTATTTGTAAATATCATTTAAACAATCACCTTAGCAAACACATGAACTCTCTCATCTCTCATAAACACATGTGTATTTTGTTCATAGCTAATAGTGGTGTGTGTGTGTGTGTGTGTGTGTGTGTGTTGGGGGGGGGGGGGGGGGGGGTAGTGTGTGTGTGTATGTGTTATTGGTGTTTTTGTATCAGTATTTGTAGCTCTGGGGCTTGTAGCTCACTGCTAGAGGTGAACGCCACTGGATCTCAGGGTTATTTTCAGACCTTAATCACCCCCTCTCAAGCAGCCAATTAATCAAAGGCATTGAGGTTACTGCCTCTGCTGCTCCAGTCTGCCTCCAGACTCGTACAGCTTATTAGGGTCAAGAGACACACTTTAAAGAACAAGACTCACAATGAACTCCTGTACATCTCAGGGGAAAAAGAAATATAATAATAATAATAATACTGATAATAATAATAATAATAATAAACTTTTGGCTATGTGATCATTTTGATTTGATTAAATCAGTAATCATTAGTGTGTGTGTGTGTGTGTGTGTGTATGTGCACCTGTGCTTGTGAGGCCCAGCATGTGGAAAAAGGTGATTGGTCTCTGATCTACAAACCGCACATGCCCATAGAAGTGCTACCAGTGAGGATAAAAGTGTTATATTATTATTTTTTTTCTTCTTATTATTA
>PYXC01002612.1:10000-17500 GCA_015244755.2 Tenualosa ilisha | reverse complement strand
GTGTGTGTTGTGGGATGCTAGCGCAACTGCAGTGTCTCTTCCCTTAAAAAAAAAAAAGAATTGTTGGAGCTGTTCCTTGCAAAGCTGTCGTCTCCCTCAGTTGTGTGTGTGTGTGTGTGTGTGTGTGTGTATGTGTGTGAGAGAGAGAAAGTGTGTGTCAGTGTGTTTGACATTCAAAGCACTGCTGTTTGTAGGTGTGCTGTCTGCTAGTCTGTTCCAGGGCTGACACACACACACAAACACACACGCACACACACACACACACACACACACACACACACACACACACACACACACACACACACACACACACACACGCGCGCCAGCCTCCCTCTCTGCTCTTTGCTCCGCAAAGGCAAACCCATCAGTGTTGCCCCTTTTCTTTCCAGTGCCTCTTTGCTGCATTCGTTTCAAACGACTCGGTTCCTGCTGAGTGACAGCACACCAGCATTTTGGAGCTCTCTCTCTCTCTCACACACACACACACACACACAAACACACACACATACACAGATCTCATGCTAGATTATGTCAGCTGAGTATGCAAGCCTCTTCATGTGAATAAGGATGTACTTGGGTGTGTGTGTGTGTTTGTCTGCATGTGTATGCGTGTGCTTGATGGTGGTTGTGTGTGTTATGTGTGTGTGTGTGTGTGTGCACACATGCGTGTGAAGGTGATGTTTTGTTTTCAGTGATAGTCTGTCTCCCTCAGTCCTCTGCCCTGTGTGTCTCTATGTGTGTGTCTGTGTGTGTGTGTGTGTGTGCATGTCTCGTGCATCCGCCCTTTGCCTTTCTCATGGAAAAAAGTGCTAAATTTATCCTGTGCTGTCGCTGCGGCTGCTGCTGCTTCTGCTGTCGGCTGCTGTCTGCCCCTGAAAGACGTTCAATCATACATGCTAGCGCTAAACACATGAACGCTAACACTAACACTAAAAGGCTAATGCTAACAGCTTAGGCCCTTTAGCCCCTGGTGTGACATTAAGTGTTAGCTTCAGCTAGGCACAGGAAACATGAAATGCGGGCTGCCCCTGCCTCTGCTGCCGTCGTCACGTCAGGAAACAATACTGGCGAGAGACGCAGAGATCTCCAGGGGAGCATGGGGATAATGTGATCGATAAATAACCTCTCCCCTCCTCTTTTCCTCTCCCTCTCTCTTCCCTTGCGTACTGCTGGAGAAGTCTTTTACATCTGTCTCCTACACACACACACACACACACACACACACACACACACACACACACAGATGGGCCTCGTCAGTGCTCTGGTGTCTTCTCTTGTTTTTTATTTTTCTCTCAGGGACTCAGTGAATTAGTGATACCCGCACTCTCCGTCTGTCTTTCCTGCACGATTTCCTGCTGCTTCAGTGACTGTGGAGATGCTGTCGATCTCTCTTTCTCTCTCTTTCTCTCTCTCTCTCTCTCTCTCTCTCTCTCTCTCTCTGTTTCTGTCTGTTGATTTCCCTATTCAGCTTTGTGTGGAATGGGCGAACAGAGAGAAATAAACACTCTCAGTCAGTCTGTCTCTCTGTCTTTGTTTCTGTCCTCTAGTGGTGACTGATGAAACATTATCTGTGTTTGTGCGTAGGGACATCTCATCTGTCCTGTCCTGTCCCACCCTTCCCCTGCCCCTGTCCCTGTCCTGGTCTGACCTCCCTAATGCTTCCAGCTCCGTGTGATAAACTCCTCTCACATCACTCTGCTCATCTGTTGTTAAGTGTTGCTGCTGACATGTCCTGTCCTCAGCTCTGATGTCATATCCTGTCTGAGGTCTACAGCAGTCCCCAGGGAGACGGTTAGCACATACACTTTCACATAGAGCAGAAAAGTCTTCACAGTTTCTTAATGAGAACAAGCAGACCTACCTAATATGAACATACCCAACAGCTATTTGAAAAACGCTGCGTGCTCCTGATAAGTCAATATGCCCAAGACAGCTGTTCATTATCAAAGCTAAACTACAGCAGTGTGATCAGGTAGCGACGCTGCAGGTTTGAACTGTTATTTGTGAGCATCGTATCTGATGGGCTCTGTGTGTGGTCAAGTCCTTTCCTATTAAAGGCATAGCAGAACAAGTAAATATTCCCAAAGATGGCCCTGGAATTATCCTTTAACAAAGACGCTTTTTTTTATTATTATTTGAAATCCTTGTGGTCTCTGTTCACTCAAACGGGTGGTCAGTTGCTTTGTCTGATGGGTCACAGACACTTAACCTCCAGGCTATCAGTCTCTCCCCCTGACTGCCGAGTCCTCCAACTATGGACAGCGGAGGCTCCATGGAGTGGGCCTAAAATAGCCCTGTGTGCTGCCACCTCGGCCTCCAGCAGTCCTTGTTTAGCGACGCAGATAGCGATTGGGCTATATTAGGAGCGAGCGTGTGAGTGTGAGCGAGAGAGCGAGAGAACGAGAGAGCGAGAGCTTTGCATCGTCATGCCCGCCTTGGCACGACGCAGCAGCCCCAAAACTTATTTTTATTTTATTTTATTTATTTATTTATTTTTTTTGGGGGGGGGGAGTGGAAAAGGGAAAGCTATTTTAAAAGTAGTGTTTGTAGCCTAGCGAGTGACTGCACCCGTCAGCTCCAGTGAGGGAGCGGGGGAAAAGAGAAAGGGGCCTGGTGTGGAGCCGTGCTGCTGAGTCGTGGCAGGGCTCAGGCTGGTCTGGTTTAAATAGCTCTCTCATAGTGCACAGGCTCTGACATCTCACACTGGAGGGGCGTCTGGAGTGGCAGCAGAGCTCCCTCTCCTCTCCTTATGTCTTTTCCCCTCTCCTCCCCCTCTTCTCCTCTTTTTCTATCTGCTCTTCTCTCTCTTCTTCTTTCCTCTCCTCTTTCCCTCTCTTCTTCTCACCTCTCCTGTCCTCCTCTCTTCTCTCTTCTCCTCTCCTCTCCTCCCCTCTTCTTCTCTCCTCTCCTCTACACCTCTTTTGTTCTCTGCTCTTCTCTTCTCCTCTCCTCTCCTGCCCTCCTGTCTTTTCCTCCTCTCTTCTTCTCTCTTCTCCTTTCTTCTCCTATCCTCTCATCTTCTCTCCTCTCCTCTCCTCTTAATCTCCTCTCTTCCCTTCTGTCTTTTCCTCTTTCCTCTCCTCTCCTCCCTTTCATTTCCCTTTCTCAATCCTTCCATCTCCCCATCCCCCTGTCTTCGCTCCTCTCCTCTTCTCTCTCATCTCTGCTCTGTCCCCAGCTGGGACCGTCAGGAAGTTCACACCACTAGAGTTTAGTCAGAGCCCACATAGAGTGTGTGTACGTACGTATGTGTGTGTGTGTGTGCGTGCGCGTGTGTGTGTGAGTGTGCGTGTAAGTGTGAGTGTAAGTGTGTGTGTGCATGTGTGTGTGTGTGTGTACGTGTGTGTGTGTGTGTGTGTGTGTGTGTGTGTGTGTGCGTGCGTGTCTGCGTGAATGTGAGTGTGAATGTGAGCGCGCGTGTGTGTGTGTGTGTGTGTGTGCGTGTGGACATCAGGATAGACCTGACTGACTGACGGCTTCATCAGTGGACCACCCTCTCAGTCTGCCAGGTGGCTGAGTGGCAGACGTTGCAATTGAGGTGCCTGCCTGCCTGCCTGCTTGCCTGCCTGCCTCAGGGATCCAACCTCTCTTTACCGGCACATGCCGCGATGGGCGACGTACGTCGCCGTCAAGAGCTGGTGGCTGTGACCGTGACAACACGCCGTCATCGTGTGTGTGTGTGTGCCATTGTCACGGTGCCGAAGAAGAATTTGGTGCGATTCCTGGGCATGCCATGCGGCACGGAGGCCTATTTCAGAGGTGGTTGCCCCCGGAGATGAAGTGTCATGGCACGGTGAGCGGCGTGCGTCAGGCGTGCTCTGACACGATGTCGGCGCGGAAATGGGAAACACTCTGGGGCAGGTGATTGTCTTGGCTGGCGGCGTCTCATGCCTGGAGACAGAGTGAGGACATGGAGAGAGAGAGAGAGAGAGAGAGAGAGAGGGAGGGAGGGAGGGAAGTGAGAAAGAAATAGAGGGAAAGAAAGAAGGGAGTGAAGAGAGAGAGCCAGTCAGTGAAGGAGTAGGAGTGTGTCTGTGTATGTGTGCGTGTGTGTGTGTGTGTGTGTGTGTGTGTGTGTGTGTGTGTTTGGGGGGATTGGGGATGTGGGGTGGGGGAGTTGTTACATAAAGCCAGCCTTGATTAATTGCGTAGCTGCACAGGTTAGTTCTTGTGGGTAATGGGCCAGTCGTGCTGGTGTGATGGCTGTTATTTTTAACTGACTGGAGGCTTCCTTGGGCAGCAGAATGGCAGGCGGGGGAGAGGGGAAGAGAAAAAGAAGGGAAGAGAAAAAAAGAGAGAGGGGGAGGGGAGGGAGGGTGCAAGGGGAGAGAAAGGACGTTTGAGAGACGTGGAGTGGACGGTAGATAAACAGGCCCATCTCCCTCTCCGCCAGCGGCGCCGGCTTCCCTCTGCTGCCGCTCTGGACGCCGCTGCCCAAGGTCTTCCGCCCCGCTGATAATCTGTCACCTGCACCACCAAAGAGAGGAAAACAAAACCGAGAGAGAGAGAGAGAGAGAGAGAAAGAGAAAAGACATCCTTCCTTTTTTCTCCTTTTAAAAGCACGTCTCCAGGGGATGGTCAGAGATGGGATTTTTTTCCCTCCCCATTCAAATGTTCGCTGCACTGCCTGCCATGTCCTGAATACCCTATGGCTTTCTCTCTCTCCCTCCCTCTCTCACTCACACTCTCTCTCTCTCTCTCCCTCTCTGTGTCTCACACACACATACTGTCTCACTCTCCCTGTCGCTTTCCTCCCATCTTTCTCTTTCTCTCTCTCTCTCTCTCTCTCTCTCTCTCTTTGCTCTTGTCTTTCCGCTGCCTGTTTGCAGGCGTCGTCTCTCCTTGCCTTGTTTGTGCTGAGAGCGGCAGAAATGGAGAACAACAATAACAGCTGCGAGCGTGCACAGAGGTCGAGCTCCGAGCGAGCAAACGGCCGTCAAGCCCCAGCGCTCGGCGCTCACGCTGTGATGGCGGGGCGGCCGGCCGGCCGGCCGAGGCGGGGCGAGGCGAGGCGAGGCGAGGCGGGGCGGGCTGGGGAGCCGACCCTGATGACCTCCGCATGGCGGGCGCAACGTCCATTACTTCCTTAAGTGTCCGTCCATTAGGTCTGCTGTTTATACATTCCTAAGAGCGAGAATCAATAACCCGAATCGGACTCTCTCTCTGTGTGTGTGTGTGTGTGTGTGTGTGCGCGTGTGTGTGTGTGTCTGTGTAAGCTCAGGCTCAAGCCCAGGGCTTGGGCTGTTTTTCTCTTTCTTTGTGTGTGCATTTTGACTTAGTGTCAGGAGGGGCAAGTGTGTGTGTGTGTGTGTGTGTGTGTGTTTGTGTGCGCTTGCATTGGAAGGTGACTGCAGAGATAAAGTCGGCAAAGTGTTGTGTAGAGGAAAAAGGAGGGGAACGGCAGAGAGGATCGTAATTAGGGTTTGGCAGCTACACACAGATCGGAGAGAGAGAAAGAGAGAGAGAGAGAGAGAGAGCGGGTTAGAGAGCAAGAGGAACAAAGAGAGAGAGAAAGAGTCGGCATGCGAGAAAGAGAGAGATCAGACTGCGGTGTTGTCCTCAGGGACGGGTTTGACTCTCTCGTCCTGAATGCATATTTTCGCGCATTAGCAGCGAACGCAGCCCCACTGAAGCGTGATGGCGTCGGCTCTCCTTGGAGTTCACAGGTAATGAACACATACGCCTCCGAGGTGAAGTGTGGTGTGTGTGTGTGTGTGTGTGTGTGTGTGTGTGTTTGTGGGGAGGGGGGTGGGTGGTTGTGAGATGTTCTGCTGTTTTTCTTCTTCTTTTCCTTCTCTCCTTTTTTTCACCCTCTCGTTCGTCTTGGAGGCCCTGTCATAGAACGCTGCCGGTCAAGATTAGCCGCAGCCGATTCCCTGCAGACAAGATGATGAGTTGAAAAAGCCAGGAAGAAGTCAGACACAAGTCATGGGGAAGCGGAATATGCACAAAGCACACACACACACACACACACACACACACACACACCACACACACAGTGGGAGAAAAATATCTACAATGATGGACAGAAAAAGGAAGGAAACTTTGTACACTAAAGTAGTGCAAAAGGCTCTTTCTCACAAGTGTTGTGTGTTTGCTGTCAAGGTTGTGTTCTCCTCAGTGGAGGATGGGGGGGCAGTGAATGTTCTGGTAGCTTCTTCCTCCTCCACCAGGACCTTAAGGAAGCTGTTTGTTCTTCAACTCACACACTTCCCTCCCTCCACTGGTTAGGTCCTAAATAAACCTGGTTAACTTATGGGCCCTGGACTGGAGTAGCTGGCTGGAATGGTAGATCTTCCCTCTAGGGGACTATGATTGGGTGGTGCATGGGTCTTGTTTTACTGGCCCTGTGTGTGTGTGTGTGTGTGTGTGTGTGTGTGTGTGTGTGTATGAGCCTGTGTGTCTACGTGTACGTGTGCGTGTGCCTGTGCATGTGCTGAGCATTCCTTGTGTGTGTGAGGCAGCTTCGTGAGTCGACTCATTAATTACACCTGTCAATGAATGACAGCCCCCCCTCCTTACACACACACACACACACAAAGCACTTCTCAGGACACCCTCCCAGTTCTCAGTGCACTGCAGGCTCAGAAGTGTCGTAAGTGCCTTATTCCCCCTCATTTTTTTTCTGCCAGGGTTGCCACAGGTCAGGGAATTTCAGGGAAATCATGGAATTTCAGTACAGCCTGTTCCAGACATGGAAAATCAGGAAATTTGATATTTTTTTGGACAAAGGTCAGGGAATATCAGGGAATTTTGGTAATAGCGTCTAGTTTTCCCCAAAATGTGAACTTTTAATTTTTTGTGCTGTCATTGTTAATGTGTTAATACATGTGATTAATGTAAAAAATTTTAATGAGTTTTTTTTTTTTTTTTGAATGCAAAATAACCATGCAGACGCAGTCACACTACGCCCTCCTCGCTTTGACACACTATTGGCATAAATGCGCTCGGCACAGGCAGTCTGCAGCTGCTGTAAACTACTGCCGAACTTGCAGTAAATTGAGTTTTTGATCTGTTATCTCTTCTAAGGGAACGTAAAGTATACAAGTCACTACGCAGAAGATCAGAGTTTTTTGAGAGTTTTTTAATTAGTTGACAGCACAGATGTATTTCCATGCTTCCTTCCTGGTCTTTATCGAGTGTTAACTTCTCTCATGCCTCCCAGGCTTTGAGGAGGTACCCCCCCACCCGCAACCGAAAGATAGTAAGTTAAAACTCTACATCTAAAATCTACATGCCCACTGAGTTTCACTTGGCCTGGTGCTCTTTGCCTCTTGGCTGTGCTGTATTCACGCTATAGTACTGCCTCTCAGGGCTTATTGCTTGCTGTGCTATGTTCACGCTATAGTACTGCCTCTCAGGGCTTATTGCTTGCTGTGCTATGTTCACGCTATAGTACTGCCTCTCAGGGCTGATTGCTTGCTGTGCTATGTTCACGCTATAGTACTGCCTCTCAGGGCTGATTGCTTGCTGTGCTATGTTCACGCTATAGTACTGCCT
>PYXC01002612.1:2500-7500 GCA_015244755.2 Tenualosa ilisha | reverse complement strand
TCTTGGTATATTTCTATTCCGCTCTTCCCGCCACCCCCTTCTTTCTTTCTTTCTTTCATTTTTTCTTTGCTTCCTTTTCTTTTCTCTCTCACTCCCCCCTTCTTCCTGCGGAGGTCTTTGTACCCGCCGTGGCTCTTATCCGTGCTGTAATGTGTATGACGGGCTTGTGGCGCAAAAATGTGTGTGCTCTCAAAGGGCCGCGAGTATTTTGTTTAGACTGATATTTGAATTTCAATGGTGTCTCATGCATTTTGAAGGTTAGAGTATGGAGGGATTTGGTGTGAGAAAATTGATGCTTTTTTTGTTTGCTGATATACACACACACACATTCACACACACACACACAACACACACACACACACACACACACAACCATTACACCATCAAGTTTGTGAAACTTGAAATGCACTCACTAGAATCCGCCCTGATGAAAACCCCCCTTGAGAAAGCCAAGCAAAGCACATGTGTGGAAATGAATTTAGGCTGTACTAAGTAAATATAGTCTTTATCACAGCGAAAGACTGGAAAGTCCACCACCACAGTGTTTACATGGAGCAAAAGAGTTTTTTACTTTTATTTATTTGCAAGAATCCAAAAAATGAAACACTATACCCTCCACGGCTATTCCAATCGGCAGTGATATATTAAAAACGTCTGTGTGTTGTGATACTAAGCTCTCCTTTGAACAAGACTGTGATGGACTTTTTTGATGTGGACCTGGTTCAATTCACAATCAACACCCAGCATCAAGCACATGCTATTTGAGTGTGTTCTGAGCACAGATATGCAGTGTTATGGCATGATTGTGGAGGAAGTGTGTATGGTGTGTATGCCTCCTCATGATGGTGTTTTGCCTGGTGCGTAGCTCCAAAAATACTGTTCAGGACCGCTGAAGAAAGAGAGGCAGCACGTGAGCTGAATCATTTCAGAGTTGTGTATTGAAGTCATGTGCCGTAAGCCGTAAGAAAAAGCAGGATTTTTTGTCTTGTATTGTTTCAATACAGAGTTCTGAAATGGATTCAGCTCCTGTATGCGGACTGCCCTTTCTTGATCCTGGGTTTTTTTTACTGTAATAGACATTGAGAACTGATTCTTGTGGAGTAGATTGAAACACCTCCTGGTCCTGGAGTGTGTGTGTGTGTGTGTGTGTGTGTGCGTGTATGTGTGTGTGTGTGTGCATTTGTGAGTGTGTGTATGTGTAAGTCTGTGTGTGTGTGTGTGTGTGTGCATTTGTGAGTGTGTGTATGTGTAAGTCTGTGTGTGTGTATGTGTGTGTGTGTGTGTGTGTATGCATGTATATGTCCTATCCCCCTGATGGTGATGGCCGGTAAAGCGATGTCCGTGTGTTTACTCACTGAAGTCCTCTTCAGAAATAGCTCGGCTTGGCTGTTTACTTTGGCTGGGCATTCAATCAGTGCTCTTTATTACTGCGTGTTTTCCCTTTACTTCTAGGCCTGTGTTTCCCATAAGGCTTTTAAATATGAGACCTTTTCTGCCGCTCCGACTCACGATTGACTCACTCACTCGTCTCCGTTTACAGTAGGGAATTCAAACAGCACACTTCCTAAAAGCCAACTAATACACTTTAAAAAGACACAACTCTGAACTGCCTTTGTAGCTTTGCTGAGCACACCTTTAGTGTCTGCACAATATCAGGGCTTTGCAGAACAGTGGTAATATGCAGTTGTTTTTAAATGTTATAATATACATTAGTGTGTGTGTGTGTGTGTGTGTGTGTGTGGTTGTGTGTGTGTGTTGACAATTGTGTGCAGTATAACAGGTGTACAGTGTACAGGCGTCACCCTGGCTGGTTAAGGTAAGCCCTTTGAAGCCAGTCTGGATAGCCAAGATCTGGTCTAATGGCCGTTTACCTGTTACACACTGTACAGGTGTGTGTGTGTGTGTGTGTGTGTGTGTGTGTGTATGTGGTTGTGTGGTTGTGTGTGTGTGTGTATTGGGATTTGTGTGGAAAAGCTGGGGCAGGACTTTAGAATGGTGAGAAAAAGACTGAGAAACACACACACATGCACATGTGCGCGCACGCACACACACACAAACACACACACACACACACACACACACACACACACACACACGAGTCACATACTGACACAGACAAACCTCCCTTCTGCAACTGAACATGAGTGTGAACATGAACATGACCAGGCGTGCTGTGATATGAATGAGCTTAGAGACTGAACAGGTCTGTAGATCTCCAGAGTCCTTCACTCTGTTTCACACACACACACACACACACACACACACACGCGCACACGCGCGGTCGCGCAAACACACCTAATCCCCTCCTCATGCTCACAGACGCATGACGAAATCCCCATCGGATGATTGGGCTCTCTTAAAGGGCCACCTTGCGGCGAAAGTCAAAACCAAAAAATTCACAACTCTCCTCTCCCAACTGTCTCTCCTCCTCCCTCAGGACCCCTGAGATAACACGCTCCAGTTAGGAATTCATTTATCCTTTTCCTTATCAACTATTTGTGTGTTTGAATCGATGTCTTTGGCTCTGTGCTACACTTTCCTGACAGTCTTACAATCATTTCAAGAATGCCGACTTTGTGACATCATCCGTCAGAGGTCACCACATTAGCGGAGTCACCACACCAAATTGGTCACCACATTACCAATGTCAGTCCCCAAAGAGTCACAACATTAGCAGCGTTACCCACCAGAGAGGTCACCATGTTATCAATGTCACCACACCAAAGAGGTCACCACATTATCAATGTCATGGCATCATTACAAACATAACAAACATCAGACCAAAGATTGTTATTGTTATATAGGAGGAGGTTTTGAATGCTAACAAATGAATCTACATGCAAAACAAAAGAAATGCACAAGTGAATGTAAATGAATGAATCCTAAAGCTGGAAATAGCTGATGCGGATGAAGCGAGGTGTGAGTGTGCAGTGGAGGGGCCCTAATGGCTGAGAGAGGGCGTTGAGAAGGGGGTGGGCTTGAAGGGGGACTAACGCTAAAGAGCTCTGATGGAGGTGAAACGGACCCCTACCGAGCCGGCACTGCAGGGGGGCAACCTTAGTTTTTACCTCTCTCTCTGTAATTCTCTCTCTATCTCTCTGTTTCTCTCTCTTTGTTTTTCATTCCCTCCTCTGTCTCTCTCTCTCTCTCTCTCTCTCTCTCTTTTCGTCCTTCTTTGCTCATCTCTTTCTTTAATTATTTATTTCTGTGATGCGATGTTGTTATTGTGTGGCGTGTGCTGTGAAGGAGCCTGTATGTGAAGTATGACTTCACTAATGTCATGTCACCCCTGCTCGGCCCCGTGCTTTAATTGTAGACAGCCTGGAGGGACGCGTCTGTCCGGGGGAAATGTGCGAACGCAAAATAATAGCCTTTATTGTTTACTGGTCCCCCGCGCACACCGCCCCAGAGCACGCTTGCCTCTCACGCTGCATGACAGTTTGTCTGAGAGGCGCATTGCAGCCTGTAGCGGTGGAGTGTGTGTGTGTGTGTGTGTGTGCGTGTGTGTGTGTGTGTGTGTGTGTAATGTGCTGTTTTTCTCTTGCTGCATTTGTTCTGCTGCAGCTGTGTAGAAGGACTGAGCATGTTAGAAGCGATAAGAGACACACTTGAAGGACACTGAGAAAGTGTGTGTCTGTGTGAAAGAAAGAGTGTGTGTGTGAGTGTGTTTAGGCTGTCTTTGATGGAAAGCACCTTTGCCATTGATATCTGCACTATTTACAGGCGCATGCAGGGCGCAGTAGATAAAGAGATGAGTGCATCTAAATGGAGTGTGTGTGGCCCTGTGTGTGTTCATGTGTGTGGCCCTCTATATATGTGTGTGTGTATGTGTGTGTGTGTTTGAGCCCCTGTCATTACAGGTCCCCTCTGCCTCAGAGGTGTGTGTGTGTATGTGTGTGTGTGTGCATGTGCGTGCATTGAGTCTCCTCTGGCCTCTGACAGATGCTGGAGAGATTAGCCATGCATCTCACACACTCAGCTCATCTGAGGTTGTGACCCTCGGATAAACACAGACGACATCTGAATGCCACACACACACACACGCACGCACGCGTATATGCATGCACACTCAAGCACACACACACACACACATGCACACACATGAAGAAGAGCAGAGCCTGGAAGCTAAATAAAAAGTCTGTTCTCTGTGTGTGTGTGTGTGTGTGTGTGTGAGTGTGTGTGTGTGTGTGGAATTAATTTCAGGTGGATTGCAGAAGGGATACACTGGTGCACTGACACTCTGTGCCAATACCAATGCCAGTCCATGCATCACACTATTTAGCTAATATTTTGCATTGATGCAAAATAATAGATGGACATTGGTTACTGCCATAGGCAAAAAGTCACCTGTTGTTATTGCGGTCATGTAATTTTCATATAGCCAGCGCCAGACAGAGGTGTACAACTTAGCACTTAGGCTACCATGACCTGGATGAATGAGAATCCTCACAGACACCAGATAAGAGAATGTGGTTGAATGCAAAATCTTGAAGATCTTGAAAAAATCGTGAAAACTGCCCAAGTGGGGTTTAAGGATAAATTTCTCCAAAAGAACGGTTGGTGAATTGCATCTCTGCACCTTGACAGCCCCCAGTCCTTTCATGAGCCATAAACTAAATGTGGATTCTGTAGCAAAGTGTTAAACAGTCAGACGCCGGAGCAGAAATGAGTTTAGGTTTTATTATTCAGTGGTCTAACCCAGTTAGCGTTTACACGGCATCACAGTCACTGTATACACATTAATAAAGAGTGATGGTAGTCAAGAGTGCCCCAGACGACGGCGCGATTGTCTGTTCCACGCAGACAAGGATGGATAGCAGACAGGTGTGAAACAGAGATGAATGTTGTCATTACTGAAGATGTGCACACACACACACACACACACACACACACACACTACATAAACGTGCACACACACACGCACACACAGTCAGATACACACACACACAGTCAGAAACGCACACACACACACACACACTTGGAGAGTTTTTGGGCTTGAT
>PYXC01002611.1:35000-52500 GCA_015244755.2 Tenualosa ilisha | reverse complement strand
CTAATTAATCAAATTAATCTTCCAGTGCTTTCACACACACACTCCTCTCAAAATCCAGCCTCTCAAAAGATGGCCTCCCACTTTTTCTGTGTGTGTGTGTCAGAGAGAGAGCGAGGGTGTAGGCACGTGTATCTGTCTGTATGTATGTTTTGTCCTCTGAGGCGAGTGCGTGTGTGTGTGTGTGTGTGTGTGTGTGTGTGTGTGTGTGTGTGTTCGTTCTTGCTTGTGTTTCGCCTCTTCAACATAATGTAATGTGGAAAGAGAGGGAGCGAGAGAGAGGGAGAGAGAGAGTGAGTGTCACTGATAAGTGTGTGTGTGTGTGTGAGAGAGAGAGTTAGTGAAAGAGTGTGCATGATTTAAGCGTGTGTGTATTGGCAGTATCTTGATGGGTGGAGATGCCTGTAAAGGATATGAATGTTTATAATCTGTCTGCACTCTGAGTGAGTGTGTGTTTGTGTGTGTGTGTGTGTGTGTGTGTTTAACTGTGAAAGTGTGTATGGTTGTGTGTATGTGTGACATATGTGACTCGGTAGTGGACAGCATATGATCAATCACTGACTTATTTATCCCTGTCTCTCTCTCACACACACACACACACACTCACCAGAGTGACCTGCTGTGTGACTCAGGCCTGCTCAAGAGTATTATAATATGTGAAACTGCAATCTCAGTTTTTGGTTGTGGCTATAGCTGATAAGACCCAAAAGGAAGTGCCTTTCCCACACGCACACACACACACGTACACGCACACGCACACGCACACACACACACACACACACACACATACAGAGGAAGTACCACCCTCCTGTGTTAAGCTGGTGGGGATACATGAGGTGACTGTTTTAGGTCAGAGAGAAATACCATGACTAGTGCCATAACAACCATCAGCACACACACACACACACACACACACACACACACACACACAGAGACAGAGAGAGAGAGAGTGAGAAAGAGACTCTCTCTGGTTTATTTGGTTTTTCACTCAAAACACCTATGATTAATTGACTAGGCTACCATGAGTCCAACCCTTCTGAATGTTGTGCTGGTTGCATACTTCAGTTTTACTGCCGTCAAAATTCCAGATTTTCTCAACTTGTCCGCCTCCAAACCAGAGCAGAGCAGAGCAGAGCAGAGCAGAGCAGAGCAGAGCAGAGCAGAGCAGAGCAGAGCAGAGCAGAGCAGAGCAGAGCAGAGCAGAGCAGAGCAGAGCAGAGCAGAGCAGAGCAGAGCAGGCACTGCAGGTAATGAACATAGGCCCAGTGACTGTGTGTCTGCATTGGGGATCTAGTCTCAGTCTCCTGTTTCCATTAGCTGTGTGTCTGCATTGGGGATCTAGTCTCAGTCTCCTGTTTCCATTAGCTGTGTGTCTGCATTGGGGATCTAGTCTCAGTCTCCTGTTTCCATTAGCTGTGTGTCTGCATTGGGGATCTAGTCTCAGTCTCCTGTTTCCATTAGCTGTGTGTCTGCATTGGGGATCTAGTCTCAGTCTTCTATTTCCATTAGCTGTGTGTCTGCATTGGGGATCTAGTCTCAGTCTCCTGTTTCCATTAGCTGTGTGTCTGCATTGGGGACCTAGTCTCAGTCTCCTGTTTCCATTAGCTGTGTGTCTGCATTGGGGATCTAGTCTCAGTCTTCTATTTCCATTAGCTGTGTGTCTGCATTGGGGATCTAGTCTCAGTCTCCTGTTTCCATTAGCTGTGTGTCTGCATTGGGGATCTAGTCTCAGTCTCCTGTTTCCATTAGCTGTGTGTCTGCATTGGGGATCTAGTCTCAGTGAGGTGAGTTGGGTCCTTGTCTTCTTGATGCCTCACTCTTCTAGGTGAGTTGTGGTTCTGTTGTGCATAACAGCATCTCTTGCCTTCGTTTGTCTCATGATCTCAGCGTCAGTTCTGATGGTCTGATTTATCTTGTGATTTCAGCGTCAGTTCTGATGGTCTGATTTATCTTGTGATCTCAGCGTCAGTTCTGCTGGTCTGATTTATCTTGTGATCTCAGCGTCAGTTCTGCTGGTCTGATTTATCTTGTGATCTCAGCATCAGTTCTGCTGGTCTGATTTATCTTGTGATCTCAGCGTCAGTTCTGATGGTCTGATTTATCTTGTGATCTCAGCGTCAGTTCTGATGGTCTGATTTATCTTGTGATCTCAGCGTCAATTCTGCTGGTCTGCAGCTCCTGAACTTCTTGGTCCGTCCAGTTCGCTGCTCTTCCTCCTTCTTCTGTGAATGTAAGCAATGTTTCGTTACCATGGCAATTTGTACTTTCAGTTTCCCATCACAAGGGTGCATTTACATTACCTCATCAACACACCACCTCATTCTACATATGAGAGTGGAAATGTGTGTGTGTCTTGATGCCTTAATTGTATTCGTATGAGTCAAAATTCATCAGTCTCTCTCTCTCTCACACACACACACATAAAAGTCCTTCCATACAAACACACACACACACACACGTTCCTTCCCTCTGAAACACATTCAGTCATAGTCACACACACACACACACACACACACACACACACACACACACACACACACACACACACACGCACACACACACATCTGAAAGGAGAATGGGATTTTCAGATTGATATCTCAGGCAGTGCAATCACTCTCAGACTGAAGTGTCTGGAGAGAAAGGCTTCTCTCCTCATCTCTCTTCCTCTCTCTAGCCCCTCATCTCTCTCTCTCTCTCTCTCTCTCTGTTCATCTATTTTCACCTCTCTTCCTCTCTCTTCTTTCTTTCCCTCTTGCCTTCTCTGTTATTCTCATGTCAGCTCCCTTCATCTCTCTCTCTCTCTCTCTCAATCATTTTTTCTCAAACACACACACACACTCCATGCACACACACACCATGCACACACACGCACACACACACACACACACTCCACGCACACACACTCTCATGCACCATACACACACACACACACACACACACACACACACACACACACACACTCAGTGTGTGTCTGTGTGTGTGTGTGTGTGTGTGTGTGTGTGTGTGAGTGTGTGTGTCTGTGTGTGTGTGTGTGTGTGTGTGTGTGTGAGTGTGAGTGTGTGTGTGTGTGTGTGTGTGTGTGTGTGTGTGTGTGTGAGTGTGTGTGTGTGTGTGTGTGTGTTTGAGTGTGTGTGTGTGTGTGTGTGTGTGTGGTAGTAAACCTTGAAAGGCTTCATGCTTTACAGTGCCTTTCTGTCTGCTGCTTATGCTGAAATGACATCATTACTCCTCACAAGGTCACCTCCCTTTATAGAGACTCTTATGGCTGCTGATGTGTGTGTGTGTGTGTGTGTGTTTGTTTGTCTCTCTCTCTCTCTGTGTGTGTTATGACCATAGTTATGGTTGTGTGTGGTGTGCTGGTCTCCTTACTGACAAAGGGGAAAAGTGCTCTCATACGCTGACTTTTTACAGTGATGACCAGGAGGATAACAAGTGTGTGTGTGTGTGTGTGTGAGAGAGAGAGAGAGAGAGAGATAGTTACTGTGTGTGTATGTGTGTGGATGTGTGTGAGAGAGTTACTGTGTGTGTGTGTGTGTATGTGTGTGAGAGAGAGAGTTACTGTGTGTGTGTGTGAGAGAGAGAGAGAGAGAGAGAGAGAGTTACTGTGTGTGTGTGTGTGTGTCTGTGTGTGTGTGTGTACGTGTGTGTGAGAGAGAGTTACTGTGTGTGTGAGAGAGAGAGAGAGTTACTGTGTGTGTGTGTGTGTGTGTGTGTGTGTATGTGTGTGTGAGAAAGAGTTACTGTGTGTGTGTGTGTGTGTGTGTGTGAGAGAGAGAGAGAGAGTTACTGTGTGTGTGTGTGAGAGAGAGAGAGAGTTACTCTGTGTGTGTGTGTGAGAGAGAGAGAGAGAGAGAGAGAGAGAGTTACTGTGTGAGTGAGAGAGAGAGAGAGAGAGTTACTGTGTGTGTGTGTGAGAGAGAGAGAGAGAGTTACTGTGTGAGTGAGAGAGAGAGAGAGAGAGTTACTGTGTGTGTGTGTGTGTGAGAGAGAGAGAGTTACTGTGTGTGTGTGTGTGTGTGTGTGTGTGTGTGTGTGTGTGTGTGTGTGTGTGTGTGTGTGTGTGTGTGTGTGCACTCTGTTTCTCTGACTTAGTGGACCTTCACTGAAACAAGAGTCTTATAATGGCTCTAACAATGCGTCAAATGACCTGATTAGGCTTTGAATCAGCCTTCTCAGACCACACACACACACACACACACACACACACACACACACACACAGACACACACACACACACACACAGACACTAAGGGTTTAAGCATGGTTCAGTAATGGTTTTAAAGGATGAAGGTAGTGCATGTGTGTAAGAGTGTTTTGACACGACAACTCTGTGTGGTGCGCATGGATGCATGCACTCGCATGCAGATGTATATTTTAGGATGAGGCATTGATTGTAGGTGTGTGTGTGTGTGTGTGTCTGTCTGCATTAGGAAAAGGTTTCTGTATTTCTGGGTGAGTCTGTGTCTGACTCCATGGAATTAAAACAGAGGGATATTGTATGACTCATATTCCAGAATTTGCAGAGCACACACACAGACATATACACACACACACACACACACACACACACACCATTTCCATGTGGGAGCAATGAAGTAGCTTCCTCTTGTTTGTTTTTCTTTGAATATGAGAAGAAGTAGAACAGAGAAGAGAAGAGGAATGTGTGTGTGTGTGTGTGTGTGTGTGTAAATGTATGAGAGGAGGAGGGGAGTGAGGGAGAGGAAAGAGAGAGGTGAGAGATGAGGGCAGAGTCAAAAAGCCTCCAGCATCCACCATGCCAAAGATCACTGTGTGTGTGTGTGTGTGTGTGTGTGTGTGGGGGGGGGTGGGTGGACATTGGGGTGCAAGTTAGTAGATGTGTGTCTTTTTGACAACAGGTGAGTGAGTGGTTGTGTGTGTGTGTGTGTGTGTGTGTGTGTGTGTGTGTGTGTGTGTGTGTGTGGAACAGCTGTACAAATAAGACAAGGGCAGTCTCTTCCTTTAGGAACATCAGTGCTCTGGTGTCATGAGAGGATCTGCGTCATGAAACCCAGCAATGACTGGACTTTACACACACACACACACACACACACACACACACACACACACACACACACAGACAGACATACAGACATCTTACCTGGACCAGAGGGTCTACTTTACAGACATCTTACCTGGACCAGAGGGTCTACTTTACAGACATCTTACCTGGACCAGGGGGTCTACTTTACAGACATCTTACCTGGACCAGGGGGTCTACTTTACAGACATCTTACCTGGACCAGAGGGTCTACTTTACAGACATCTTACCTGGACCAGAGGGTCTACTTTACAGACATCTTACCTGGACCAGAGGGTCTACTTTACAGACATCTTACCTGGACCAGAGGGTCTACTTTACAGACATCTTACCTGGACCAGGGGGTCTACTTTACAGACAGTTCACCTGGACCAGGAAGCCTGCACACGATTCATCATGTTATGTTTTTTCAGTCACACATGTATTTTAACAAGTAATTTGAATTGAAGTAAGTGTTTAATCACAATGTTTAATGCATTTTACTATTGAAATTCAATCGGCCATAGCATTTCCCTTGCTCGTCCTAAAGACAGTGGGGTGTCTGAGAGCCTCTCTCTCTTCCAGTGGCCACATCAATGGTACTCCATTCCTTCCTCAGCTCTTCCCAAAACTGGTCACTCCTACATTTTCTGCTTGCCTTGATGTGAGCCCAAATATTTTCTCTGGGCTTAAGGTCGGGTGATTTTCCACGCCCAAACATCACTGATGGAGATCGCTGCTCTAGCCAAGATGGCCTTTTTGCTGAGTGTGCTGGGGCATTGTCTTGCTGAAAAATGACCTCCTGACATTCACTGAGGCTAGACAACTTATCCAAGCTAGGAATCAACCCTTTCCACACTATCTTTTGGTATTCTTTTGCATTAATTGACTTGTCAGATCACCAGCTCACCAACACCAGAGGCAGAAAACACTCCCCAGACCATAATTCCACAGTGACAGAAAGGCATTCTGATTTGAATGTTTCACCCAACCTACCTCTAAGCCACTAAGAATCATGGTGGCCACAGAACACACTGACACCACTAAGAATCATGGTGGCCACAGAACACACTGACACCACTAAGAATCATGGTGGCCATAAAGTCGCAAACATTTTCGTCTGTCGGCAACATTCTTTGAGTGGCGTTTTTGCATACCGCTTTGATTAAAAACCTGC
This sequence comes from Tenualosa ilisha, assembly GCA_015244755.2. NCBI lineage: Eukaryota > Metazoa > Chordata > Actinopteri > Clupeiformes > Clupeidae > Tenualosa > Tenualosa ilisha. Next base: position 46,288 of record PYXC01002611.1, on the reverse strand, counting down.
TTCCTTGAGTGTGTGTGTATTGTGTGAAGAACAAAAAACATATCTGGAACATTGGGACAATCAAACAAATTCATAACCTAAATTAGAATGAAAGAGATATGAATTGGCCGAGTATATCTTAAGCAGAGACAGATCCTTACCAAGTATAGGACCACTAACCATAAAAGAATGGCTCCCCAGAGAGCAACCAATCTGTGGTTACTGTCCGACTGGTGAGAGCGAGACAGAGATGCACTTTCTACTATACTGCTGAAGACTGAACAACTGAGGAAAATGTATTTCTCATTTTCAGACGAAATACCCAATTTCACTTCCCTTGAAGACCTTGATGAATTAGCCCACGACTAGAAGAAGCTGCCAGATCCACTACAGCCTCAATGTTTGAGCTTTATTTCTTCTCTCTGTATTTGATCAAATGTGTCATTACATTACATTACGCATTTAGCAGACGCTTTTGTCCAAAGCGACTTACATTTTTCTCAACTATCAATGGTTCAGGGCCAGTCTCCCCTAGAGCAACTTAGTGTTAAGTGCCTTACTCAAGGGCACAACGGTGGCCTTATCATAGCATAGCAAGTTACCTTAGAAATATCAGTAACTTCATTATAGTTACTAACTATAGTAACTAACTTTTTCTGGATCACCAACATTTTGTGAAGGGAAATCATATCTGACCTTTTAAATGAGCTGATCTGTGTGTGTGACGAAGGAGCTGATCTGTGTGTGTGACGAAGGAGCTGATCTGTGTGTGTGACGAAGGATCTGACCTGTGTGTGTGACGAAGGAGACGCCACTGTTTTAGTTTGTGGGTCCTGCGTACCTAGTTGCTGTTAGCATCGTTAATAAGGGGATCTTGCGTGCTTAATGGCCGGAGGAGAGAGAGGACAAGTATCTTAGCTAAATGAAATATTCACATTGAATTCAGTTTATTGTTTGACAAATAAACAAAACAAAACAAAATCAGTGAAATGCAAGATGTACCCAATGCCACTTTGTGTGCAGTGTCAGTTTGCCTATTCATATAAAGTTGCTTACGCCTACTGAAACGTCTGACATTTGCAAATAATTCTGCTAGGCCATATTATATGATATATTATATTTAGGCCTACATGTTATACATAGGCCTACTGCAGGCAGTCTCATTTCACTCAGAATTAATGTTTCTTCTTGTTAATGCAGCCACAATACAATCATTTTGTGCGCTGATCTACATTCTTGCTGTACAACAATCCCAGAAACTCCCACCGTACTGACGTCCATCATGAGGACATGCAGGCAATTATTAGATTAGATTAATATCTAATCTGAGTTAGTGAGGTTTTTTTTCTCAGTAACTAGCAAAACTTTCAGGTGATGGAGAGTTGTGGCTGATGGTAGCGAGCCGACTGATTGTGTATTATGTTACATGTCTGTAGGGCAATGGAGACCCTCATTACGGGCTTATTGGAGAGGCTTGGTGGACAGGGGCACTTATTGGTCTCAGCACCTTACTGATGCAATGTTAGAGATGCCTAATAGTGAGAAACGGTACTTCATCTGCTCCAGGAGGTGGGTGGATACCGTGTCCAGTGCCTACTAGGCCTACAGCCCTGAATGAAAGACTATATAGTTTGTGCTTCTGCAGGGAAACTGGATGAGTAGAGAAACAAGTTAAGTAACGAGTAGTGAAGTTGGTGTTTTAAAAGCAGTAATGACTAATGTAATCCAGTTACAAGTTAAATAACGAGTAGCGAAGTTGGTGTTTTAAAAGCAGTAATGACTAATGTAATCCAGTTACAAGTTAAATAACGAGTAGCGAAGTTGGTGTTTTAAAAGCAGTAATGACTAATGTAATCCAGTTACAAGTTAAGTAACGAGTAGTGAAGTTGGTGTTTTAAAAGCAGTAATGACTAATGTAATCCAGTTACAAGTTAAATAACGAGTAGTGAAGTTGGTGTTTTAAAAGCAGTAATGACTAATGTAATCCAGTTACAAGTTAAATAACGAGTAGTGAAGTTGGTGTTTTAAAAGCAGTAATGACTAATGTAATCCAGTTACAAGTTAAGTAACGAGTAGCGAAGTTGGTGTTTTAAAAGCAGTAATGACTAATGTAATCCAGTTACAAGTTAAATAACGAGTAGTGAAGTTGGTGTTTTAAAAGCAGTAATGACTAATGTAATCCAGTTACAAGTTAAAGCAGAACTAAAGTAAAGCTATTAGTTACTTTTTGGGTGTAACTTCCCCAACACTGTGTGTGTGTATGTGTGTGTGTGTGTGTGTGTGTGAGTGTGTGTGTGTGTGGGTGTGTGTGTGTGTGTAGGTGTGTGTGTGTGTGTGAGTGAGAAAGAGAGAGAGAGAACTGTATACTACCCCTCTTTTCAAGTTCATATTTTTTCAAGTTAATGTGTGTGTGTGTGTGTGTGTGTGTTTTGTTCTGCTTCACCAACACTGTAGTAACAGTCATGCAAATAAAGCAACATTAATATGAACTGAGATTCAACTACTTACCAAACTACAAAGGAGAGAGACAGGAGGAAATAGAGAGAAAGAGAAAGAGAAAGAGGTAGAGAGAGAGAGAAAGGAAGATGTACTGATGTACATCTTTGTACAGGGGTGGTGGAAGCGTAGCGGTTAAATGAGCTGGCTAACATGCTAGTAGCCTGGAAAGTTGTGGGTCTGAATCCTGGTCTGCCACTGTTGAGCCCTTGAGTAAGTAGCTTTAGGGGAGACTGGCCCGGGCCAATTGATAGGTGACAAAATGCCAGTCACTGTGGATAAAAGCATCTGCTAAATGAATCAATGTAAATGTACGGATGAGAACTACTGAGAAAGATGCTCCTTGATGCACTGATTACCTGTACAAGTAAAAGCTTTGTCAATACGAAATGTATTTTGTCATTCCAATAAAGCTTCATTGAATTGAATGTGAGAGAGACTCTTGAGTGACAGTTTGTACTTTGTTCTGAACTCACTTGCGATGAACTTAGTTTGCAGTAATTAATCCAAAACATAATTGTTTTTGTCTGCTTTTTGGAGACATAATGGTCGGGTTTTATTTCAAGAGTCTCTAGTTTTACTGTTAACAAACACACACACACACACACACAAACACACACACACACACAAAGAGGTAGTCTCTGCTGGAAACAGAATGATGTCCCTCTGAGAAATCAAACAAATCTTCTTTCAATTTCATAAAGAACATCATCATGCCAGTTACTTGCCTTTCATCTCCACAACTGATTAACACACACACACACACACTTACACACACGGATACACACCACGCAAAAAAATAATCTTAATTATGTTTGACAGTCTTTTTATTCATCCCCCTCTCTACCCCCCTCTTCTCCTCTCCTCTTCTCTCCTCTCTTGTGAAAGAGAAAGCTAATTATCTCTGTGTATGTGTGTGTGTGCGTGTGTGTGTGTGTGTGTGCGTGTGTGTTTAATATCGCACTGGAAGCATTTGTCATATTTAGCCAATTTGTGATGAAGTTGTTTTATTATGCTGTTTGGCAGAGTGGCGTTTATAGAATGAAACCCGCAAGGTGTGTGTGTGTGTGTGTGTGTGGCAAAGACTGAAGGGAGAGTGCAGTATGTGTGTGTGTGTGTTTCAGTTCTATGTGTATATCTGCATGCTGATATCAGAGGAAGTTACTTGCAATATAGAAACACCAGCTACTCTGATGACTTGGATATATTCATGTTTAAGTGAGCGTGTGTATGTGTGAATGTGTGTGTGTGTTTGTGAGTGTTTCTGTGGAAGCGTGTGTGTGTGTGTGTGTGCGTGCGTGCGTGCATGCGTGTGTCTGTGTGTGTGTCAGAGGGAGGAGTTATGCATCAGACCTCTGAGAGTTTCATCTGACCAATGTGTCCTTCCTCCCTCTCTCTCTCTCTCTCTCTCTCTCTCTCTCTCTCACACACACACACACACACACACACACACACTGAGTTGACAGTGCCAGTTCAAGTCAGAAAGCTGGACTTTTGAGGTCATCTGTTTATGGCATAGAATCAGAAACCAGGTGTGTGTGTGTGGGCTTATGTGTGCTCAAGCGTGGTGTGTGTGTGTGTGTGTGTGTGTGTGTGTGTGTGTGTTTGAAGTTTTCGCACTGCAGATGTTGGCTATAAATATTCATAGATATTGGTAATGATGATCATCACTCTCCCATCTCTGTGTTGGCAGACCTACAGAGTCCAACAGGGCCAAAGAAAACCTTACACACACACACACACACACACACTCACACGGACGGACGGACGGTCGCACAGATACACACGCACACACAGACACACACACTAAGAGAGATACACTAGGTGTATGTGTTGCACACAATCTTTCTGTTCATTGTTTTCTGCCTCTCTGTCTTTGTTGTCCCTCCTTAACTTCTGTGTGTGTGTGTGTGTGTGTGTGTCTGTGTGTGTGTGTGTGTGTGTGTGTCTGTGTGTGTGTGTGTGTGTGTGTGTGTGTGTGTGATGGGCTCTGTAGTGCAGGCCTAATGAAGCAGAGCTTCTTAGGAGGACTGACTGAATGACACTTCGGTCTCATGAGGCATACTCCATTAGACAGGGCAAAAACACACACGCACACACACAAATACACACACACACACACACACACACACACACAATCTAGAGGCTCATTGCAATGGCACTAAGGAGCCAAAAACAGCGCTGAGCTGAAAATGACACACACACAGACACACACACACACACACACACACACACACACACACAGAGACAGCTGAGAAACAGATCTGTGAAAAATAAACTGATCTGTGTGTGTGTGTGTGTGTGTGTGTGTGTGTGTCTCAGCTCTGATCATGACAAGAGTGAGAGAACAGTTCAAGTTAAACTGTGAGACTTGCCAGTCCAAACAACAGTAGACTGGACTAAAAACCTATAGCGTGTACAGAGCCATATAGTCAGTGTGAAGACCCATATAGAATCATATAATCAGCGTGGTCTATAGAGAGCCATATAGTCAGTGTGAAGACCCATATAGAATCATATAATCAGCGTGGTCTATAGAGAGCCATATAGTCAGTGTGAAGACCCATATAGAATCATATAATCAGCGTGGTCTATAGAGAGCCATATAGTCAGTGTGAAGACCCATATAGAATCATATAATCAGCGTAGTCTATAGAGAGCCATATAGTCAGTGTGAAGACCCATATAGAAGGAGAAAAAGTACCTAAACACAAACATCAAGCGAGGACAATAACACAGGAACACCAGGGGACTGAACACCAGGGGACTGAACACCAGGGGACTGAACACCAGGGGACTGAACACCAGGGTTTAGACTGTTTAGACAATAAACACAGAGCCAGGTAGGAGGCAGTGGGGACAGCTAGTCTGAAAAGATGTGTATGCAGAGGGGTTTGGAAGGTGGGAAGTGTTTGGCGTTGGCACAGTTAGTAGGAGGGCATTCCAAAGTGTAGGGCCAGCCACACTGAAGGCCCCGTCACCCACGGAGCGGAGCTGAGAGGGGCATAACCAGCAAGCGGGCATCAGCTGACAGCAGGGAGCGGGATGGTCTGTATGGCACTGGGAGGGAAGAGAAGTAGAGTGGGGCCAGATGATGAATTCATTTGTAAACTAGCAGGATGAGTCTTTATTGTTCACTGGCCAGTGGAATTGAAGAAGGATGGGAGTGATATGATCCCAGGGTCTGGTGCCACTGAGACTAGCAGCAGAGTTTAGTATGTACTGTAAGGGGTTCATGCTCTTAGCACAGAGTCCAAAGGAAAGGGCATTAGTGTAGTCCAGCCTGGCAGAAGTAAACGCATGGATGTGTCTCAGCAGTGGGTGGGGAGAGCGAGGGGTGGAGTCTGGAGATGTTTTGGTCAGAGATTTGATATGGGGGTTGAAGAAGAGTATAGAGTCAACTGAGTGTAGAGTCAATTATGACTCGAGGGGTTTTTATATCGGAAGAGCTGGTAGTGAAAAAGACTTGTGAGGGTGGCAGCTCATAGAGGACACTGGGGATGGATGTAAGAATGGCTTCTGTCTTATGCTGCCTAAGCTTGAGAAAGTTGCTGCTCATCCAGCTACTGAGAGCACTAAGGTAGAGAGACAGAACCCCGGGGGACACGGTGGGGAAGAGCTCAGTTGGGGGACCTAAAACAAACTGCTCCTATCAGACATCAGACAGGTCCATTCGAACTAGGCAAGTGGAGTGCCAGTGATGCCAAGTAGTGTCCAGACGGGTGAAGAGATAGTTGGGACAGACAGAGTCAAAGACAGCTGTGTTAAGAGGTAGTTGGGACAGACAGAGTCAAAGACAGCTGTGTTAAGAGGTAGTTGGGACAGACAGAGTCAAAGACAGCTGTGTTAAGAGGTAGTTGGGACAGAGTCAAAGACAGCTGTGTTAAGAGGTAGTTGGGACAGACAGAGTCAAAGACAGCTGTGTTAAGAGGTAGTTGGGACAGAGTCAAAGACAGCTGTGTTAAGAGGTAGTTGGGACAGACAGAGTCAAAGACAGCTGTGTTAAGAGGTAGTTGGGACAGAGTCAAAGACAGCTGTGTTAAGAGGTAGTTGGGACAGACAGAGTCAAAGACAGCTGTGTTAAGAGGTAGTTGGGACAGACAGAGTCAAAGACAGCTGTGTTAAGAGGTAGGTGGGACAGAGTCAAAGACAGCTGTGTTAAGAGGTAGCTGGGACAGACAGAGTCAAAGACAGCTGTGTTAAGAGGTAGTTGGGACAGACAGAGTCAAAGACAGCTGTGTTAAGAGGTAGTTGGGACAGACAGAGTCAAAGACAGCTGTGTTAAGAGGTAGTTGGGACAGAGTCAAAGACAGCTGTGTTAAGAGGTAGTTGGGACAGACAGAGTCAAAGACAGCTGTGTTAAGAGGTAGTTGGGACAGAGTCAAAGACAGCTGTGTTAAGAGGTAGTTGGGACAGACAGAGTCAAAGACAGCTGTGTTAAGAGGTAGTTGGGACAGAGTCAAAGACAGCTGTGTTAAGAGGTAGTTGGGACAGACAGAGTCAAAGACAGCTGTGTTAAGAGGTAGTTGGGACAGACAGAGTCAAAGACAGCTGTGTTAAGAGGTAGTTGGGACAGAGTCAAAGACAGCTGTGTTAAGAGGTAGTTGGGACAGACAGAGTCAAAGACAGCTGTGTTAAGAGGTAGTTGGGACAGAGTCAAAGACAGCTGTGTTAAGAGGTAGTTGGGACAGACAGAGTCAAAGACAGCTGTGTTAAGAGGTAGTTGGGACAGACAGAGTCAAAGACAGCTGTGTTAAGAGGTAGTTGGGACAGACAGAGTCAAGACAGCTGTGTTAAGAGGTAGTTGGGACAGAGTCAAAGACAGCTGTGTTAAGAGGTAGTTGGGACAGACAGAGTCAAAGACAGCTGTGTTAAGAGGTAGTTGGGACAGACAGAGTCAAAGACAGCTGTGTTAAGAGGTAGTTGGGACAGACAGAGTCAAAGACAGCTGTGTTAAGAGGTAGTTGGGACAGACAGAGTCAAAGACAGCTGTGTTAAGAGGTAGTTGGGACAGAGTCAAAGACAGCTGTGTTAAGAGGTAGTTGGGACAGACAGAGTCAAAGACAGCTGTGTTAAGAGGTAGTTGGGACAGACAGTGAAAGACAGCTGTGTTAAGAGGTAGTTGGGACAGACAGAGCCAAAGACAGCTGTGTTAAGACGTAGCTGGGACACACAGAGTCAAAGACAGCTGTGAGGACGACGAGGATGATGATTCTGACATGGCCAGTATCAGTCTATATCAGTAGCAGTATTTAGTCCATGTGAAAGCCTGAATAGAGCAGTACTGCACATGAAAGTCTACATAGAGTCATAAGGTCAGTCTGTGTGTCTACATAGAGTCATACGGTCAGTGTGTGTGTCTACAGTGTCATAAGGTCAGTGTGTGTGTCTACAGAGTCATACGGTCAGTGTGTGTGTCTACAGAGTCATACCGTCAGTGTGTGTGTCTACAGAGTCATACGGTCAGTGTGTGTGTCTACAGAGTCATACGGTCAGTGTGTGTGTCTACATAGAGTCATACGGTCAGTGTGTGTGTCTACAGAGTCATACGGTCAGTGTGTGTGTCTACAGAGTCATACGGTCAGTGTGTGTGTCTACAGAGTCATACGGTCAGTGTGTGTGTCTACAGAGTCATACGGTCAGTGTGTGTGTCTACAGAGTCATACGGTCAGTGTGTGTGTCTACAGAGTCATACGGTCAGTGTGTGTGTCTACATAGAGTCATACGGTCAGTGTGTGTGTCTACATAGAATCATACGGTCAGTGTGTGTGTCTACATAGAGTCATACGGTCAGTGTGTGTGTCTACATAGAGTCATACGGTCAGTGTGTGTGTCTACAGAGTCATACGGTCAGTGTGTGTGTCTACAGAGTCATACGGTCAGTGTGTGTGTCTACAGAGTCATACGGTCAGTGTGAAAGGCTACTGAACATGAAGAGGTATTGGGAAGAGACGCTTTGTGTGTTTAGTTGATTTGGGCAGCTGAAGATTTCTGATGAAGCTGAAGGTTTCTGATGAAGCTAGACGTTAGCTAGACGTTAAATAGACATTAGATAGGCGTTAGCTAGATGTTAGATGTTAGCTAGATGTTAGATAGAGATTAGACAGATACAGTAATGTTGAGTCAGTGATCTCTGGGCATTGGAGCGATGTTAGAGTCTGACAGAGAGAGAGAGAGGGACACAAAGCAATTACTGTTTTGGATGTGTGTGTGTGTGTATACATGCATGCACATCAAGGAGAGATAGAGGGTCACACCTGATATGGCCCAGTGTGTGTGTGTGTGTGTGTGTGTGTGTGTGTATACATGCATGCAAATCAAGGAGAGATAGAGGGTCACACCTGATATGGCCCAGTGTGTGTGTGTGTGTGTATACATGCATGCACATCAAGGAGAGATAGAGGGTCACACCTGATATGGCCCAGTGTGTGTGTGTGTGTGTGTGTGTGTGTGTGTGTATCCTCCTCTTCTGTGACTGTCTCTGTGTTTAATTAGACATGACTATAAAACTATGCACTTAGATAAGTTAAGTTAAGATAAGTACATGCTGTTTTTTGTGTGTGTGTGTCTGTGTGTGGGACAAGAAGCGAAGACAATATTTGGTTTTGCATTCACACTTGGCCACTTTTTTACCCTTCTCTTTCACCCTCTGTCTGGTTAGTGTGTGTGTGTGTGTGTGTGTGTGTGTGTGTGTGTGTGTGTGTGTGTGTGTGTGTGTGTGTGTGTGTGTATGTGTGTGTGTGTGTGTGTGTGTGTGTTTCTAAGACACTACAGAGATCAAAGAGGTAATCATCTAATCAACTGTAACGCAGTTCACTTCAGGCACGCCATTCAAACAGGTTACTAGGCCTTTTTATGTTTTATTTTGGCCTTGAGCTAGACACACACACACACACTGGCTGTGCGTGCCTGTGTGTGTGTGTGTGTGTGTGTGTGTGTGTGTGTGTGTGGAGGGGGGATTTTAGCACAGGGTGTGTTTTTAATGTGATAATTACCCTCACTGGCATCGTCAAATACAGCCGTATGGGCTCAGTCGAAGCTTTTTACACACACACACACACACACACACACACACACACACACACACACACACACACACACACACACACACACACACACACACTTTGGGCTTGTTCTGGCACAGTCGGGTTCTAATTGGTGTTTAAATGTCCTTCAGTCCTCTGCATACTCCAGGGAACACACACACTCACATGCACACACACACACACACACACACACTTGCATGGACAAACACACACACACACACACACACACTTCCAGCTGGTGCCACACGGACTCATCTTTTGTCTTACAACCAATACAATATTGGAGGATTTGTTCTCTTGTTCTCTCTCTCTTTCTCTCTTTCTCTCTCCCTCTCTCTCTCTCTCTTACAGCCAACAAGTTTATACAGACTTTGATTACCAAATAGTTTGTGTCGGATGGAGAGTCTGTGTGTGTGTGTGTGTGTGTGTGTGTGTGTGTGTGTTTCCTCCCATTGTAATGCTGTAGTGGTGTGTTTGTTCAGAGACAGCGTTGGTGCCGCATTGTCTGCTTTCTCAAATCAGCGTTTTGAGCTCTGATTGGGTCACACAGCTGTCTGTTACAAGGTAAGGATTATGGGGGTGGGACTTCCATAAAGACTCTCCACCAATCAGAGGTCTTCCTGTTGTGCAACTGGGAGAGCTAAGGGCTGAGGTGTCAGTTCAACAGAATACAAACTCACACACACATACACACACACACACACACACTGAGATGAAACAGTGAAACAGTGATTTGGATAAGACAATTTATTTATAATGGAAATGTTGTAGATGCATGAAGGCAGACTCACTGTGACACACACACACACACTCTCACTTGGGAGGTATTGCACCCTGCAGGAGGATAGAGGGAAAGGATTAGTGTGTTTGTGTGTGTGTGTGTGTGTGTGTGTGTGTGTGTGTGTGTGTGTGTGTGTGTGTGTGGCTAAGGCATATAGACCCCTCATCACAGAGGGACTTGAGCAGTTTGTTTTCTTTGGCCAACGGCAATAGTCTATCCCTGGACACACACACACACACACACACACACACACACACACACAGTGAAAGTATGCATATCTTGTTATGTATTTTGGCAGAGCCACCAAACAGACATTCTTGCATTGCTGAAGACTGACCTTCTGAAACCAATAGCAGCTCTCAGGCTGCTTAGTATTCAGGCCCTTTTGATCTGTTTGTTCTATCCACTAGCCTAGCGTGTGTGTGTGTGTGTGTGTGTGGCAGGGAGGAGGGGGGTTTCATCCATTAATGTATTTATTCATGTTTGAATGTTCTTCAGTTCAGCTGAGGGAGACACACACACACACACACACACACACACACACACACACTCACACTCGTAGCAGGTCAGGATTATTTGGACAAGAGAGACAGAGAAACAAACAGCTTCACCGCAGACAACACACATGCACTTGAACATGTAGGCACACACACACACACACACACACACACACGTCTCTGTGTACTCCATGTGCGTCTGTGCTTTTCTCTTGTTTCAGACGAATGTTTTATGAATGTTGTATGAATGTTTGCTCTCCTGGCCCCTCTGACTGACGGTTTTGCCTTAGTAAAGGACTACCTTATGTACCGCATGCCAAAGCCTGCAAGGGTACACACACACACACACACACACACACACACTGGAGAGCTACTTTTGCTGCTCACCATCACACACATACAGGAGACAAAGAGCTCTTCTCCAAAACGCTAAATCTCCATTTTCAAAAAGATAAAAAAAATCAGGTTTTCCTGGTTTTCTCAGTTTTG
>PYXC01002611.1:27500-30000 GCA_015244755.2 Tenualosa ilisha | reverse complement strand
TTAATCTTGCAAATTAAACATTATTTCCAAGTTAGTTTCAGCACTTGTGTGCATTATGCGTGTCTGATTCAGGCCAAAATAGGTCCTGCTGACAGTGCAGCGTGACCTTTGACCTTTGAGCAGAGCCGTCCGCAATGCATCTCCCTCCAAACTAGCAAAAGTTATGTCACTAGTTTTGCTGCTGTGAAAACACCTGTCAACAACAAAATTAGGACAGGTTAAACTTTCTATCAAGTTGTCACATAAGAATTAGCTCCCTAAATGATATTGTCACAGGTTATGCCCGCACAGGGTCTCCAGCCCAGGTCTCCAGCCCAGGTCTCCAGCACAGGGTCTCCAGCCCAGGTCTCCAGCCCAGGTCTCCAGCCCAGGTCTCCAGCCCAGGTCTCCAGCCCAGGTCTCCAGCCCAGGAAGGGGGTCGAGTAAGCCCTGGGGCCTCTGACGAGGATTTTTACCCAGGATGCACCTAGGGCACCCTGCCACAAAGGTCTGGACATTCTTCTTCATGCCTGGCCACCAAAAGTGATGTCGGAGGAACTCCAAGGTCCTGGATGACCCTTGGTGAGCAGTGAGCAGTGAGGCATGGCCCCACTGGAGGACCAGGAGCAGCAGGAGCTGTATGAGGAGTAGGGTCCCACTGGAGGACCAGGAGCAGCAGGAGCTGTATGAGGAGTAGGGTCCTTGCGTAGCGTCCGCTGAGCAATAGAGGTGTACTCCCAGCAGACTGGGGCCACCACTCAGGAACCTGGAGGGAGGGTCACAAGGGAAACCTTCTGAGCGGTCTGACTAGAACTGACGTGAGAGGGCATCAGGTTTTTGGTTCTTGGTCCCAGGTCTCTAAGAAAGTAGGAAGTCAAAGCGGTTGAAAGAGAGCCTATTGTGCTTGGCCTCTTGGATATACTCCAAGTTCTTATGATCAGTCCAGACAAGAAAAGGATGCTGGGCCACCTCCAACCAGTGCCATCTTCACGGCCTCTCTGCGGAACTGAGCTTGCGGGAGAAAAAGGCACAAGGGTGGAGCTCTCCATCTGTGGACCTCTGAGACCGTTCCACAACTCCCACATTTGAGGCATCCACAACCACAATTGAACAGTTGGGTGGGGTCTGGCTGACAAAGGATGGGGGCTGAGATGAAACGCTGTTTCAGGTCCTTGAATGCTTTAGCAGCCTCAGGAGTCTAAGAAAAGGGACAGTTGTTCTTACGAGTAAGTGTTGATGGGAGAGATGGGAGCGGCGATGGAGCTTAATCAGTGGCTGAAACACAGCAGGAGCATTAGTATGTCCAAAAGGCACGACCTTGTACTCGTGATGTGCAGTGGGAGTACTGAGTATCTCCCTCACGAATTCGGATCAGGTGGCAGGCATTCTGGAGGTCAGGTTTGGAAAAAATTGTGGCCCCCTGAAGCAATTTCTAAGCGGAGGTGATGAGGTTAACACTTCCTTACTGTGACCTTGTTCAGACCTCCATAGTCAATGCAGGGCCCCGGTCCTCCATCCTTCCGGACCACAAAGAAGAATCCAGCTCCAGCAGAAGAGGAGGACTGTTGGATGAAGCCAGAAGCTAGCAACCCCTTGATATACTGGTCCATGGCCTTGCGTTCAGGTGCTGTGAGGAAGAACACAAGGGAACACAAGGTAACGCAAGAAACAGACACACACACTCACACACACACATACAAACACACACAACCACACACACACACAATCACACATACACACACGCACACACTCACACAATCACACACACACACTCACACACACACACACACAAACACACACAATCACACACACAATCACACATACACACATGCACACACTCACACAATCACACACACACACTCACACACACACACACACACACACACACACACACATACACACAATGGAACATAAGGGAACCCAACGTAATGCCACAGTGTAAAATAATTCAGTGTAACCTAAGGCATCAACTAACATAATGTAACATAACACTTAAAAAGCAACATACAAACCAAACCTGACAAATTTACACACACACACACACACACACACACACACACACACACACACACACACACACACACACACACACACACACACTTTCACATTCATTGTCTTCATTCAGGCTACAAGAAACACTTGAACAAGCCATGCATTGTGTATGTGTGTGTGTGTTTGTGTGTGATCTGGTTGTCGTCATGGCCATTACCATTCCTTTCCAGTGAGCAAACTGAGTGAAATTCCAACCCAGGTGATTAGTTAAGCTTCTAATCCTGACAGGTAGTGTGTGTGCGTGTGTATGTGTGTGTGTGTGTGTGTGTGTGTGTGTGCGTACATGCATGCATGCTTGTGTGTATGTTTGTGTCAGACATTATAACCCTGTCAGATAATATGTGTGTCTGTGCATCAGCTGTGTGTCCTCTCCTCTCTCTCCTCCTATCCCCTCTTCTCTCCTCTCCTCCTCTCCTCCTCTCTTCTTTTCTACTGTACTTCTCTCCTCTCTTGTCTTCTCCTCTCCTCT
>PYXC01002611.1:20000-25000 GCA_015244755.2 Tenualosa ilisha | reverse complement strand
GCCACCCAGCATTTTTTGTGAAGTTCGGCTACACACACACACACACACACACACACACACACACACACACATAAATGTGTGTGCATGTACATTTATACACACACACACAAACACACACAAACGTGTGCATGCACATTTACACACACACACACACAAAAACAGAAGTATGCGTGCTCATGCGCATTTACACACACACACACACACACACACACACACACACACACACACACACAGGTGTGCACGCCCATGCACATTGTCACACACACACACACACAGACACGCACATGCATATGTGCTAGCACATTTACACACACACACATGCATACGTGCCAGCACATTTACACACACACACATGCATACGTGCCAGCACATTTACACACACACACACACTTAACACTCAATAGACTGTTTATTTATTTATTTATGAAACCAAAAATACGGGAATTTGACACTTCTACTCTCTTCAGACTATCATTCCTCTCTTCCTCTCTTAACTCTCCACTCTCTCTTCAGACTATCATTCCTCTCTTCCTCTCTTCCTCTCTTAACTCTCTACTCTCTCTTCAGACTATCATTCCTCTCTTCCTCTCTTAACTCTCTACTCTCTCTTCAGACTATCATTCCTCTCTTCCTCTCTTCCTCTCTTAACTCTCTACTCTCTCTTCAGACTATCATTCCTCTCTTCCTCTCTTAACTCTCCACTCTCTCTTCAGACTATCATTCCTCTCTTCCTCTCTTAACTCTCCACTCTCTCTTCAGACTATCATTCCTCTCTTCCTCTCTTAACTCTCCACTCTCTCTTCAGACTATCATTCCTCTCTTCCTCTCTTAACTCTCCACTCTCTCTTCAGACTATCATTCCTCTCTTCCTCTCTTAACTCTCCACTCTCTCTTCAGACTATCATTCCTCTCTTCCTCTCTTAGCTCTCCACTCTCTCTTCAGACTATCATTCCTCTCTTCCTCTCTTAACTCTCCACTCTCTCTTCAGACTATCATTCCTCTCTTCCTCTCTTCCTCTCTTAGCTCTCCACTCTCTCTTCAGACTATCATTCCTCTCTTCCTCTCTTCCTCTCTTAGCTCTCCACTCTCTCTTCAGACTATCATTCCTCTCTTCCTCTCTTCCTCTCTTAACTCTCCACTCTCTCTTCAGACTATCATGAATCTTCTACATGTTTTCATTTCCATGAAAGAACGAGTTTGAAAAACATTTCAATTGTAATGGCAGCATAAAATGTATCCAAAGTTCAGCTGTTAAGGTTGTAAATAGTTCTTTCATTACATTTCTTTCTCACACACACAGACACAATTTGATTTTGGTTAATTTTGTGTGTGTGTGTGTGTGTGTGTGTGTGTGTGTGTGTGTGTGTGTGTGCCTGTACTGGTGTGTGTGGAAACTCATTGGTGCACTGCATAAGTAAAACAGTAAGTAACTGTATAAGAAAAACAAAACACAGAGAGAGAGTGAATGTGTGTGTGTGTGTATGCCTGCATGTGTGTGTGTGAGAGAGAGAGCAATTGAGAGAGAGAAAAAGGGTTAGAGGACTGTGTGTGTGAGAGAGAGTGAGATTTGAATTGTTGTGTGGGTGTTTCAGTGGGAGTGGAAAGGTCATAGGTCACCCAGAGAGCCTTAGGACAGCCCTAGGTCATGTGCTGATGCCTGCCTGTCGATCTAAATATATGCACATGTGCTCACAACACACTCTCTCTGCAACCACAACTAAATCTAACTAAACTAAATGCAATGGTGGCGCAGGTGGTAAGGGTGCCGTTCGTCCACCGGAGGGGTGCAGGTTTGAGCCCCTCCCTGCCTGACCCCATTGAAGTGTCCTTGAGCAAGACACTGAACCCCAAATTGCTGGTGTGTGAGTGGGTGAATGTGAGGCGTACTCTGTAAAGCGCTGTGAGTGCTCGTAGGAGTAGAAAAGCGCTATATAAATGCAGTCCATTTACCATTTACCATAAAATGTCTCTCTCTCTCTCTCTCACACACACACACCCTTAAAATCTCTATCAAAATCATCCATAATTGTGAGAGGGCTCATCTCTTGGCGGTCTCCCATTTTGCAAGGTGGGAGCGTAGGGAGAAAGCTGAAGTTTGGTTAACTGTATGGTAATGAGGAATCAATTCAGAGACAGATGTGTTCAGGTGAGAGACAGGTGTTCAGTTGAGAGAGACAGATGTGTTCAGGTGAGAGAGACAGATGTGTTCCGTTGAGAGAGACAGATGTGTTCCGTTGAGAGAGACAGATGTGTTCAGGTGAGAGAGACAGATGTGTTTCGTTGAGAGAGACAGATGTGTTCCGTTGAGAGAGACAGATGTGTTCAGGTGAGAGAGACAGATGTGTTCAGGTGAGAGACAGATGTGTTCCGTTGAGAGAGACAGATGTGTTCAGGTGAGAGAGACAGATGTGTTCAGGTGAGAGACAGATGTGTTCCGTTGAGAGAGACAGATGTGTTCCGTTGAGAGAGACAGATGTGTTCAGGTGAGAGACAGATGTGTTCCGTTGAGAGAGACAGATGTGTTCAGGTGAGAGAGACAGATGTGTTCCGGTGAGAGAGACAGATGTGTTTCGTTGAGAGAGACAGATGTGTTCAGGTGAGAGACAGATGTGTTCAGGTGAGAGAGACAGATGTGTTCAGGTGAGAGAACTGAAGCTGTGAACTTTGGTTGCAGTGAAACACTTCTGTTCTGTTCAGTGGCGTGGGCAGAGAGAGAGAGAGAGAGAGTGTGTGTGTGTGTGTGTTTGTGTGTGTGTGTTTGTAGCTAATGGAAAAGTCTGGACCAGTGATAGGAAGAGCCAGTATAAAGGAGATGAAATGCTTGTTAAGGACGTTCCATAATAAAGTTCTGGATCGTAGGCCAGCAATGTAGCACACAGGCTGTGCTTCCATAGGTCTTTGCCTAATGATCCTTGCATAAAATAAAGGTGAGCTAACACACACACACACACACACACACTCACACACACACACACACACACACACACACACACACACACACACTCACACACACACACACACTCACACATGAACACCTAATGTTGTCATGGGTTCTGGAGCACGCTTCACTCAGGCTCTGGATTACTAAGTGGTTGTAACAAAGGGAGAAAGAGGCTGCCTGTCACTTACGGATGAGACCCTTCCAGATTTTAAAGGCACAGTGATTGGCTAAGAAATAATAAACTAAAATAACACACACACACTGCCCATGTACTCCTATAGAGTAACACACACACACTGCTCCATGTACTCCTATACAGTAACACACACACACTGCCCCATGTACTCCTATAGAGTAACACACACACACACTGCCCCATGTACTCCTAAGACAAAGATGTACAAACACACACACACTGCCCCATGTACTCCTATAGAGTAACACACACACACTGCCCCATGTACTCCTATAGAGTAACACACACACACACTGCCCCATGTACTCCTATAGAGTAACACACACACACACTGCCCATGTACTCCTATAGAGTAACACACACACACACTGCCCCATGTACTCCTATAGAGTAACACACACACACACTGCCCATGTACTCCTATAGAGTAACACACACACACACACTGCCCCATGTACTCCTATAGAGTAACACACACACACACTGCCCCATGTACTCCTATAGAGTAACACACACACACACTGCCCCATGTACTCCTATAGAGTAACACACACACACTGCCTTGTGTATTCTTTAGAACACAGCTGATCTCCTTTGACTTTAATGTAAAGAGGTTCCACTGTAATAAGTGAATGGCCTCTACTGAATGACGTGCAGATGTGAATCTGAAGCAGAAAGCCTGTTGCCGCTGACAGCGGTCATCACACTCTTGCAGCGGCGATTATACAGAACTAACCTGGGAAGGTTCATTCAAAGTGAATGGAGGTCCGTATAACCAAAAGCACATAACAGCGCTGGTTACACACTAAACCAAAGGTGCTGGTTATACACTAAACCAAAGGCACTGGTTATACACTAAACCAAAGGGGCTGGTTATACACTAAACCAAAGGTGCTGGTTATACACTAAACCAAAGGTGCTGGTTATACACTAAACCAAAGGTGCTGGTTATACACTAAACCAAAGGTGCTGGTTACACACTAAACCCAAAGGTGCTGGTTTACACACTTAAACCCAAAGGTGCTGGTTACACACTAAACCAAAGGTGCTGGTTAACACTAAACCAAAGGTGCTGGTTACACACTAAACAAAGGTGCTGGTTATACACTAAACCAAAGGTGCTGGGTTTATACACTAAAAACCAAAGGTGCTGGTTATACACTAAACCAAAGGCGCTGGTTATACACTAAACCAAAGGTGCTGGTTATACACTAAACCAAAGGTGCTGGTTATACACTAAACCAAAGGCACTGGTTATACACTAAACCAAAGGTGCTGGTTATACACTAAACCAAAGGGGCTGGTTATACACTAAACCAAAGGGGCTGGTTATACACTAAACCAAAGGTGCTGGTTATACACTAAACCAAAGGTGCTGCCACAGAGTCAGCGTGAGCCTTCAGTATGGCCTCTCTTGGGTGATTGTGGAATGTTCTATACGCTTTGTTATAAGCTATCAATTTCATATTTGTTAATATTCAAATTGTAATAGAAACTTATCTGATTAGTTTACAAAGAAACTTGGCCACACTGGGAAGTGTGGTGCAAGATCAGCGTGAACCAATCAGATAAGAGTAGTTTATTTGTGTCCTCCCTTCCAAAGGTGCACTACTCAAGTGAACACACACCATTCAAGTGAACACACACCATTCAAGTGAACACACACCATTCAAGTGAACACACACCATTCAAGTGAACACACACCACTCAAGTGAACACACACCATTCAAGTGAACACACACCATTCAAGTGAACACACACCACCCAAGTGAACACACACCATTCAAGTGAACACACACCACCCAAGTGAACACAGACCACCCAAATGAACACACACCACTCAAGTGAACACACACCACCCA
>PYXC01002611.1:0-15000 GCA_015244755.2 Tenualosa ilisha | reverse complement strand
TTATGTTCTAAACTGAGCAGAAAGCTGTTCTGTTCGAGGCAGAGTTGAGCGCTATGGACTATTACATTCTGTTCTATTATGTTCTAAGCTGAGCAGAAAGCTGTTCTGTTCGAGGCAGAGTTGAGCACTATGGACTATTACATTCTGTTCTAGACTGAGTGTTGGCTGATATGTCCCAGATTCTGTTCTGTTTTGGTCTAAGCAGAGTGTTGGCTGTTATATTCTAGAGTATTCTGTTGTGTTCTTGACTGAGCAGTGTTGGCTGCTCTGTTCTAGACTGTTCTGTTGTGCTGTAGACTGATTAGTTTTGAGTGTTATGCTCCAGTAAGCTGCTCTGTTCTAGACTATTCTGTTGTGCTGTAGACTGATTAGTTTTGAGTGTTCTGTTCTAGACTGTTGGCTGCTCTGTTCTAGACTATTCTGTTGTGCTGTGGACTGATTAGTTTTGAGTGTTCTGTTCTAGACTGTTGGCTGCTCTGTTCTAGACCGTTCTGTTGTGCTGTAGACTATTTAGTTTTGAGTGTTCTGTTCTAGACTGTTGGCTGATCTGTTCTAGACTATTCTGTTGTGCTGTAGACTGATTAGTTTTGAGTGTTATGCTCCAGTGAGCTGCTCTGTTCTAGATTGTTCTGTTGTGCTGTAGACTGATTAGTTTGAGTGTTCTGTTCTAGACTATTCTGTTGTGCTGTAGACTGATTAGTTTTGAGTGTTCTGTTCTAGACTGTTCTGTTGTGCTATAGACTGATTAGTTTTGAGTGTTCTGTTCTAGACTGTTCTGTTGTGCTATAGACTGATTAGTTTTGAGTGTGCCACCGTTGTGCCCTTGAGCAAGGCACTTAACCCTAAGTTGCTCTAGGGGAGACTGGCCCTGATGTAAGGCACTTAACCCTAAGTTGCTCTAGGGGAGACTGGCCCTAATGTAAGGCACTTAACCCTAAGTTGCTCTAGGGGAGACTGGCCCTAATGTAAGGCACTTAACCCTAAGTTGCTCTAGAGGAGACTGGCCCTAATGTAAGGCACTTAACCCTAAGGTGCTCTAGGGGAGACTGGCCCTAATGTAAGGCACTTAACCCTAAGTTGCTCTAGGGGAGACTGGCCCTAATGTAAGGCACTTAACCCTAAGTTGCTCTAGGGGAGACTGGCTCTAATGTAAGGCACTTAACCCTAAGTTGCTCTAGGGGAGACTGGCCCTAATGTAAGGCACTTAACCCTAAGTTGCTCTAGGGGAGACTGGCCCCCTAAGTTGCTCTAGGGGAGACTGGCCCTGATGTAAGGCACTTGACCATAAGTTGCTCTAGGGGAGACTGGCCCTAATGTAAGGCACTTAACCCTAAGTTGCTCTAGGGGAGACTGGCCCTGATGTAAGGCACTTAACCCTAAGTTGCTCTAGGGGAGACTGGCCCTGATGTAAGGCACTTAACCCTAAGTTGCTCTAGGGGAGACTGGCCCTGAACCATTGATAGTTGACAAGTTGTAAGTGGCTTTGGATAAAGGCGTCTGCTGAATGCATAGAAAGTAAAGTAAAAGTAAAGTAAAGTTCTGCTCCAGTGAGCTGCTCTTGATTGGAGCGCATCTTCACTATTTTTCAGACTCCAACTAATGCTATTACATTATTATTACACTATGCAGAAAGATTGCACACACACACACACACACACCCACACACACACACACACACCCACACACACACACACACACGGACACATGGACACACACACACACAGAATTTATGCCCAACGTATGGACACACACACGCATGTACGCAAACACACATACACACACACATAGCAGGACACAGAAGAATAACCAACCAGGAGAGCTTTTACTGTAATTTTTTTTCCCTGGTACGCTTTGATGTGTGTGTGTATGTGTGCATGTGTGTGTGTGAGTGCAAGTGCGTGTGTGTGTGTGTGTGTGTGTGTGTGTGTGTGTGTGTATGTGTGTGCCCATACGTTGGAGGTCCAGTGCATCATCGTCAGAGAAGGAAAAATGAGCTTCCTATTTCTTGCTCTCTCCACCTCTGCCATCTTTCATCCCTCTCTCCCATAGCACACACACACTCACACACACTCACACACACACACACACACACACACACACGCGTTAGCTGTCCCCCCTGCTCTCCTCCTTCATGAGAATGGATGGCTCCTCTTTCTCTTTTCCTCCGCCTGCTCTTTGTGTGTGTGTGTGTGTGTGTGTGTGTGTGTGTGTCTGTGTGGGTTGGGTCTTTTCAGCCTGTGCTTTGCTGAAACGAGGAGCTGAGACAAGCTGAATCGATGTTAAGGTATAAATATAACATCCTGATGGAGAGAAAGAGAGAGAGAGAGAGAGAGAGAGGGAGAGAGAGAGAACATTAATGAAAAAGTGAAGAAAAGAGAAATGAGAGCCCATACTCAAGCACACACACACACACACACACACACACACACACACATCACGCTCTGATCTTAGAAGACTGATCAAATAATGTATGTACATTACATGACATGCATATCGATAAAATAACAATTCTGTATAACTGTGTGGATGTATATATGAGTGTTTGTGTGTGAGTGTGTGTGCGTGTGCGTGTGTGTGTGTGTGTGTGCGTGGTGCGTGCGTGTGTGTGTGTGTGTGCGTGTGTGTGTGTGTGTGTGTGCGTCTGCTCTTTCTCCTCATTAGCTGTTTATTCTTTCATCTGCTGTGAGTTTAACTTCCCAGCATATTTACAAACCATAGTCACAAGATACACACACACACACACACACACACACACACACACACACACACATATTTACAAACCGCTGTCACAGGACACTTTGAGTTTAAAAGCAGAGGGTAGGATTGTTTGAAGCACTCATTGCTGTGCCCAGGTTTACACACACACACACACACACACACACAGTGCTTAAAGAAGCTTAGAGAACAAACACGGATGCCTGTCTGCATTTCTCCAGCTGAGAGACGCACAGAGAATGGAAGAGGCACAGAGCATCTGTCACTCACACACACACAAGCACTCAAGCGCACATATACACACATGCACAGGCGCACACACACATACACATTTTCATTCACACTCACAAAGGCAGAGGGAGAAAAACAGCAAAAGCAATTTAACACTCATGCACACACACACACACACACACACAAACTCACACTCACAGAAACTACTTTCTCAACTTTTGTTTCTCTGAAGAGCATTAGGTAGCTAACAATGTGGAGTATGTGAGGTGTGTGTGTGTGTGTGTGTGTTGTTCTGCAGGTGTGTCTTTGTGCTCCTAAAGCTGTGATTCCATCAGCGCTCTCGTTAACGAGCGATTCCCTGACGAGCTCGTTAAGACATTAGATAAGTCAGGTGTGCTGGTGACTGCACTGATCTCTCGCTCCTCACGTTTGTCACTTTCACTCGCTTTTTATTCCTCCTCCTTGCTCTCTCCTTTCATTTCCTCCTCTCTCTCTTTCTTTCTCTCCTTCTCTCTCGTTCCTTCCGGAAGACTCCGGGTGGCAGTTCGCCTCCTCCGGCTCTGGAGAGGCGGTTGCTATGGTGATGGCGCCTAAATAAGCAGCCGTGTTGGCGGGATCCTGATGATGGTTATTAAAGTGTGAATCTGGGGTCGGGTGTGTGTTTGTGACTCAAGGTTCGTGTGTATTTGTGTGGGAGCGTGTGTGTGTGTGTGTGTGTGTGTGTGTGTGACTAAAGGTTTGTGTATGTGTGTGTGTGTGTGTGTGTGTGTGTGAGAGACTGAGAGGGAGAGAGAGAGTTTGTGACTTGATAGCAGTTTGTAAGTCTGTGTGTGTGTGTGTGTGTGTGACACATGAAAGACTCTCAGTAAAGTCTTTCTCAGTGGTGTTGCAGATTGTTGGAGTCTGCTTAGGAAGGTTGCACATTTTCAGACATTTTCAGAACCCTGTAGTCTATGCTGTACACTCTAAAAACGTCTGGGTTACTACCCCTGTGTGGAGGTGGCACTGGTGGCTGGTGGTTGGCAGGAGGGGTGTTGAGGTTGGGGCTAAATGTGAGTGTGTGTGTGTGTGTGTGTGTGTGTGTGTGTGTGGAGTAGGGGTGAGGGGTAGGGTTTTGGGGACACAGTGTGTAGACTATGGGGGAGGCAGTGCTATATGGTGAGGGGTGTGTTGAGGTTGGGGCTAAATGTGAGTGTGTGTGTGTGTGTGTGTGTGTGTGGAGTAGGGGTGAGGGGTAGGGTTTTGGGGACACAGTGTGTAGACTATGGGGGAGGCAGTGCTATGTGGCTATATGGTTTAAACATCAGTCGTGTCATTGTCCTGTACTGCCAGGAATTCTGTGGTTTTCAGCCTTATCTTCCCCAGATGTTCTCTCTTTGTGCTGCTTCCACTAAGCCCAGGAAGACTGCAGGGTTCTCGGAGAATCCTGACTCGTCATGCCCTCTGACAGCTGCTTCGAATGCTGCACAGAATTGTATACAGTCAGTGAGCTTTGACAGAATGTGTCAGTTGTTGTTGGTCTCTTTCTTTCTCTCCTTCTCTCTTGTTCCTTCCGGAAGACTCCGGGTGGCAGCTCGCAGCTTCACTCCCTGTTGTGATTCCTCACACTGACATGATATCCCTCGTCTAGCTGTGCAGCACTTGAGCTAACGTGGCTAGCTTCACTGCACAATGTAAATGGGATTTGCCTCACGCATGTTTCTTAGCGTTCTGAAAGGTGCTTCATGTCACTCATGCCTGTGCAGGTCCATAGATCCCTTTAAAGAGTGGAAGTCTGGGAATCAAAAGACAGTTCAACCACTCAGCCATTTTTCCTTTCATACCAAAGCTGTTGAGAAAGTTCTGTTGTAAGTTTTCCTCTATCCTCTGTTGGTTGGATCATGTTTATGTTGTTTGATGGCTAACTTCAAAGGTTTTTTTAATCAGAAACTCAAAACTGTTAATCACAGGTGCAACACCACTCGCCATATCTGCATCTGATATAGAAACAAAAGATACTGGCGGAATAATGTGAGTTAAACAGCAGCAGAACATGACCGCAGGACAGACGACTTTACGACCATCTAGGTGTCTTTTTGCGTGGAGTGAAATCCCAATTGATGCCTGCAGGGTTCTGCAATAAACACACTGAGAAACGCCATTGACCACCTGCCCTGCCCCAACAGCATGACACATTAAACTCAACTACAACTGCCACCATCATCCAAAATTTTATGTCAACAGACCAAAATTAGTTGGAAAGCCCACAGAAACTACAGACAAATAATATGAATCATATTATTAAAAATAGACTTGGAGCAATGGTTCACTAAGGGAGCGCATTTTGGAGGTAGTTCACCTAAAACTGCTCAACTTCATTCAAATTAGCTATGACGTGTTTTGGCTCTAAATGAAATGTCAACATTAGCGAACACAGACATGAATGATCACAGCGACATTAGTGAACACAGACATGAATAATCACAGCGACATTAGTGAACACAGACATGAATAATCACAGCGACATTAGTGAACACAGATACTTTAGCATCTGTGTTCTATGAGAGACAAAAGTGATTTTGCAGGTTTGGCAGTGCTTGGCGTGAACACTGAGTAAGACTATAATACTTTAGAGACTGTCTGCACCTAAACAGTGAGTCAGAATCTCACAAAAATCTGAAGTAGGAATATGAATTTGTATAATGAACTAGTTCATGCACAACATGGTCAGTCAGGATCACCAATCCTTCAGGTTAGTGGTCAGCTTAGAGGACATTAGCCAGGAATAGCTAAAAGTGCTTAAAACATAATTGGCCTATATGCTAACATCTAGCTACATATTACCTTTAGTACTGAGCCTGTCAGCTACTGTACTGTACATGTTTGTCAGGACACCTCAGTGAGCTCCTGCACCAGTCTGGAATGACACACGGATCCACTGGACGCTTCACACAATCTGCCTCCTGCAGGACACAGGAAGAAGAAGCTGTAAAAAGATGAATAATCGGGGCAGACGTGGCCTGCTGGTTAGGGCTTCAGGGTGAAAAGCAGACGTGGCCTGCTGGTTAGGGCTTCAGGGTGAAAAGCAGACGTGGCCTGCTGGTTAGGGCTTCAGGGTGAAAAGCAGACGTGGCCTGCTGGTTAGGGCTTCAGGGTGAAAAGCAGACGTGGCCTGCTGGTTAGGGCTTCAGGGTGAAAAGCAGACGTGGCCTGCTGGTTAGGGCTTCAGGGTGAAAAGCAGACGTGGCCTGCTGGTTTGGGCTTCAGGGTGAAAAGCAGACGTGGCCTGCTGGTTAGGGCTTCAGGGTGAAAAGCAGACGTGGCCTGCTGGTTAGGGCTTCAGGGTGAAAAGCAGACGTGGCCTGCTGGTTAGGGCTTCAGGGTGAAAAGCAGACGTGGCCTGTTGGTTAGGGCTTCAGGGTGAAAAGCAGACGTGGCCTGCTGGTTAGGGCTTCAGGGTGAAAAGCAGACGTGGCCTGCTGGTTAGGGCTTCAGGGTGAAAAGCAGACGTGGCCTGCTGGTTAGGGCTTCAGGGTGAAAAGCAGACGTGGCCTGCTGGTTAGGGCTTCAGGGTGAAAAGCAGACGTGGCCTGCTGGTTAGGGCTTCAGGGTGAAAAGCAGACGTGGCCTGCTGGTTAGGGCTTCAGGGTGAAAAGCAGACGTGGCCTGCTGGTTAGGGCTTCAGGGTGAAAAGCAGACGTGGCCTGCTGGTTAGGGCTTCAGGGTGAAAAGCAGACGTGGCCTGCTGGTTAGGGCTTCAGGGTGAAAAGCAGACGTGGCCTGCTGGTTAGGGCTTCAGGGTGAAAAGCAGACGTGGCCTGCTGGTTAGGGCTTCAGGGTGAAAAGCAGACGTGGCCTGCTGGTTAGGGCTTCAGGGTGAAAAGCAGACGTGGCCTGCTGGTTAGGGCTTCAGGGTGAAAAGCAGACGTGGCCTGCTGGTTAGGGCTTCAGGGTGAAAAGCAGACGTGGCCTGCTGGTTAGGGCTTCAGGGTGAAAAGCAGACGTGGCCTGCTGGTTAGGGCTTCAGGGTGAAAAGCAGACGTGGCCTGCTGGTTAGGGCTTCAGGGTGAAAAGCAGACGTGGCCTGCTGGTTAGGGCTTCAGGGTGAAAAGCAGACGTGGCCTGCTGGTTAGGGCTTCAGGGTGAAAAGCAGACGTGGCCTGCTGGTTAGGGCTTCAGGGTGAAAAGCAGACGTGGCCTGCTGGTTAGGGCTTCAGGGTGAAAGCCAAAGGGTCGCTGGTTCCATCCCCTACCAGTAGACCATGGCTGAAGTGCCCTTGCGCAGGGCACCTAACCCCTCACTGCTCCCCAAACACCGCTGAGGCAGGCAGCCAACTGCTCTGGGTTAGAGTGTGCTTTACCTCACTGTGTGTGTTTCACTAATTCAAGAGAGGGTTAAATGCAGAGACCAACTTTTCCCTCACAGGACCAAAAGAGTATACTTATGTATTCTGAAAGAAGATAGAAGTGCAATATACTGCAATACTTTTGTCCAAAATGTTGAATTTATGAAATTACAATTTACAAGCATTAACCTACACTTAAAACAACTCTAAACTCTTAACACAGCAAAACAGCAGATATCAAAAGCACATTTTGTCAACAAAACACAGACAACCTCAAAAGCAGATCATTCTAATAAACACTAGCAGGTGTTTTCATTACACAGTGAACAGAGTTACACAGTGAACAGTCAGTCAGAGTGTACTGACTTTAAAATACTAACAAGTGATGGCATTTCTGAAACTACATTCATTTTCATGTATTTCAAATCCACGACTTCACAGACTACATTGACTGCAAAACCCCTGTTCTATTTACTTACAGTAACCACCAGTTATATTAATGTATTTGCATTGATGTGTGTCATTTCTAAAACGAGTCATTTTACATTGCATAATGAATGTTCCATAATGAATGTTCAAATTCTTCATAGCTTTGATTCCATTTATTCCCAGCTGCTAACATGTTTTCACCTGATCAAAAACCTCTAAATACAACAAAACATCAGTCTATTGTCAACATCTGCCAACCTGTCTAATTGCAACTGAAACTGAAGATGGTTTGTCTGTTTTTGCTTTTGTCTTTTCCCAATTGTCTGTTCAATGTTTATTCAAGAATTATCATCTATGTAACTGTTGTGCTGTGTGTGTTGTGTGGAAAGCAAATGTAAGCTGTATAGAAATGCATTCATTGAGTGCATATAGTGTGAAAAGAGCAGGAAATGTGTCAACTGTGTGGCCAGAACAGGCCGATGGTGGGCAAATTGTATTTAGTTTGAAAATGAGGCGGATAATCAGGCAAAACCTTTTTAGCGATCTCAGAAAAAAAAAATGTAAGTGCAGTATTTTGTATTTTTCATGTCAAAAATATTGCATTTACCTCAGTAATAAGCCCAATGCATGCAGTATACAACTGTAATATTAGAAAACTTAGGATGGTAGGATATTCAGTGATGTGGAGACTCAAATATAGCTGGTAACTATTCTCTGAACTGTTAGGCTACTGCTTACCTTCAGGCTGCCAATGAAAACAGAAAGGGCATCACCATAGTC
Source organism: Tenualosa ilisha (assembly GCA_015244755.2). NCBI lineage: Eukaryota > Metazoa > Chordata > Actinopteri > Clupeiformes > Clupeidae > Tenualosa > Tenualosa ilisha. The sequence goes on along the minus strand of PYXC01002611.1, from coordinate 6,520 downwards.
CTCATGAAAGTCTCTGCTGTCGCCCTTCAGTAGGGCCTGTACACAAACAGGAAACAGATATAAAACACTCACAAAATGCTAGGTGGCAGAAACTAAATGCCTATGTCATTAGCCAAAACAAAGTGAAGCTAGCTAGCTATCATGCTCATCTTTCAGATGAACTATCATAAGCTCTTAGATTGCTTTGTCTGATATGATCCGCATGACCACTGGCAGTTGGGTTGCAACTTGAGCCAAGGATCTGCCAAAGGTTTCTTCCTTGAATAACTACCTTGTCCCTGTTGTTCTTGGGTGCTCCTTGTTAATGTGTGTAAATGACACAAGACGATTCTGTTGTAAATGGTGCTGTACAAATATAATTGAACTGAAGTACATCCATAATCCGTTAGCATATCAAATGACACCATTACATACATTACCCATTTTCACTGCAAATGACACCATTACATACGCTCTATAACATTAGCATAGCTAATAGGAATGTGTCTTGGCTAGCTCTGAAAAACAGACTCCCACAGACTTTATTGTAGGATATTTTCATTAATTTCCTTAATAATGTTAACACTCTGGCACACTTCCTCTCTCTTTAAACAATGTGTGGGTTGTGTTTTGTCATTGCCATGGTAACAGATTCAGTGTATTGCCACTAGGTAGAAGAAAGGAGACGTAGTCAACGTCAACATGCTTTTACGTTTACCTACACACACACACTCACACAAATGTACACACACACACAAACACGCGTGTGCATTTGTGATTCAGAGCCAATGTAAATAAAAAGGGTTTTCCTTTGTGTAGAGTGTAGGAACAAATGTATGTACACTGCATGCTAGCATGCTAAATATAGCATGCTTACTGTGTGTGTTTGTGTGTGCATGTGTGCACGCATCATGTTCACATGAGTGTGTGTCTGACTGATGTGTGTGTGTGGTGTGTGGTGTGCGTGTGTGGGGTGGAGGGGTCAGGAAAAACAGAGACTCAACTGTTGCCAGTCAGATTCACTCAGAAATGTTTACACTTGAATTCCACCTGTCAGGGATGACTGCTACACACACGCGTGTGCGCACACACACACACACACACACACACACACTCACACACAGTTAAGTGAACGTCATTGTTCAGTGTTTAGGGAAAGTCACTGAGTTCCACATAGTATGTTTTTGTGATTGGGATTCCAATAGTGACTCTCACTACACACGCACACACACACACACACACACACACACACACACACACACACACACACACACACACACACACACACACACAGAATTCCTCACAGGCTCTTTGAATCTTGTATTTTTGTGGATTTGGATTTGTGTGTAGTGTGTAGTCACAGTCTCTACACTTTCTAAGACATACAGATACACACCTTGATAACACACAACTCATACCAGACATCTTGTCTTACATTGCTGTATTGCAGTGGTGTTTGCATGCTTAATGGACCTGTGTGTGTATGTATGTGTGTGTGTGTGTGTGTGTGTGTGTGTGTGTCCATATGCTGCTGTGTGCCTGAAGGGCTGTGAAGCCTGCAGTCTCTTGTGTGTTGTAGCAGCAGTGAGGCTGTTTAATTAATATTGTATGAAATTGTTCTTGGGAGTCAGAGATACGGGCACACACACACATTCCCTCACACACACATTCATCCACACACTCACAGGCACTCTCTCTTCCAGGCACTCTCTCTCTCTCACACACACACACAACTGCACACACAGCAAATCACACTGACAGACATCCACTCACTCACACACACACTCAGGGTGCGTAAATTGACTTTTTGACCTGCCTGCCAAAGGGCAAAAGCAGGTGAGGCCTGGACATCTACTGGCCAAAAATATCTTCCAAAAAAAGTACATACAAGTGCAGTGAGGTTTCTCATATGGGGACCTCTCACTGGCTAGTGTGTGCACTGAAAAAGGGTACATACTCTAAGTGCACTGAGGGCTCTCATATGGGGACCTCTCACTGGCTAGTGTGTGCACTGAAAAAGGGTACATACTCTAAGTGCACTGAGGGCTCTCATATGGGGACCTCTCACTGGCTAGTGTGTGCACTGCACACTCATCTTCAGTACTCGGTCAGATGCAGTGTTCCGCAAGGGTTCATGGCCGGTGCTGTGAGCTGCTGCCGTGAGCTGCTGCGTGGATCAATGGCAGCTTTAGCCTAGTAGGGTAGTAGGTAGGTGCTCTGGCAGTCATTCGCTGACAGGATTCCCAAAATAGACATTTCCCCTCTCGTTTGTGGTCCAAAACTGATGATGCTCTCGCATGGAAAGAAGACAGTGCTGGTTCAAAAGTTGATAGATTTGTTGCTAGGTGCTTCTATTGAGTCTAATGAAACGCTGCTAGTTCTAATGACCAGCTGACAGCACGTAGCTCTGATAACTTGAAACATTTTTGAATCTTGAATGACAGGGGACTGCTTGACAACTTCGCAATTCAGACCTGGATGTGGACCTGCTGTGGCTGCGTTCTGTGTGTGTCTCACTGCCAATGGCAGTAATGGTGAAAGTCATGTAGGAAGCAGTCAGATTTCACCAATGGCAACTGGCCTCTTTTCTTTTTTCTCTGCCAAACCATATTTTCACTCGCATTTGGTGAGTGAAGTGTGCTAATTTTATACCCTGCACACTTATACACACACACCAACACACACACACACAATAATCCTGCTAACAGGAGCAAAGCTACATGCCCCCCCCGTGTGTGTGTGTGTGTGTGTGTGTGTGTGTGTGTGTGTGTGTTTGCATAGTATGCCTTTGTTGTTAGTATGTCTCATATCCATCTGGTGTTTATTTTAGTGTTTCAGTCATCTGTAAAGTTCATTTTTGTTCACCATTGGGTGAGGCCTCACTGCCACTTGGTCGTGACATCGCTTTCAGTCCTCCTACAGAGCGCATGGCCCTTGCTCTGTCCGCTGATTCATCTGCAGAAAAATATTATGTGAATACCTGAAGTCTTTTCTTTTGAGAGCTCCCTTACTGTGGGAAATGCTAGGTGGTGCTAGCCTGCCACACTAGCTTGCGTCTGCTCTGATCCTATTTGGTTACCTCTGTCTGCTAAAGTCCTTTAGTTGTCTGATTGTGTCTAGTGATGTGTCTGCTATAATATTTCTGTGTGTGTCTTAACTTGTTTGAATCAGTCAGAGAGTAAGTGTGAATCAGTGAGTTTGTTTGAGTCAGTCAGTCAGTCTGTTTGGTTCAGTCAGTAAGTCGGTGTGTGTCTGTTTGAGTCAGTCAGTCTGTTTGGTTCAGTCAGTACGTCGGTGTGTGTCTGTTTGGTTCAGTCAGTAAGTCGGTGTGTGTCTGTTTGAGTCAGTCAGTCTGTTTGGTTCAGTCAGTAAGTCGGTGTGTGTCTGTTTGAGTCAGTCAGTCTGTTTGGTTCAGTCAGTAAGTCGGTGTGTGTCTGTTTGAGTCAGTCAGTCTGTTTGGTTCAGTCAGTACGTCGGTGTGTGTCTGTTTGGTTCAGTCAGTAAGTCGGTGTGTGTCTGTTTGAGTCAGTCAGTCTGTTTGGTTCAGTCAGTAAGTCGGTGTGTGTCTGTTTGAGTCAGTCAGTCTGTTTGGTTCAGTCAGTAAGTCGGTGTGTGTCTGTTTGAGTCAGTCAGTCTGTTTGGTTCAGTCAGTAAGTCGGTGTGTGTCTGTTTGAGTCAGTGAGTCTGTTTGACTCTGAGTCTGTGTGTGTCTGTATGAGGATGCTGGTATACATTTGCTACATTGAGATCAGTGCAATTATGTGGATAAACATGCTTGTATGTGTGTGCGTGTGTGTTTGTCTGTATGTGAGTGTGCTTTTGTGTGTATACATGAATGTGTGTATTTGTGTCTATGTGGCTGTGAGTGTGGTACAGAGGTTCTCTGTTTTGGCTGTCTACCCTGGGACTCTTCGACAGCTTGATGGACACACACACACACACACACACAGACCCTGCTGCTAGGATGCTGACAGTTGCCATGAGTGATCACATCCGGTCACCATGGGGATGGTTTAGGGGTGACCCTAGAACTGATGGCCTAGTGAGAGCATGACTGAGGCATGTGTGTGTGTGTGTGTGTGTGTGTGTGTGTGATGACCCTCTCTGCAGTGGAACAAGCCTTTTTCTCTTCCTGACATGTGTTGGAGTCTGTTGCTAATGCTTCCAATGTGTCAGTGTGTGTGTGTGTGTTTGTGTGTGTGAGAGAAAGAGATTGGCTGTAAATGCTGCTGTGTTTCTGTATGTGTCTGTGTGTGTGTGTGTCTGTGTGTCTGTGTGTGTGGGTGAGTGTTTGAAAAAGAAAGCCGAAGAGCTGAAAGTCTCCCTGAGGCTGTGTCAAGGTCATGACATCTGTGGAGGAGGAGGCACGCACACACACACACACACACACACACACACACACACACACACACAGCTCAGGACAAATGTTGTAGGAAATCAATAAATGATAAGCAATGAACACATTGTGTTGAGATGAAGATGAAAACAGCAGTGAATGTTATGTGTGAGACCCATTTATAAATCTCAGCAGTTATCCCTGCATCATAATCACATAATTAACTTGACTCCACTCAAGAGGGACTTCACTCTGCTATGCTGTCACTGCCTATAGTGTCATAACATAATGAATAAGGAAATATACTAGGCCTAGCGCATGGAGGGGGCTATACTAGGCCTAGCGCATGGAGGGGGACTGTACTAGGCCTAGCGCATGGAGGGGGGCTATGCTAGGCCTAGCGCATGGAGGGGGGCTATACTAGGCCTAGCGCATGGAGGGGAATATACTAGCCTAGCGCATGGAGGGGGCTATACTAGGCCTAGCGCATGGAGGGGGGCTATACTAGGCCTAGCGCATGGAGGGGGAATATACTAGGCCTAGCGCATGGAGGGGGGCTATACTAGGCCTAGCGCATGGAGGGGGACTGTACTAGGCCTAGCGCATGGAGGGGGCTATGCTAGCCTAGCGCATGGAGGGGACTATGCTAGGCCTAGCGCATGGAGGGGGACTGTACTAGGCCTAGTGCATTGAGGGGGGCTATACTAGCCTAGCACATGGAGGGATGATGCTTTGGGGCTATGCTGACGACCAAGGCTTTGAACCAGTTCATGGAACAAAAATGAAAATCAGAAACTTCTTTCATATTGCTTTTTTATGTTCTGGAATAGAAACTTTTATTTAAAATAACCAGTAACCAGATAAGATTGTGTCTTTTGTCGTTCCTGGAAAGATGTAGATGTATCATGTATCGGCTATGACAAGACAATGATGCAGCTTGTTTAAAGCAGAGTATAAGGCATTAACCTATACTTCAAATCCTTCAAATCCTTCAAATACTTCAAATCCTTTAAATACTTGAAATACTTCAAATACTTTTTCTAAACTCCTGACACAGCCATACACAGACATTCCAAACAGTGAGTTTTCTTATCAAAAGCACATTTGTTAACGAAACATTAAATCTAAAAACATTTTAAAATACAAATCTTCTCTCTATACATGCTAACACCACAAAACACAGACAATATGGCTCAACATCCAATAACAGACAATATGGCTCAAAATCCAAGAATCTACCAGACACTGGCATTTGTTTTTATTTACCAGACACTGGCATTTGTTTTTATTTACCAGACACTGGCATATGTTTTTTTTTACCAGACACTGGCATTTGTTTTTATTTACATACTGAGCATGTAGTCATTCATAGTCCACTGAATTTGAAAATACTGAATACTCGTGGCATATCTAAAACTACATCCATTTTCATTCATTTCAAATCCATGACTTCTTCAAATCCATGACTTCACCTCAAATCCTGCTTCTCTTTTCATGGACACACCAATTATATTAGTGTGAATGTTTACAGTGATGTGTGCAATTTGTTAAATGAGTCAGTCATTAATGAATGTGATGCATGCTTTTGTCCAACCTGTGATCACTTTTTTCCAAACTGTAAATACAACAAAACAACAGTTTTGTTTTGTCAACACTGTAAACTTCTCTAACTGCGACTGAAGATGGAGATTTTTCTTTTAATTATTTATTCAGTTTTCCTTCAAGAATTATCATCTCATCTGTTGTGCCCAACTAAGGGTTTTGTTTTGTATTTAAGGTTTGGACATTAGATTTCCATTTCTGACACGCTGTGTGTGAGACATAAAAGATCCATCATTTTGGTGTTTGAATCCCGTATAGAAAGGAAATGTTAGCATTATAGAAGTGCTTTCATTGACTCCATACTGACTGAAGACCACAAGAGCTGGATGGCCACAGCAGGCTGATGGTGTGCTAATTGCATTTAAAGTATCAGGCTACAGATCACACAAAAGCTTGTTAGAGATTGAACAAAAAAAAAATGTAAATAATAATTTTTGCAACAAACTCTGCTGGATTGAATACCTATCTGCTGTTTTATCTGTGTGAAGTCCTTAGATGTGGCATTCAAGAGTTTAACTTTTTCACTAGCCTGATTTGGATCTTTTTGAGACGGCAGTGTGTCATCACTGAAACATATTTGGCACATAGTCATCGCTTGATATT
>PYXC01002610.1:0-63112 GCA_015244755.2 Tenualosa ilisha | reverse complement strand
AGAGTTATATAAAAAAGAAATGCAAATTATGCATAGGTGCATAAAATTGTTAATTTTTTATTGATTACTATGCATACAAAACCGGAACATTTAAATTTTTTTCACATTGATCAATCAGTAAGTTTATTTATTTTCATGTCACCTCTCTTATGCTTGCCCACTTCAGTGTCCTAGATAAATTTTTGGGCAATGCGATTATTCAGCCATTTGGCTTGGTTATGTAGGCTACTTGGGGTTGGGTGGTCCAAACCATCCCAGAGGCTCAGGCAGAACAGAAACAGGTGATGTAGGGAAGGTAAAGTGAGGAGAGTAGGAAAAAAAAGGCAGGATGAAGGAGTGGGAAGGGAAAAAAAATGTTCCAGCTTCCATCCCCCTACCTAATATATATATATATGTATTAACAGATAAGGAGGGGTATGTGGGTATGGATATAATGAGGGATATGTGGGTGTGGAGTTTAGATTGGATCTCAGGCACAGAGGGTCAGGTCATGTGTGTGAGTCGGTGAGGAAAGATGACCAAGGGGTGTATCCAATGATATATAATCCGTTCTAATCCAGTGGGTAGTGTGTACTGTGTTCCTTGATTTCCAGTTCATGAGGATTGTTTTCTTGGCGATAGCTAGAGCTACTAGCAGGATTTTATTGTTTGTGGTGTTTAGATTGGTTGCAGATGTATCTCCTAGTATGCATAGGGAAGGGAGTTGCTGGGATTTGACAGCCAAAGATGGTAGTGAGTGATTGTGACGTTTACCCAAAAACGATTAATCGGAGTACAATGCCAGAGAGCGTGAATGTATGTGTCTAGGTTGTTCTGTTTGCAGTGACAACACATGTCAGAGCCCAAACCCATTTCCTCATTTTAGTTTCTGTGCGGTGAAGTAAAATCTGTGAAGTACAGATTGTATCTGTGTATTTTTAGTCATGAGGTAGATGTTTTTACACACTTGGGTCCAGAGGCCAGAACCAGGAGTGAGAGACTGTAAGTCTGATTCCTATTTGTGATCTGAGTGTGATATCAGGCTTTTTTCTATGTGGGATATAATTTAGCATATTTTGGAAAGAATGTTTTTAAGGGAGGGTACGTTAATCAATTCCAAGATTAGTGGGGGGATATGTAGGTTAGCCATCTGGATATTAGTTTTTGCTTGGATAATTCATTTAATCTGTAGGTATTCTATGAAGGATTTACTCTCGATGCCATGCTTCTGGACCAAATAAGCAAAAGAGACTAATGTGGTGATGTTGAGTGATGACCTTGCCTATCCATGTGAGGAGGTTGAGTGTTTTTTTGTTCACAGTAAAACCAGCGTTGTTCCAGACAGGGGTGAGTTGATGGTGTTGAACTGAACTAGTTGAGGTGAGTTGAGTTGAGAATAGGTGGGGTGAACTGGTGTTGTGATAAAAACTCCACCAGGCTGTCAAACTGGATTCTTTTGTTGGTGCTTTGAAGGATGGATGGTTTTTGATTGACTGATTGCTGGATGGCATTGTTGGGTCCTTATTGGGCTTGAGGAAGAGTGAAATTGTGGCTGTGGTGGTGCTGACTGGAAGACTTGATTTCTGTTTTGATTCATTAATCATCCTGATGAAAAGTGGGGCTGGAACATTTACAGATGATAAATGCAACTCACAAACAATAACTGTTTTTAAGAATGTTTAACTGTAATTAGTAAGATTATACATAATTATACATGTATAGCAATTTTCAAATATTCATTGAATGCTTTCCACACTCTCAATCTCCTTCTTTATTGTCTTAGCTACAGATTTTTCCTTTCCTCCTGTGTCACAGGGAACACCTTACGCCACATCCTCATATTCTTCCTCGTTATCTAGAGAAACAAGGCAAGAAATTAAGATGGCTGTCCTCAGAGACTACAAATAATTAAATAATTTTGAACATAATGCTTTTTTTCCCTTGTGATATTTTCACTGTCATGTCTATGATTATTAGTGTACTACATATGGAGTTTTTTTGTTATGAAAAAATATTATTTATATTGAAAAACCATCCAGAAATGTTTAGCCATTAGTGTGTCAGTATAAATGTACAGTAAGTGCCCATGATAGTATTCAGATGCGTACCTTGGTGAAAGTCTGCAGATGGCTTAATGGTTTCATAGAGATCATCAGTAGCACCTGTCTCAGATATAAATAAATAAATAAATGGAAAAAAAATCAGTGTAACAGTGTACAAGGTATTAGAAGGACTTGTTTAAATGTTTCACAATATGAGCACACAGACCCTTCTGCAGTGGCATATATAGTGGTGTGACAGTGTGATAGACATCTGTACTTCCTGTGGGATGCAAAGAATTGAAAATTATGACGGTGAGGGACATTGATTGTAAGATGGTTTGCACTAACGACACTTTCATATCTCAGTTTGCACTGACTGGGAGTTTTGCATTTTGACATGAAAAAACACATGCAGCACACTGATAAGTCAGTAAAAGTCAGTCTTACTCTTCTGCAGAGGCATATACTCTGACTGAGACTCCTCTCTTCCTGCAGACTGACTCTGGTTCTGCTGCTGCTGGTCACTAGAGGGACACATAGATCTATCATGTGTGAAAAGACTAATGCTGTAGGACTGGTGAAACAATGGATTTAAGTGTCAGTTTCTGTAGGAATCATGCGGGTGGTGATACAAACACCCTTCAGTTTCCTTTCAATGTTTTTAATGCCATTAGACTTGAGGACAGAACATTTAGCAAAACATTAGCAAGAGAACATTTACAAAATTTCAGTATGATTTTGAGGAATACGAAAATTCAGGAGTTCACCTTCAAATATCTCGCTGTGCCTTCATCCTACCGTCCTGAAATTTTGCCAAGTAAAACCTGGGGACATGTCCTTTAGAGTTCTTATCTTATCTCTACCATAACACATTTGTAGCTTCGTAGCACCTCTCTCACATGACCATCTCAGGCCCCAAAATATGGGCGTATTCCATTTTGTCTTTTGTCTCAACTTTGGACATGACACTAAGACGCTGTAAAAGAGTTAAGTTAGCTTTACCAGTTCTGTCTACAGACTGGTGAACTATTGCACAAAAAAAAATGGGTTTAAAGCCAATGCTGTTTTCCCAGGGGGCTCATAAATATTGAAACATTTACAAAACAAATCCATGTTCGGGTCATCAGGATTTCACCTGTGTGTCAGATGGCAAGCTTCTGATAGATTGCAGACACAGTTTAGTACCTGGAGTATTTGGATACAAAACCCTATGCTTAAATCTCAAATAGCTTTGGTGATATTGTCTGAAGTTGCCAAAAATGCTTACGGGCTCGTCTTGGGAATAGGGGGTGGGTGCATTGTAAGGCATCATTTTCATAAAAATATTTGAGATACTGAAATATAATTTTGTACAGCCGCCTTTGAGATGTGTGGGCATGTAATATCTTAGAATCAGCCAATTTTGAGGGGGTCGAGTGTGAGTGGAATGACCTTGTGGCAAATTCAAGGCTCTGTTCGTAAGAGCCTCTTCATAGGAGGACATTTCCATTTTTCTACCATTTATAATGTGCCTCAGACATTTCACATGACACTCAAGCCTTATTACTTTGTACGTGTATCTACACTGTGGGACCTCCTCTTTTGGAATTTGAATTAAAAATACTGGAATGAGTCAGTCTTTCTAAGCTAGAGGTGATTATTTTAGGCAAATACTAAAACTGGAGGCCATTTTGTACATCTGAACCTGTATTATCTGTGGTCCAAATATTTAGGTGGCTTTTTGATCTATGTATTTAGAGCAGATTTGTACCTACAATGATTTCAGTGGAGGGTTGTGCTGATAACCCAGATAAGCCAAAGTGGTAACCCAGCTTTGATAGAAGTGGGGCAGAACTTGATATTTTACACTTACTTCAAATTTCACTTGTCATTTTTACAGTTTAGTGATAACATCACTTACAGACTGCTTGGGTCGTAGGGCAAAGGAACTCATATGCCATGAGTCATAGTGCACCCCCCATCTCCTTATGAAACCAACTTTTTTCGAAAGCTTTGAATGTGAAAATATTTGAACATGGAAAATGTAGGGATGCACTACCTGTTTCAGCCCCATGAAAGCCTATGTGTTTTAAAGCCATTTAATTCTATTGAAATACATCACAAAACTATGCATAGTCCACAGGATGTAGGAAGTTGGGATATGCCTCAATGCATTTATTCTGTTTAATCTGTTTACTTACGTGTATGTACTCTTGGTTCATCAAGCTACACACTCTAGATGTGATTTAACATGCATTGAGACATGTCCCAACTTCCTCCATCCCATGGGCTTTTCTGAGAGGTCTGGCTATAGTGAATATGAATTGATTATTTTAGTATTTTAGTAAAAAATTGCCATGCACTACCTGATTGGCAAGCACTACGAGTCCCATTAAAAATATATGTTGAAAATAAATGCATTTCAGTATAATGAAAATATAATTTGTATCATGTGTTTCAGAGCTTAATTCCCATGGCATAGGCATTTCTGAAGAGTACTTTATGGTTGAATAGTTAATAGTTTATGGTCGTTAGCCGTTTTTCCTTAAAGGCAGAGGCCAAAATAGATGAGCTGTCTATATAGAATAGAAGACTAAGAGGCCTATTGTGCATAGTTTAATAATGAGAAAATTCTCGGTAATATTATGTCACATCTAGACAGCATATCATCTTTAAGGTGATGCAGAAAATGCAGAAACGTGTACGGTTGCACCCATACTTTTCCATCACTGGTAAAAGACTCTAAAGCCGTTTTCAAACATGACTTCCAGTAATTAACCGGACATTTACACACGGATATTACACAACATGGCTGATCTAGACATGGCCCTCAAACTCTCAGACAGAAGAGTTGCGCAGGGTAACCAGCAGAGGGAGCTCTGCAGAGTCGTATCAATAGCCTAGGGCTCATGATGATTTGAGTAGAAATAACAATGTTATTCACACACAGTATGAACAGATAGACTATATGCCTGCTCCATCTTATCCCCACAGTTCTCTCTGATGAAATAAAAAGTCATCCCTCTAAGCCCAAACAAGCCATTTTTGATGATCTGTCATGATCCATCCAAAACAAAAACCATTCAGTGGGCTTTTAGCCCTGAGGTGTAAAGTTCACCACCGCAGCCCCCACGAGGCAGGAGAGCCCACAGTCCACAGTCCATCTACGCACATATCCCCACCACATTTGATAACCAGAAAAAAATCTTTTTCAACGTCGCCTAGTTCAACTGTAACCTGTCGGAAAAAGCAGTTTGTGCAATGATCATGTAAATCTGACTGAAATGTGTGGCCTTTGACATTACAGTGGTACTGAGCAAACTATGCTTAACATGTAGTGCCCAAGTGGTAGAAAGGTCTCTATATGGTTAAATTCATGACAGTTGGAAATTTGGTGAGATATGATGTTTTGAAATGGACTCTACCAAGTGGTTTAGCGGTCAGTTAAAGGGTTAAGACACTAAAGGAAGACATTTCTGAAAAATATTATTAAAATGCAACGTTATGAGGCAAAATACTTACATGGTTGGTGTCACAGAAGCTGAACCTAGAGTTTATAAAAGAGGTTAGAATGAACATAGTCTCAAGTGTCAACTTGTCAAAATAAGTGCTCAGCAACCCTGGTTTTCTTTTTGCATTGCTGTTGCATTATGCACCTAAAGCCTGTAGGGGGAGCTCAGTAGAGAAAGAACGAGATAAAATCCCAATACTGTTGTAAACAAAAGACAAACTGCTTTTCAAAATATTGCAGGAGAGGAATTGCTAGTTGAGGCCTATGAAGTCACTGTTTTAAATGATTTAATTTCCATTCATGAAATGTGTAAAAGTGATGATACCTTTTCCTTTGTGGGAGCGATACAGCAGGACCAGTAAAATGACAAGAGCAAAGGCTACAAGCAGTCCAGTCACCACACTCACCGCCATGCCCAATATAGAAGACGTGGAACCTGAAACTTTAAATTCAATATAGACATGGATGTTATTGAAAATCAAATATATCTTAGTATGGTGATCCGTCAGTTATTCAGCAAGCAAGTATCAATATAGACACTTAAAAAACAAGATTAGAGCGGAAAACCTGCTTGTACATTCTATTTTTCATGGAGTACTTTCTTTCTTTCCTTCTCAAATGATATGAAACAAAATAATTAGAAAAAATAACTCTGTATGTACATAACACCTTCCTATTAGAAGTTGTAATGTTTATTCTGTGCATTTATTCACTTCATGCCCAGTGCACTATACAGTGTCCCAAAATCAATATATAACATGTCATACCTCTGACTGTGATCCAGCTCTCTGGTGACTCTCCTCTATCTGTGTTGTTGCACTTGTAGAGGCCTTCGTGTGACTTTGAGACTGAAAGGATGGTCATCTCTCCTGTGCTGGAGGTCTGGAGGAGTGTTCCATGTTTATAGAAGTCAGCACTGATGATTGATGGCTGGTAGCGATATCTACAGCGCAGAGTCAGAGGATCTCCCTCTATCACAGGATGGGCAGGAACCTCCAGGATCACATCACCATCTACACACAGAAACTTGGGTGTTAATTTATTCAATACTGACCCTACTGTCAGGAGTCAATTTTCAAGAAATTCAGGTGAATTTCTGAATAGACATCTAGAAAAATTATCCTTGATTGTTTGATTTGAAATAAAACAGTGATGAATATATTTTCAACCATCACATGGAAATATAGAAATTACAAACTACAAATAAAACCTCCTGATATCAAGTAGAAATAATACATCACATTTGCTATGAAATCATATTGGATTTTACCCACCATGCACTGTGATGTTGACAGGATTACTCTGCTCTCCAGACTCAGACTGACACCAGTAAACTCCACTGTCTGCTGAAGATGCTGATGTGATGCTGCAGGTGAAAGCCGTTTCTGATCTCCAGTCAGTGGGACACTTGGATTCCTCTCCTCTGCCCGTGTACCACCTCAGTCTCCATTTGTCCTGAACCCCACAGCTCAGAGAGACAGGATGAGATGTAAAGAACTGGGTCCAGTTTGAATGGATGATCAAAGAGGCTTTAGGAGACACACCTGAAATGGACAACCAAAATCATTACACTAGAGACACCCTGCTCCACTTAGACAGTCCTGAAGTAACTTCCTCACCTGTGACCCACAGAGGCTGAAGTTGGCTGAACTCTGTGTGATAGGCTGGCTCTCCTCTCTCTGCTCTGCACATATAAACCGTTGAGTGTCTAATAGCAGCAGGGCTGAGAGTGTAGGAGCCTCCAGATCCTCTGATGTTGTCTGAGAGCGGCTCTACAGAATATTTTCTGTGTCTGTTAGTCATTGAAGCACATCAGGCCTGTAGGGGCAGTCTTGTACCAGTTGAATCTCCAGCCTGTAGTGGAGCCTCCAACCTCACAGCTCAGAGTCACTGAGTCTCCCTCTGGCAGCCAAGGCTGTGAAAGAGAACTTAAAACTGCCTGGGCTTTCTCTGTTGAAGAGGAGTAGAGATTTGAAGGATATACCACACATACCAATAGACTTCAAAGGTATCAAATAATTTCAAATATCAAAGATATTCCAATAATTATGATTACATAATATAGCCTTAGCAACAGGACAAAACACAGCACTGTATACAGAAAAATATTCAAATAATGCATTTGAGTTAAAGCAGATGTTAAATTAAGAATTGTGATGAGTAAATGCAAGTGAAAACAAACATATACTGACCAGAGGATGTTTTAACAGCAACAGCATCACTTTGATCTGATGATTTTCTGTCACTTTTCCTTTGTCCTTTACAAGTATAGCTACCACCTTGCTGTAGCTTGATTTCATATCCTCTTACAGGCAGAGAGGTTATAACTGTAGACTGTCCCTCCATCTCTAAACCAGCTGTACTCCCAGTCACTGCTCTCCCCATATTTATTTCACATCTGAGGGAGAACTCCTCTCCACTGAAGAAATATGTCCAATTTGATTTCAGGGTAATGGTGGCTTTTGGTCTTTCTGTAAAATATTGATCAGATTTAATGCTCACCTATGTATATATAGTGTGTGTGCATAACCATATGTCACCACTAAATTGCAAAGATGAAAAATGCCATTATGTTATGTAAAATGTAAAATAACTATATGTAGTGCCTAGCAGTGCATTACATGACTGCCGCACGTTGCTACAAGTACCATCCAAAGAAAATGAATGTCCATTCAGACTCTTGACACATATTTCTTACAGTCTTACAGATTGGCCTTTATGCACACATACACACATACATACTGTTCACATGTTCACAATTTGATTTCCTTCTTTAAAATAATGGATTGTGTACTCAAGCACAAGATGTGAAGATATCCTGGCAGACCAAAATAGCTTACATGCTGTGAGCCTAGTAGGGCTCAAAGTAGGGCTAGGATCAAAAGCCTCCCCCAGGATCAAACACTATAGTGTTAAACTCAAGTGGATCTACATTACATGCCCAGTGAGTTTCAAAATGCCTAGTGTTTTGGTGACCTGGGGACGGACAATCACTAGAGAAATAAAAGGAAAAACAGGAAAAAAGGGAACTAGAGCAACACCTATATTCTAGCGGCAGTAGTAGTTCATTAAAACCACTGTAGGGAAACAAACTAACCTGTAACCATTATCTTAGCAGCATCACTATACTGTGTGTAATAGACTGGATCTCCTCTCCCAGCTCTGCACCAGTACTGTCCTCCATGAGAGACTTTAACAGAGCTGATGGTGTAGGAGTTTCCATCAGTTTGGATCTCCACAGGATGAGAGGTGTGTGTGTCTCTGTACCAGTAGAACACCAAACTAGAGGAAACACCCAACTCACATCTCAACGTCACTGACTCTCCTGTGAGGAGCAGGTGGCCTGGGCTTAGTGTGAGTTTGGGCTTTGATCCTATAAAGGAGGAGACAGAGTTATTGTTGTCTGCACCTTAAATCACACACACACACACACGCACGCACACACACAACTACCTTTGACATCAATTTGACGATCATATGGCATTGTCTAAAGTCAGTCGCGCAAGTTGCTTTGGGGGCGTGCCCGACACAATTTGGTATTTTGACGGCGGGAAAAGCGAACATTGCGCCAGGCGCATGGTTCAAAAGGGTTGGTCTTAAAGCACTTTATTAGTCATGAGTGTATTTTAGGCGTAACATACAATTAACCAATCAGGATTTATACTCTCATTCCCTTAAAAGCCAGCGGCGCATGGTCCATGGTGTGTTGCTATTAAGATGGCGAATTTACCCGGAAGACCGGAGCGTTTTTCGATGGAGGAGACCGATCTGCTAGTGCGTGAGATAAAAGCGCGTGAACAGGTTATCTTCGGGGATGGAAAGAATCCCCCCAAACCTCCACGGGTCAATGAAGTATGGGAGGAAATATCCTCAGTTATGTCCTCCGCCTTTGGCAAAAAAGAACATCCGAACAGTGCCGAAAGCAGTACAATGATGTTAGAAGACGGGGGAAACAAAAGCTTTCAACGGCAATAATATTGTGATATATGTGATGTAAATGAAAAACTTTTGTATAAACTCTGCTGCGCGCTCCTGCTGATGAGAGAAGCATGGTGTTCGCGCACTGTGCACGCTTTCATATCCCAAAGCGCTGTGCGCCCTAAAATAGCTTTTCAGCAATGCGCAACTGACGACAGACCAGGGTTTTTGTGGTCACTGGCGGATTTCGTTTTTGCGTCCTTATAATAGCATCTGGCACGCTTTGCGCCAGACCACACCTCTTCTTTTCGCTGACACACCCATGACGGCGCAGTGTCATCTGCTATCTAGACAACGTGATTTTTTGCCGGAAAAAATGAACGATGTGCTGGCACAGAATACCAATGACACCATGCGCATGTCGCGAATGCACAGTGCGCCGCGGCATGATAGGGCCCAAGTTATTCCCTACTGGGTTGTGATGCTGTGGGTCTGTCTCTCCTCTCCCCCTGACACCAGTACTGGCCCTCATCAGATTCAGCAGCTCCACTGATGGTGAAGATGTTTCCCTCAGACACTGAGATTCTCCTGGACCCTTTATACCACGTATAAGTCCAGCCACTGTGAGACTTTATCACACACTTCAGAGTGACTGTCTCTCCAGTGAACACAGGACTCTGGGGCTCTACAGTCAATGTAGCCAAAGGCAGGGCTGCAGAGCAACAAGTGAAGGAGCGAAGGAGAATGAATGTTAACTGTTGACTTCAAACTAGACTGGTTGTTTAATACCTGACCACAGGCTTTTATGTCTAAGATAATTAATGTTGAGGTAAAATCTTTTGAATTGATGGTAAAATCATGAATCATGTAGTTTGGTGGTTGGGACAGAGAGGAGATGCTACAGGCACCATAATCTCAAGCAGAATTATGGATAAAAATGATGAGTGCTGTGTGAGGAAACAAAGACTGATTTTTGTCACTGTTTGTTTGCAACATGTATCAGTCTCAGATTTCAAAACACTTCTGCAAAGTTGGTTAAAAATAACAAGAAAAATGCATACTAAACAAGGACTGAAATGCACACATAAAACACAGTTTGACATTTCCTGAAGTTTAAAGGTTACTTGGATCCTTAAATCTTCACAGTTTTCACAGATTGCATCATAGTCTTAAAGTAAACGTAGCCTGAGCTTTTCAAAAGAACAGATGAAGACATCACACACACACACACACACACAGCATTACCTTTGACATCAAGAGTTATTCTCCTGCTGGGTTGTGATGTTGTGGGTCTGTCTCTCCTCTCCCCTGACACCAGTACTGGCCCTTATGATACTCAGCAGCTCTTCTGATGGTGTAGATGTCTCCCCAAGACACTGGAATTCTGCTGTACCATTTATACCACGTGTATGCCCAGCCACTGAGAGACTCTATCACACACTTCAGAGTGACTGTCTCTCCAGTAAACACAGGACTCTGGGGCTCTACAGTCAGTGCAGCTGTAGGTGCAGCTGTTGAAACAAACATGGAGGGAAATATCTGAGTTCTATATGCTTGCAGTGTAAATGTCAGAATGGTGCAAAATTAAATGGCCTGAAATATATCAATTTTAATATCCAACCTTGGTCAAGATTGGCATACTCACATATCACCTGAATGTTAACTTCAGCGCTCTTCTCTGATGCTGTGGGTCTGTCTCTCCTCTCCCCCTGACACCAGTACCGGCCCTCATCAGATTCAGCAGCTCTGATGGTGTAGATGTTTCCCTCATACACTGGAGTTGTGCTGGACCCTTTATACCACTTATATGTCCAGCCACTGAGAGACTCTATCACACACTTCAGAGTGACTGTCTCTCCAGTGAACACAGGACTCTGGGGCTCTACAGTCAGTGTAGCCAAAGGCAGGGCTGCAGAAGAACAGATGAAGAAAATGAGGGCCAACAGGAATGAATGTTATGTTAAGTATAACCCAGACATCAGTGACTTGACTGTCAACTAGGCTGGTTGTATCTTATCACATGTTTTTATGTCTTCGATAATTTGCGTAATATTGAGGTAAAATCTTTTGAAATTATTCTAAAACAAACAGTGGGGAAAAAAATCATTGATAGTAAACTAAAAACCAAATGTACTGTTAAAAGTATTATTTTGACATTTCCTGAAGCCTAAAGAGGAACACATTGAGATCATGAGTAATAAAGTATATAAACATTTGACTCACATACTCACATATCACTTCAATATTAACTTCATCAAAAACATGAGACCTTTCTGCTGCATGACAGTAATGTAAAGCAATAGGAAACCATGTACCTTTTGAATATTCCATTTTACTTGGTAGTATTACAGTGTGTGTTGAACATTACACAGTAAAATACACACATAAAAGGTTTTCTACCTGGCCCAATCCATTTAAACGTATTACAGTGCGTGTTAAACATTACACAGCAAATTTAGCTCCGCAAAACAAACACAAAAAGATCATCTACCTCGTACAGTCAGTTGGACCTTCTCTCTATAGTCTCACCACTGTGAGGTGCTCTTGTACAATGCGATACAGGTGTAGTCTCCAGAGTGGATATAAATCAGCAGGACTGATGTTGTACTCCTGTCCAGGCTGGTAGGATTCTTTGAAATGCCATGTGTAGTCCACACTAGTGTTTCCCCACTCTTGGGCTGTCAGGCCAGGGTCAGGAATAGAACGCAGGTTGTTGGAGTGGTAGGCAAATTACTAGCTCACTGAGCTAATGAGGCGACTCACGAGCAGCGGGAACTCATTGTTTAAAATTTACTAACAAAAACTTTGGAACGCTCAGAAGATAACAAGGTAAAAAACTCAGCGAACAAAAGAACAGTCCAACACAGAGCAGGGAGAAATCAAAAAGTAGAACTAGTCCAGGGTACAGAGAAGGCAGTCCAACTGAAAAGGCAAAAAACTCAGCAGAGCAGCAAGGCAAAGACACAGGTTCACTCACCAGCAAAACCACAAAGACTCAGTGAAGAGCGACACGAAGAACCACTATAAATACACAGACCAATTACACCATGCAACACCTTAATTGAAACAATTGAGACAGGCAATCAGGAAATGGCGAGAAATCCAAGGCAGAGTCAGAGCATGATCACATGACAGTAGAGACACAGACACCAGACAGAGAGGGACAAAGGCCAAATAGCGGCCACTAGAGGCCAAAACAGTCCTTGACTCCTAACATGTACATAACACCTGAGGGTAACAGACTCTCCTCTGAATATGTCTTGACTGGCCGGAGTCAGGTCCACTGTTGCCTTGGGTTTCTTTGGTCATGCATAAAATCTTTTGTCATTAAACAAGAAAAAAAAGACAGGAAGCAAAACCAAAGAACTCTTCACATTTGTTTCTTTTTAAACATCAGAGGCCTACATGTTTATCTTTTGTATGATTATCAAATCTATTTGTACTTAAAGTACCACTTTGCAAAGATAAAAGTATTATTATAATTATGATTATGATTATGACTATTATTATTATTGTTGTTTTTATTGTTGTTGTTTTTGTTGTTGTTAATTTATTTTTTATGTTGTTGTATTACAGTTGTAATATTGTATTTGTATTGTATTATTAATATATTATTTTGCTTAATTTTAGTTTGTTGCATTTTCATTTAAATTTGTGTCTTTTTTCCTATGTTTTTATTTATATAAAAATATTTCAAAGAATTCTAAATTCATTCAAAAACTGGCTCAGAAAATGGAAGACATCTCTCACCTTCAGCATGTCCAGAGTGGAAAAACAAGCTCAGCACTAGAACACAGACACATGGAGAGATGATATAGATGTAATCCAGAAAAGCAACCAGAATAAATCAAATCATCCTCATAGTCAAAAGTCACATGTTTGTTCCATGACAAAAGCACACTGGCTCTGAAGGTCCCAAAGTACAGCCATAAACAGAGTCATGACATAAATGCAGGGACCCCCTGCAGGAATCCAAATCCCAGCATTCATCAATATTATATCAACAAACAGCATAGCTACACTTGTCCACCTTTTGCTCCCATCACTCTGCATAGATGTATCACACACTTCCTCATTCACACTCTCATTAACTGCCCACCCCTGAACATTATCATTTAAAACATTGATTTGACTGGTGGGGGTCCTTTGGATTGTGGAACCCCCTGCCTCATGTGGGCTGAGGGGGTGAACTTTATGCCCATGGTTTTACAGTATCTCCCCCAGTGTCAATGCTACCTTCCCACACAAATTTGAATCCATATTTATCCTGGTCACAGAGCACACAATCATTATTCATCATTATCATCTTTATAAATGCAATGAGGAACAGGCAACGCAATGGTCAAGCTAATACACCAACTCGGGTGAGGCTCAGAGACACAAACACACAATGGAAGCTTCCAGAACACATGTATTACTCACAGAACAACAGGCCCAGAGTAGAGAGCCCCATGCTGAGTGCCATCCAGTTACAGAGATCTTTCAATGTGCCGCAAAATACAGAGACATATGAAAGTCAGTCCACCTCCCACAGAGAGCGTGTGAGAAGTATAGCAGTAAAGAGAGAGGGAGGAGTGAGGTGGTGAACGTGAGAAAGAATGAGAACAGAGCGTGTGTGCGTGTTTGTAAGTGTGCATGCGTGCGTCTGTGTTTGTGTGTGTGTGTGTGTGTGTGTGTGTCTTTGTGTGTGTGTGTGTGTGTGTGTGTGTATGTGAGTGTGTGTGTGTGTGGGTGTGGGTAGGTGGGGAGGGGGCTGAATAACTGAGACAAGACACAGTATTGAGCAAAACAATGTCTCAAGAGTGTCATAGATATGTTCATTTATTCATTTTACTGTTTGCTTCACTGACATACTGATGATTAGGCAACAAACAAGCTGTAATACATTATAGACAAATAAATGTAAACTGTCTGTCTCTCCCTAATGACTACCAGCATTAAAAAGTAAATTAAAAAGTTCTAGGTGTATATAGGTGTTATATAGGTGTACAAGAGGTAGCCAACCCTCTACAGCCATAATGTTTTGAATGCAATTGATCAAATCAGAGGCAGCCAACATCTAACATGTTAATGTGTCACTGTAGCAGCAGACATATTCAGACTTCTGCTTTGCTGGAAGGAAGGTGTTTGTGTTCTGTGGGGTTAGGGCTAAAAAAGTAGACCTGAATCTGTCTCTCCACCAAATGTATAGATGCAAATCAACTCCTTACACAGGCCACCTGTTGTGTTTTCTTCTATTTCTGTGTTGATTTTTAGAGTTTTTTTTTGTATACAATTTGATTCTTTACCATATATCTCTCCCAAAATCTCTGAATATTATGAAGAAAATATGACGATTAAGAAGAAAAAAGAATGATGATGTACATTCTGCACAAACAGAGTTATGTGAATAAGGAAGCAGACGCAAGAGACCGCTTGAGAACGGCTGTGTACTTAAAAAAAAAACACTCTTCAAGCTCTCCAAAAACAGGTCTTGTTGTGAACTTTTCTATGGAGTAAGTGTTTGTTCAGAACAGTGCATCAGAAGAGATAAATAATAAACAAGGCCTCAGAAATTTGCACTGCAGTTTGAAGGTAAAAATGTGTTGGTTTTGTCCACATGTGGATTGTCTTCAGTGTTTGAAATATTCAAAAACATTTGCCATAACATAATCAGTATAATCTGTGTGTTAATAAATAAGTTTTAGGACACAGCATTTTTACTGCCATGGCATCAGTTCGCATTTGCTTTACAGAGGAAATGGTTGATGACAGCCTCCTACACAAAGCCTATAGCCTACAGAGGAAACCAGGCCCAAGCCACAAACTCTCAACTCTTCATGCACATTGTAACCACACCAGAATTAAATAGACAAGTACAAACAGACAGGACAGAAGAAAAAGAATTAAGAACAAGAGTGAATAAGTGATTAAGTGAACAGGAAAACTAAGCCAGAGCAATGAGCAACAGAAATGCAGCAAGAGAAACAGGGATTACTAGAAAATAACTTACTGAGAAAAATGGAAGACAAGTGTTCTCAAGATGATTCTGATTGTATTTTGTGATTAGTGAAAGGCTGTCCAGTTAGACAAAACAAAAATGAAATGGGGATTATTTGTGGGGACACTGAGTTATGTGGTTATTTTGTGAATATTGAACTACTTTCACTTTGGGCTTGTGGCTCCATGGTCAACAAAAACATGCTGTTAAAGGCATGGGCCTTTGTGTTCATATAGCAATGGGCAAACTGAGGCTGAACCTCATGGGCACAGGAGTCAATTCAGCACCTTGGAGAGTTCCAGTCCAACTTCAATATTAACCCCAAACTTTCTCTCTTCTGACAATCTTTTCCAGAAAGATTATAAATCGGGATACTGACCTAGGTGGAGATGAATTTCTAAAAGTAGATGCATACAGATTGGGATTCCTTGAACATTTTAGAAAACATGAATGTGGCTGGCACAAAATGTATCCACCATATTTTGATCTTTATTCTTTAAGTAAAGGGATTGCAGCACATGAGAATGCAACTTGTTTCCTTAGTCTATACTTTCTCAATACATCATAATCTGATGCTGTTTTATTATAAATATTGTTAATTTTTTTTTTCTAAATTAACTGCTTTTAACACATGCTGTCAGACACAGACAGGCGGAGGCAGATATGGAAATAAGGAATTTTATTTAAACAAACAAACAAAGGGAGAACGAAAGTCGCGTCCGTTACTATAACGGAGGAAATGAAAGTATAACACTCAGAAGTTCGTATAAACTTAACACACAGGAGATTAAGCAAGTGAAACACAAGAGAACTAAACAAACTACTAGAAAACACAGGGAATGACAATACCGACTGGGGAGTCTTAGGCTCGCGGGGCAAACAACGGGAGATCGCGGGAGACGGAGAAAACACACTGACACGTATGAAGTCCTAGGAAACATCGACGAGACCAGACACCATGTGAAGCAGGAGGGAGGCTTAAGTAGGGTGGAGACCAGGTGACACCAATTAGAACTCAGGTGAAGGTGATCGTGCACGAGGAGGTGAATGCAAACGAGGAGACGAGCTGTGAGTCTGTGACGTTGAGTGAGGGGGCGTGGCCGTGACCAGGTCCGATGCGGACCTGACATTACCCCCCCCTTCAGGGGCCGCTCCTGGAGTACGACGGCCCGGGCGCCGGATACGCCGGCTGGGACGACCCCGCCGCGCCGCCTCGGGGGACCACTGGAGGGTCTTGGGCTTGGACCGGAGCAGGTTGGTGAGTGGAGCGACCACTAGGCTGTAGTTCCTGATAAAGCGGCGATAAAAGTTGGCGAAGCCTAACAGACGCTGAAGCTCTTTGACCGTAGTGGGAGACGGCCAGTGGAGTACGGCGTCAACCTTCCCCTGGTCCATCTTAACGCCCTGGGCGGAGATGTTGTACCCCAAGAACTGGACCTGACGCACGTGGAAGACGCACTTCTCCGCCTTGAGGTAGAGGAGGTGTTCACGGAGCTCGCGGAGTACCTGTGCCACGTGCTGTTGATGTTCGGTTTCGTTCCGGGAATAGATCAAGATGTCATCGATGTAGACTAGGACGAACCGGTGGAGATATTCCCGGAACACTTCATTCATGTATGCCTGAAATACAGAGGGGGCGTTGGCTAGCCCGTAGGGCATGACCCGATATTCGTAGTGGCCGTTGGGGGTGATGAAGGCCGTCTTCCACTCATCCCCCTCTCGTATTCTGATGAGGTTGTAGGCACTCCGCAGGTCTAGCTTCGTGAACACCACCGCCCCACGAAGCTGTTCCAGAGCGGCCGGGACCAGGGGGAGAGGATGGCGGAACTTTACCGTAATCCGATTCAGGGCTCGGTAGTCGATGCAGGGTCGCAGTCCTCCGTCCTTCTTGGCTACAAAGAAGAAGCTGGAGGCGGCGGGCGAGACTGACGGGCGAATGTACCCCTGGCGCAAGGCCTCCCGGATGTATTCCTCCATGGCCACTTGTTCAGGCAAGGACAGCGGGTAGACCCTACCCCTAGGCACTGGTTCTCCAGGCAGCAGGTCAATGGCGCAATCCCAGGGCCGGTGTGAAGGGAGTTGTGCGGCGCGTGCGGGACAGAACACCTCGGCGAAGTGACGGTAGTCGTGGGGAATGACGGTGCTACGGGCCGAGTGTGGGCTTTCGACCGAGGTCGACCCCACCACCAGGGAGGAGTGACTGTGACGGGACCTAGGAACAGGGAGACAAGACAAACACTGATCATGACAAGAATCACCCCATTTTAAGATCTCTCCGGTGGCCCAATCCACCACCGGAGCATGCTGAACCAACTATGGGCGGCCCAGGATTAAGTCCACGGTGGCCTCCTCGAGGACCAGAAAGTCAATACTCTCCTTGTGGCTGGCTGCAATCTGGAGTGTCAGGGGGCCCACGGCATGCCGGATGGTCCGTCGGGTCATGGGCCGACCCACTACGGAGTGCACGACGTAGGGGTGGGGGCTCTCCCGACGCGGTAGCTTCAGGCGTCGGCAGAGGGAGCCGGCTATGAAGTTCCCGGTGGAGTCGAGGAGGGCCCGGGCTGAGAGGGAGACATTGGTGGCAGACAGGGTTATGGTGATCAACAAGGGTGATAAAATTGACGGTTGCAGACTGGCTCCACTCACCTGGACGCGAGACGGGCGCACAGGGCAAGCGCGGATGTGGTGTCCTGAGGCCCCACAGTAGAGGCACAGGCCCTGTTCGACCCGCCTGCGTCGTTCGGTGGGAGTGAGCTTGACTGAGTCGACCTGCATGGGGGTCTTGGACGCGGAGTCGGTAGGAGCGGGTCGGAGGGGAGGCGGAGCGGCACGGGAGACAGGTGGCAGGCAGCCCTCCCTCCGGTGCGCCACCCGAATGGCGAGCTGGATAAAACGCTCCAGGCCGACGGAATCATCGTATGCCGCCAGGTGGAGGCGCAGGGCGGGTTCCAGGCCCAGGCGGAAGGTGGTGAGCAGGGCCGGTTCGTTCCACCCACTGGCGGCGGCGAGGGTCCGGAAGCAGAGAGCGTACTCGGTGATGCTGGTCCTACCCTGCTTCAGCTGGTGCAGTTGCTCCTGGATGGCGGAGTCGCCGACCGGAGCCTGGAAGACCTCCCGGAAGTGTTTAAGGAAGGCGTCCACTGACTGTGTGGTGGGTCCCGCCTGCTGCCAGACACTCTCTGCCCACTGGAGGGCCCGGCCGTCCAGGCGCGAGATGACATACGCCACCTTGCCACGTTCAGTGGGGAAACGGCGCGGGTCCATCTCCAGGGCGAGAGTGCACTGCAGCAGGAACCCACCACAGGCCTCCGGGTCTCCGGAGTAAGGCCCCCCGGAGTCCGGAGTGGGCGTGACGACGCTGACTGGCGGCGCCACGTGAGTCAACAAGCTACGGCGCAGTTCGTCGACCAAGGCTCGAAAGAGGTCGGGGTTCTGAGCCTCCATGGTTTTATTAAGGTCTGGTCTTCTGTCAGACTCAGACAGGCGGAGGCAGCAAAGAAACACAAGAGTCTTTATTAAAGCAAAGAACAAAGGGGTAACAAAAGTCGCGTCCATTACTATAACGGAGGAAACGGAAAAGAACAACGTTCAGAGGTTCGAGAAAAACTAACACACAGGAGTTAAAGGAGTCAAACACAAAAGTACTAATTTAAATGATCAAGATACACGGAGAGGGACAATATCAACTGAGGAGTCTAGGCTTACGGGAATGGAGATACGGGAGATCACGGGAGACGAGGGAAGCACACGAACGTGCAGGAATCAAGGTAACATCGACGAGACCAGACACCAAGTGAAGCAGGAGGGAGGCTTAAGTAGGGTGGAGACCAGGTGACACCAATTAGAACTCAGGTGAAGGTGATCGTGCTTGAGGAGGTGAGTGCAAACGAGGAGATGAGCTGTGAGACCGTGGCGTTGAGTGAGGGGGCGTGGCCGTGACCAGGTCCGATGCGGACCTGACAGTGTCACTGTAGCAGCAGATATATTCAGACTTCTGCTTTGCTGGAAGGAAGGTGTTTGTGTTCTGTGTGGTTAGGGCTAAAAAAAGGGAGACCTGAATCTGTCTCTTCACCAAATGTATAGATGCAAATCAACTCCTTATCACAGGCCACCTGTTGTGTTTTCTTCTATTTCTGTGTTGATTTTTAGAGTTCTTTATTTGTATCCAATTTGATTCTTTACCATATATCTCTCCCAGAATCTCTGAATATTATGAAGAAAATATGAAGATAACTTGCATTCTGTT
Source organism: Tenualosa ilisha (assembly GCA_015244755.2). NCBI lineage: Eukaryota > Metazoa > Chordata > Actinopteri > Clupeiformes > Clupeidae > Tenualosa > Tenualosa ilisha. The sequence continues at coordinate 43,457 of PYXC01002610.1, read as the reverse complement.
GTGGAGCTGATTATTGCTTTTATATGCAATGATAAGAAAAACAATGATGATGTACATTCTGCACAAACAGAGTTATGTGAATAAGGAAACAGAGGCAAGAGACTGTTTGAGAACGGCTGTGTACTTTTAAAAAAACTCTTCAAGATCTCCAAAAACAGGTCTTGTTGTGAACTCTTCTATGGAGTAAGCGTTGTTTGTTCAGAACAGCGCATCAGAAGAGATAAATAATAAACAAGGCCTCAGAAATTTGCACTGCAGTTTGAAGGTAAAAATGTGTTGGTTTTGGCCACATGTGGGTTGTCCTCAATGTTTGAAATATTCAAAAACATTTGCCATAACGTAATCGGTATAATCTGTGTGTTAATAAATAAGTTTTAGGACACAGCATTTTTACTGCCATCACATCAGTTCACATTTGCTTCACAGAGGAAATGGTTGATGACAGCCTCCTACACAAAGCCTATAGCCTACAGAGGAAACCAGGCCCAAGCCACAAACCCTCAACTCTTCATGCACATTGTAACCACATGAGAATTAAAATAGACAAGTACAAATAGACAGGACAGAAGAAAAGAAAAAAACAAGTGAGTTAAGAAATAGAGTGAACAAGTGATTAAGTGAACAGGAAAAAACTAAGCCAGAGAAATGAGCAACAGAAATGTAGCAAGAGAAACAGAGATTGCCAGAAAATAACTTACTGAGAGAAATGGAAGAAAAGTGTTCTCAAGAGAATTCTGAGTGTATTTTGTGATTAGTGAAAGGCTGTCCAGTTAGACAAAACAGAAATGAAATGGGGATTATTTGTGGGGTCACTGAGTTATGTGGTTATTTTGTGAATATTGAACTACTTTCACTTTTAGGCTTGTGGCTCCATGGTCAACAAAAACATGCTGTTAAAGGCATGGGCCTGTGTGGTCATGTAGCAATGGGAAACTGAGGCTTTAAGAAACACTGAACCTCATGGGCACAGGTGTCAATTCAGCACCTTGGAGAGTTCCAGTCCAACTTCAATATTAACCCCAAACTTTCTCTCTTCTGACAATCTTCTCCAGAAAGATTATAAATCGGGATACTGACCTAGGTGGAGCCGAATTTCTAAAAGTAGATGCATACAGATTGGGATTCCTTGAACATTTTAGAAAACATGAATGTGGCTGGCACAAAATGTGTCCACCATATTTTGATCTTTATTCTTTAAGTAAAGGGATTGCAGCACATTAGAATGCAACTTGTTTCCTTAGTCTATACTTTCTCAATACATCATGATCTGATGCTGTTTTATTATAAATAATGTGACATTTTTTTTTCTAAATTAACTGCTTTTCACACATGCGTGCAGTCAATACAAGGACATAAGGACATTTTATTGCCACATGCCTGTAATACATACATAAATACATACATACAAGCATACTTATTTATTTATTTAACCCCAGTGCTGTCCTGGGGTTTATACTTAGTGCAGCCCATAGTAGGGCTGATATTCTGTGAATAAGGAAGCAGTGGAAACTGTGTGAGAGGTGTTAAAAAGCTAATTATATATCTGTCAGTTCCGTCATTTTGGGGTAAAAATTTTTGATGGGCTCCCAATCTCATGTGAACAGAAAGAGGAAGGCTATGCTGAGGGATCAGTGAGAACCAGGCTTGGGAGTACCAAGGACAGAAGGGGCTGATCTAATTGCTATGCTTCAGTTCACTGCAATAGCCTTAAAATGTAATAATTTGACTGGGTGACCTCCCAAATATGTACACTCAGTTTTGTTTTCATTGTTGGGTGGTGACAAAGATGTGGCAAGAAATAGTTTTATTTTTATTTTTGTTATTTGTCCAGGAACATGCAAACTGGCTCAATTCCTACTCCATTCCCTTACTGTTTCAAACTAGGGTTTTTACTTCTACCCTACTTTCAGTTGGGTGAGCGAAGTTATAGTTGCTCATGAATGAACCACAGACACATAAATTTGTTTTCTATTTTAATTTTGCCCAGACCAGACCTGCATGCACTGAAACACAGTCTGGTCGTCTTTGTTTCAGTATCAAGTGGTGGCAGTGAACTTGTTGCAACTAACATGTAGCCTGGGCAGTGGTAATCATAGAGACAGGAAGTGGGTTTTAAAATTGTGTGCAGAGCCCCTAAATGAAGAACCGAAATATGTTCCATCTTTCAGCAAAGTTTGTAAATGGCCAGTAGTATAAAATACATAACAAATGTAACAACTGTTTTTTTTTTTTCTTTTTTGAGATTTTAATATCTTACAGGTACTTGAAACAGACTATTTCAGAATGTAATAATAATGTCTTACATAATATTCCAAAGATAGATAAAACACAGTAAACCTGGTTTACATGTTGTTCACATATGTACTTTTATTTTGAAACAGAAAGTGATCTGTTGCTGACTTTACAGGCTGTATAGGCTAACTATCTGGACATCAATCTAACTGGGGAGACTGTCACACTCAGCTGCCAGGTGAGGGACTGGCTGGAGGTACAAGTGGTTCAAGAGGGCCACCCTAGCATAGCTGTCACCCTCAAGGTAGCACAGTTAACATCGGAAAGTTTTTTGGGGAGCTCATCTATGCAGATCAGCGCCCTCTACTGGTGTCAGGGAGAGAGCAAAAAAAAATACATGTGTAGCCATACATTAGCAAAGCTGTTCAGCACAGATGCAAAAATAGGCACAGGCTCAGATCTGCATGTACAGTATATCTGTGCAATATCTGTCTTCTAAAAGAACTGTTGTGAACCTTGAGGCTGCATAGTGTTACAGAGGTGGTGAGTGTGAGAAAGCAGTGTGAGCAGAGTGTGCGAGGGGTATGGCTGAATTACAGAGAGATGCAAGCAGTCAGGCAGAATGCCAGAATTAGGAAATATGAATAACAGGACAAATATGCATGAGTGTGAATAATACAGGAGGTAGTAGAGGGTAGAGCACTAGAATACAACATAGCGGTAAAAGAAGTAAATCCTGTTGGCAACATATTGCCGACCGAGTGAATATGTAGGCCTGAAGGTCTTTCTGGTCTCAAATTTGTTTGACAAACAATTTTGAAGACTAGTCTAAAAGCATTTAGACTGATTTCAATAAATGCCTACAGATGGGACGTGTCAGAAATTGAACAATGGCAGAGTATTTAGCAAGTGAAATATTAATATTTATTCATTCTACTACAATTAAAGTTCAATCTAGGTAATGATTCAGGCATTAAAACTAATCATCATTAAAACTTCTTGTTTATGATAGTGGGTCATTCCGTGTCAAATTCCACAAACCTGACTGGCTCATTATGCAACTACCTGCTGGACTTCAGTGAGAGGCTATAGCATTACAGGTTGGCAACAACACTTCAAGCAGCATTACACTGGGCACAAGGGCCCCCCAAGGCTGTGTGCTCAGTCCCTTCCTCTTCACTCTGTTAACACACTACTACACAACAACCTACAGCACCATTCACATGGTCAAGTTTGTGGATGACACAACTCTGGTTGGTCTCATCACTCATCACTGGTTGGTCTCATCACCAACTACAGGGAGGCTGACCTTTTAAACACATGGTGCAGAGACAACAACCTCCTGCTGAACGTAAGCCAGACCGTTGTTGTCGTTATTGTCATTGACTTCTGGAGAGGTCATACCCAACACCCACCACTGAACATCAATGTGATGGTATCACACTTCTTAGACAGAGGCAGAACATAGCCAAACAAGAATAACTTTAATGGAGGCCCAGAGGGATTTCATCAAAAGCTGTCTCTCTGCGAAATCTTCTAGCGTTTTGATTTGAAGTTGCGCAACAAATGCCCACCATCACATTTTTGGCTGATGTTTATGAGACTTCCCATGGTCTCACAAAACAGATAGATGATGACGTGAGCTTTTCATGAATTACTCTGGAAAGCCCAATGCAACAAGGTCAAATTTCATGATGCTTGGAAGTGGTGAAAGGTGAAAATTCAAAGGTCAAAGTTGCCCCACTGATGAACAAAATGTCATCTGTGGCAATAATCATTTTCATAACTTCTTTCCACATAACATATTAGGCTTACATTCAGTAATGCTTCCCACATACGGCTCTGCAAACCATTACGCGTTGTCGCCACCTACTGGCGAATGTAGGACTTATAACAAGAGGCGAAAATCCCCAAAAATGTGCTTTTCTGTTGGTCCGTAATGCGACAGAAGATTTTCGCCAAAACAGATAAGTCAATTAAATGAATGATTTCTAAAAGGCTTATGACTATGAAAATGCTGCATCGGGTGTTTTTATATGCCATGTTGGATTAATGTCGGGCCAGGGCGATGGAAGCTGGATTGTGATGAAGGGGGTATCATAGGAGAAGGCTATTATATGTGTTAATTTATGTTTTTCATGTGTATAACAATACTATTGATACTAATAATTACGTTAATAATAATAAATGACAATCAATAGTCTGGACAGCTGAAGCTACCTTTCATGGTTATGGTGCCAGCCTGCCCCCACCCAAAGTAGGCCATGATGAGGGGACCCCGAAAGCACGAATAGCATCTTCACAGCACCACCAACCAAGGCCAGTCCCATCTCACATCCAGCCCGGATTGGGCCGTCCAAGCCATCCCAGAGGCTCAGGTAGAACAGAAACAGGTGATGTCGGGAAGATAAAGTGAGGAGAGGAGGAAAAAAATGGAGGGATGAAGGAAGGGAAAAAAATGTTCCAGCTTCCATCCTCCTACCTAATATATATGTATTAACAGATAAGAAGGGATATGTGGGTATGGATATGATGAGGGATATGTGGGTGTGGAGTTTAGATTGGATCTCAGGCACAGAGGGTCAGGTCATGTGTGTGAGTCGGTGAGGAAAGATGACCAAGGGGTGTATCCAATAATATATAATCCGTTCTAATCCAGTGGGTAGTGTGTACTGTGTTCCTTGATTTCAAGTTCATGAGGATTGCTTTCTTGGCGATAGTTAGTGCTACTAACAGGATTTTATTGTTTGTGGTGTTTAGATTGGTTGCAGATGTATCTCTTAATATGCAAAGGAAACGGATTGCTGGGATGTGACAGCCAAAGATAGTAGTGAGTGATTATGTGACGTTTACCCAAAATCGGTTAAACAGAGTACAATGCCAGAGAGCGTGAATGTATGTGTCTAGGTTGTTCTGTTTGCAGTGACAACACATGTCAGAGCCCAAACCCATTTCTTCGTTTTAGTTTCTGTGTGGTGAAGTAAAATCTGCGAAGTACCATGTACTGTTTTAGTTGTAGATTTGTATTTTTAGTAATAAGGGTAGATGTTTTTACACATTTGGGTCCAGAGGCCAGAACCAGGAGTGAGAGACTAAGTCTGGTTCCAATTTTTGATCTGAAGGCTTAAGGTTTTTTTCTGAGTGTGGTAAAATTTTGCATATTTTGGAAAGAATGTTTTTGAGGGAGGGTATGTTAATCAATTCCAAGATTAGTGGGGGTATGTGTAGGTTAGCCATCTGGATATTAATTTTTGCTTGGATAGTTGATTTAATCTGTAGGTATTCTAAGAAGGGTTCACTCTCGATGCCATGCTTCTGGACCAAATAAGCAAAAGAGACTAATGTGGTGAAGTTGAGTGATGTCCTTGCCTATCAATGTGAGGAAGTTGAGTGTTTTTTTGTTGACAGTGAAACCTGTGTTGTTCCAGATAGGGGTGAGTTTTGATGGTGTTAGGGGTGAACTGGTGTTGTGATAAAAACTCCACCAGGCTGTCAAACTGCATGCTATTGTTGGTGCTTTGAAGGATGGAAGGTTTTTGATTGACTGATTGCTGGATGGCATTGTTGGGTCCTTATTAGGCTTGAGGAGGAGTGAAATTGTGGCTGTGGTGGTGCTGACTGGAAGACTTGATTTTTGTTTTGATTCATTAATCATCCTGATGAAAAGTGGGGCTGGAACATTTACAGATGATAAATGCAACTCACAAAAAATAACTGTTTTTAAGAATGCTTAACTGTAATTAGTAAGATTATACATAATTATACATGTATAGCAATTTTCAAACATTCATTGAATGCTGTCCACACTCTCAATCTCCTTCTTTATTGTCTTAGCTACAGATTTTTCCTTTCCTCGAGTGTCACAGGGAACACCTTACGCCACATCCTCATATTCTTCCTCTTTATCTAGAGAAACAAGGCAAGAAATTAGGATGGCTGTCCTCAGAGACTACAAATAATTAAATAATTTTGAACATAATGCTTTTTTCCCTTTGTGATATTTTCACTGTCATGCCTATGACTATTAGTGTACCACATATGGAGTTTTTTTTTGCTATGAAAAAATATTATTTATATTGAAAAACCTTCCAGAAATGTTTCCCCATTAGTGTGTCAGTATAAATCTACAGTAAGTACTCATGATAGTATTCAGATGTGTACCTTGGTGAAAGTCCGCAGATGGCTTAATGGTTTCATAGACATCATCAGCCGCACCTGTCTCAGATATAAATAAATAAATTTAAAAAATCAGTGTAACAGTGTACAAGATATTAGATGGACTTGTTTAAATGTTTCACAATATGAGCACACAGACCCTTCTGCAGTGGCATATATAGTGGTGTGACAGTGTCATAGACATCTGTACTTCCTGTGGGATGCAAAGAATTGAAAATTATGACGGTGAGGGACATTGATTGTAAGATGGTTTGCACTAACAACACTTTCATTTCTCAGTTTGCGCTGATGATGACAATGAATAATTCAAAACTCCAAATGCTCTGTCATAACACATGCAGCACACTGATAAGTCAGTAAAAGTCAGTCTTACTCTTCTGCGGAGGCATATACTCTGACTGAGCCTCCTCTCTTCCTGCAGACTGACTCTGGTTCTGCTGCTGCTGGTCACTAGAGGGACACATAGATCTGTCATGTGTGAAAAGACTAATGCTGTAGGACTGGTGAAACTAATGGATTTAAGTGTCAGTTTCTGTAGGAATCATGCGGGTGGTGATACAAACACCCTTCAATTTTCCTTCAAACACCCTTCAATTTTCCAATTCAAGTTTCCTTTCAATATTTTTAATGCCATTAGACATGAGGACAGGACATTTAGCAAAACATTAGCAACAGAACATTTACAAAATTTCAGCATGATTTTGAGGAATACGAAAATTCAGGAGTTCACCTTCAAATATCTCGCTGTGCCTTCATTCTACCGTCCTGAAATTTTGCCACATAAAAATTGGGGACATGTCCTTTAGAGTTCTTATCTTATCTCTACCATAACACATTTGTAGCTTCATAGCACCTATCTCACATGACCATCTCAGGCCCCAAAAATAGGGGCGTATTCCATTTTGTCTAACTTTGGACATGACACTAAGACACTGTAAACACGTTAAGTTAGCTTTACCAATTCTAAGCTATCTACAGACTGGTGAACTATTGCACAAAATAATAAAAAAAATGGGTTTAAAGCCAATGCTGTTTTCCCAGGGGGCTCATAAATATTGAAACATTTACAAAACAAATCCATGTTCAGGTCATCAGGATTTCACCTGTGTGTCAGATGGCAAGCTTCTGATAGATTGCAGACACAGTTTAGTACCTGGAGTATTTGCATACAAAACCCTATGCTTAAATCTCAAATAGCTTTGGTGATATTATCTGAAGTTGCCAAAAATGCTTACGGGCTCGTCTTGGGAATAGGGGGTGGGTGCATTGTAAGGCATAATTTTCATAAAAATATTTGAGATACTGCGATACAATTTTGTATAGCCGCCTTTGAGATGTGTGGGCATGTAATATCTTAGAATCAGCCAATTTTGAGGGGGTTGAGTGGGAGTGGAATGACCTTGTGTCAAAATTCAAGGCTCTGTTCGTAAGAGCCTCTTCATAGGAGGACATTTCCATTTTTCTACCATTTATAATGTGCCTCAGACATTTCACATGACACTCAAGCCTTATTACTTTGTACGTGTATCTACACTGTGGGACCTCCTCTTTTGGAATTTGAATTAAAAATACTGGAATGAGTCAGTCTTTCTAAGCTAGAGGTGATTATTTTAGGCAAATATTGAAAATGGAGGCCATTTTGTACATCTGAACCTGTATTATCTGTGGTCCAAATATTTAGGTGGCTTTTTGATCTATGTATTTAGAGCAGATTTGTACCTACAATGATTTCAGTGGAGGGTTGTGCTGATAACCCAGATAAGCCAAAGTGGTAACCCAGCTTTAATCAAGATGAGATTGTGGGTGTGGTTGAGCAGTGGTTATGTCACAGACTAAGAATCAGTTGACCCGGGTGCGATTCCCAAGCCTCACATCGCAACTCTGTTGCTTTGGATAAAAGTATCAGTGAAATTATAGTCAACTTCCCTTTACTTGCTGAGATGAAAAAGACTACCTCTCAAAACTCTTGAAAATCAAAACTTCCTTGCTCTGCAATAAGAGAGCAGACAATTGGACCCATCCTCCCTCCTTCTTTTGTTGAGGCAGAAGAGCAGGCAGCTCTTGAAAAGGTAGTTGATTTAGTGAGTTGTGTATTCTCGTTGGATTTTGTTGTTAAAATTTCTTTTTTGCTTTAATTGATAGAAGTGGGGCAGAACTTGATATTTTACACTTACTTCAAATTTCACTTGTCATTTTTACAATTTAGTGATAACATCCCTTACAGACTGCTTGGGTCGTAGGGCAAAGGAACTCATAGGCCATGAGTCATAGTGCACCCCCCACCTCCTTATGAAACCCTCTTTTTTCGAAAGCTTTGAATGTGAAAATATTTGAACATGGAAAATGTAGGGATGCACTACCTGTTTCAGCCCCATGAAAGCCTATGTGTTTTAAAGCCATTTAATTCTATTGAAATACATCACAAAACTATGCATAGTCCACAGGATGTAGGAAGTTGGGATATGCCTCAATGCATTTATTCTGTTTAATCTGTTTACTTACGTGTATGTACTCTTGGTTCATCAAGCTACACACTCTAGATGTGATTTAACATGCATTGAGACATGTCCCAACTTCCTCCATCCCATGGGCTTTTCTGAGAGGTCTGGCTATAGTGAATATGAATTGATTATTTTAGTATTTTAGTAAAAAATTGCCATGCACTACCTGATTGGCAAGCACTACGAGTCCCATTAAAAATATATGTTGAAAATAAATGCATTTCAATATAATGAAAATATAATTTGTATCATGTGTTTCAGAGCTTAATTCCCATGGCATAGGCATTTCTGAAGAGTACTTTATGGTTGAATAGTTAATAGTTTATGGTCGTTAGCCGTTTTTCCTTAAAGGCAGAGGCCAAAACAGATGAGCTGTCTATATAGAATAGAAGACTATAGAGGCCTATTGTGCATAGTTTAATAATGAGAAAATTCTCGGTAATATTATGTCACATCTAGACAGCATATCACCTTTAAGGTGATGCAGAAAATGCAGAAACGTGTACGGTTGCACCCATACTTTTCCATCACTGGTAAAAGACTCTAAAGCCATTTTCAAACATGACTTCCAGTAATTAACCGGACATTTACACACGGATATTACGCAACATGGCTGATCTAGAAATGGCCCTCAAACTCTCAGACAGAAGAGTTGCGCAGGGTAACCAGCAGAGGGAGCTCTGCAGAGTCGTATCAATAGCCTAGGGCTCATGCTGATTTGAGTAGAAATAACAATGTTACTCACACACAGTATGAACAGATAGACTATATGCCTGCTCCAACTTATCCCCACAGTTCTCTCTGATGAAATAAAAAGTCATCCCTCTAAGCCCAAACAAGCCATTTTTGATGATCTGTCATGATCCATCCAAAACAAAAACCATTCAGTGGGCTTTTAGCCCTGAGGTGTAAAGCTCACCACCGCAGCCCCCACAAGGCAGGAGGGCCCACAGTCCACAGTCCATCTACGCACATATCCCCACCACATTTGATAACCAGAAAAAAATCTTTTTCAACGTAGCCTAGTTCAACTGTAACCTGTCGGAAAAAGCAGTTTGTGCAATGATCATGTAAATCTGACTGAAATGTGTGGCCTTTGACATTACAGTGGTACTGAGCAAACTATGCTTAACATGTAGTGCCCAAGTGGTAGAAAGGTCTCTATATGGTTAAATTCATGACAGTTGGAAATTTGGTGAGATATGATGTTTTGAAATGGACTCCACCAAGTGGTTTAGCGGTCAGTTAAAGGGTTAAGACACTAAAGGAAGACATTTCTGAAAAATATTATTAAAATGCAACGTTATGAGGCAAAATACTTACATGGTTGGTGTCACAGAAGCTGAACCTAGAGTTTTTTAAAAAAGGTTAGAATGAACATAGTCTCAAGTGTCAACTTGTCAAAATAAGTGCTCAGCAACCCTGGTTTTCTTTTTGCATTGCTGTTGCATTATGCATCTAAAGCCTGTAGGGGGAGCTCAGTAGAGAAAGAACGAGATAAAATCCCAATACTGTTGTAAACAAAAGACAAACTGCTTTTCAAAATATTGCAGGAGAGGAATTGCTAGTTGAGGCCTATGAAGTCACTGTTTTAAATGATTTAATTTTCATTCATGAAATGTGTAAAAGTGATGATACCTTTTCCTCTGTGGGAGCGATACAGCAGGACCAGTAAAATGACAAGAGCAAAGGCTACAAGCAGTCCAGTCACCACACCAACTGCTACGCCCAATATAGAAGACGTGGAACCTGAAACTTTAAATTCAACAATGACATGGATGTTATTGACAATCAAATATATCTTAGTATGGTGATCTGTCAGTTATTCAGCAAGCAAGTATCAATATAGACACTTAAAAAACAAGATTAGAGCGGAAAACCTGCTTGTACATTTTATTTTTCATGGAGTACTTTCTTTCTTTCCTTCTCAAATGATATGAAAACAAAATAATTAGAAAAAATAACTCTTTATGTACATAACACCTTCCTATTAGAAGTTGTAATGTTTATTCTGTGCATTTATTCACTTCATGCCCAGTGCACTATACAGTGTCCCAAAATCAATATATAACATATCATACCTCTGACTGTGATCCAGCTCTCTGGTGACTCTCCTCTATCTGTGTTGTTGCACTTGTAGAGGCCTTCGTGTGACTTTGAGACTGAAAGGATGGTCATCTCTCCTGTGCTGGAGGTCTGGAGGAGTGTTCCATGTTTATAGAAGTCAGCACTGATGATTGATGGCTGGTAGCGATATCTACAGCGCAGAGTCAAAGGATCTCCCTCAGTCACAGGATGGGCAGGAACCTCCAGGATCATATCGCCATCTACACACAGAAACTTGGGTGTTAATTTATTCAATACTGACCCTACTGTCAGGAGTCAATTTTCAAGAAATTCAGGTGAATTTCTGAATAGACATCTAGAAAAATTATCCTTGATTGTTTGATTTGAAATAAAACAGTGATGAATATATTTTCAACCATGACATGGAAATATAGAAATTACAAACAACAAATAAAACCTCCTGATATCAAGAAGAAATAATACATGACATTTGCTATTAAATCATATTGGATTTTACCCACCATGCACTGTGATGTTGACAGGATTACTCTGCTCTCCAGAATCAGACTGACACCAGTAAACTCCACTGTCTGATGAAGATGCTGATGTGATGCTGCAGGTGACAGCTGTTTCTGATCTCCAGTCAGTGGGACACTTGGATTCCTCTCCTCTGCTCGTGTACCACCTCAGTCTCCATTTGCCCTGAACCCCACAGTTCAGGGAGACAGGATGAGATGTAAAGAACTGGGTCCAGTTTGAATGGATGATCAAAGAGGCTTTAGGAGACACACCTGAAATGGACAGCCAAAATCATTACACTAGAGACACCCTGCTCCACTTAGACAGTCCTGAAGTATGTTCCTCACCTGTGACCCACAGAGACTGAAGTTGGCTGAACTCTGTGTGATAGGCTGGCTCTCCTCTCTCTGCTCTGCACATATAAACCCCTGAGTGTCTAAGAGCAGCAGGGCTGAGAGTGTAGGAGCCTCCAGATCCTCTGATGCTGTCTGAGAGCAGCTCTACAGAATATCTTCTGTGTCTGTTACTCAGTTGAAGCACATCAGGCCTGTAGGGGACAGTCTTGTACCAGTTGAATCTCCAGCCTGTAGTGGAGCCTCCAACCTCACAGCTCAGAGTCACTGAGTCTCCTTCAGGCAGCCAAGGCCGTGAAAGAGAACTTAAAACTGCCTGGGCTTTCTCTGTTCAAGAGGAGTAGAGATTTGGAGGATATACCACACATACCAATAGACTTCAAAGGTATCAAATAATTTCAAATATCAAAGATATTCAACTAATTATGATCACATAATATAGCCTTAGCAACAGGACACAGCACTGTATACAAAAAAAATATTCAAATAATGCATTTGAGTTAAAGCAGATGTTAAATTAAGAATTGTGATGAGTAAATGCAAGTGAAAACAAACATATACTGACCAGAGGATGTTTTAACAGCAAAAGCATCACTTTGATCTGATGATTTTTTGTCACTTTTCCTTTGTCCTTTACAAGTATAGCTACCACCTTGCTGTAGCTTGATTTCATATCCTCTTACAGGCAGAGAGGTCTTATAACTGTAGACTGTCCCTCCATCTCTAAACCAGCTGTACTCCCAGTCACTGCTCTCCCCACTATTTATTTCACATCTGAGGGAGAACTCCTCTCCACTGAAGAAATATGTCCAATTTGATTTCAGGGTAATGATGGCTTTTGGTCTTTCTGTAAAACATTGATAAAAGTCAACTGAATGTATATACACAAATTTTGATATGTAAAATGTAATATAATTATATGTACTGCCTATCTGTGCATTATATGACATACATATTGCCGCATGTGCCATCTGAAGAACATGAATGTCCATTCATACTCTTGACACATATTTCTTACAGTCTTACAGATTGGCCTTTATGCACACAAACACACATACATACTGTTCACACGTTCACAATTTGATTTCCTTCTTTAAAATAATGGATCGTGTAATCAAGCGCAAGATGTAACGATATCCCGACAGACCAAAATAGCTTACATGCTGTGAGCCTAGTAGGGCTTAAAGTAGGGCTAGGATCAAATGCCTCCCCCAGGATCAAACACTACTAGTCGTTAAACTCAAGTGGATCTACATTACATGCCCAGTGAGTTTCAAAATGCCTAGTGCTTCGGTGACCTGGGGATGGACAATCACTGGAGAAATAAAAAGAAAAACAGGAAAAAAGGGATTTCGAGCAACACCTATATGCTAGCGGCAGTAGTAGTTCATAAAAACCACTGTAGGGAAACAAACTAACCTGTAACCTTTATCTCAACCACATCACTGTACTGTGTGTAATAGACTAGATCTCCTCTCCCAGCTCTGCACCAGTACTGTCCTCCATCAGAGACTTTAACAGAGCTGATGCTGTAGGAGTTTCCATCATTCCAGATCTTCACAGGATCAGAGGTGTGTGTGTCTCTGTACCATTAGAACACCAAATCAGAGGAAACACCCACCAAACATCTCAGAGTCACTGAGTCTCCTGTGAGGAGCAGGTGGCCTGGGCTTTGTGTGAGTTTGGGCTTTGATCCTAAAAAGGAGGAGACAGAGTTATTGTTGTCTGCACCTCAAAACACACACACACACACACACACACACACACACACACACACACACACACGCACACGCACACGCTTTGGTACCTTTGACATCAAGAGTTATTCCCCTGCTGGGTTGTGATGCTGTGGGTCTGTCTCTCCTCTCCCCCTGACACCAGTACTGGCCCTTATGAGACTCAGCTGCTCCACTGATGGTGAAGATGTTTCCCTCAGACACTGGAGTTGTGCTGGACCCTTTATACCACTTATGCAGCCACTCCAGCCACTGAGAGACTCTATCTCACACTTCAGAGTGACTGTCTCTCCAGTGAACACAGGACTCTGGGGCTCAACAGTCAGTGTAGCCAAAGGCAGGGCTGCAGAAGAACAGATGAAGAAAATGAGGGCCAACAGGAATGAATGTTATGTTAAGTATAACCCAGACATCAGTGACTTGACTGCCAACTAGGCTGGTTGTATCTTATCGCATGCTTTTATGTCTTCGATAATTTGCCTAATACTGAGGTAAAATCTTTTGAAATTATTCTAAAACAAACAGTGGGGAAAAAATCATTGATAGTAAACTAAAAAGCAAATGTACTGTTAAAAGTATTATTTTGACATTTCCTGAAGCCTAAAGAGGAACACATTGAGATCATGAGTAATAAAGTATATAAACATTTAACTCACATACTCACATATCACTTCAATATTAACTTCATCAAAAACATGAGACCTTTCTGCTGCATGACAGTAATGTAAAGCAATAGGAAGCCATGTACCTTATCATTATTCCATTTTACTTGGTAATATTACAGTGTGTGTTGAACATTAAACAGTAAAATATACACAAAAAGGTTTTCTACCTGACACAGTCCATTTAAAGGTATTACAGTGTGTGTTAAACATTACACAGCAAATTTAGCTGAGCAAAATAAACACAAAAAGATCATCTACCTCATACAGTCAGTTGGACCGTATCACTGTCGTCTGACCATTGTGAGGTGCTCTTGTGCAATGCGGTACAGTAGTAGTCTCCAGAGTGGCTATAGTCAGCAGAACTGATGATGTACTCTTGTCCAGTCTGGTCGGATCCTTTGAAATACCATCTGTAGTGCACACCAGTGTTTCCCCACTCTGGTACATCACACCTGAGTGTAACAGACTCTCCTCTGAATATGTCTGTACTGGGTGGAGTCAGGTTCACTATAGCCTTGGGTCGCTCTGCTGACGCATAAAATCTTTTTAAATCTCATTAAAAAAAAAAGACAGGAAGCAAAACCAAAGAACTCTAAGCTTCACATTTGTTTCTTTTTAAACATCAGAGGCCTATATGTTTATCTTTTGTATGATTATCCAATCTTTTTGTACTTTGAGACCCACTTTACAAAGATACAATTATGACTATGATGATGATTATGACTATGACTATGATGATGATTATTATTATTATTGTTATTATTATTATTGTTGTTGTTGTTGTTATTGTTAATTTATTTTATTTATTTATGTTGTTGTATTACAGTTGTAATATTGTATTTGTATTAATATTGTATTACAGTTGTATTATTGTATTATTTATGCTTAATTTTAGTTTGTTGCATTTTCATTTAAATTTTTCTTTGTTTTTATTCATATAAAAACATTTCAAAGAATTCTACATCACCTGCAACATGTCCAGAGTGGAAAAACAAGCTCAGCACTAGAACACAGACACATGGAGAGATGACATAGATGTAATCCAGAAAAGCAACCAGAATAAATCAAATCATCCTCATAGTCAAAAGTCACATGTTTGTTCCATGACAAAAGCACACTGGCTCTGAAGATCCCAAAGTACAGCCATAAACAGAGGCGTAGCATAAATGCAGGGACTCCCTGCAGGAATCCAAATCCCAGCATTCATCAATATTATATCAACAAACAGCATAGCTACACTTGCTCACCTCTTGCTCCCATCACTCTGCATAGATGTATCACACACTTCCTCATTCACACTCTCATTAACTGTGCCACACCTGCCCACCCCTGAACAATATCATTTAAAACATTGATTTGACTGGTGGGGGTCCTTTGGATTGTGGAACCCCCCTGCCTCGTGTGGGCTGAGGGGGTGAACTTTATGCCCATGGTCTTACAGTATCTCCCCCAGTGTCAATGCTACCTTCCCACACAAATTTGAATCCATATTTATCCTGGTCACAGAGCACACAATCATTATTCATCATTATCATCTTTATAAATGCAATGAGGAACAGGCAACACAATGGTCAAGCTAATACACCAACTCGGGTGAGGCTCGGAGACACAAACACACAATGGAAGCTTCCAGAACACATGTATTACTCACAGAACAACAGGCCCAGAGTAGAGAGCCCCATGCTGAGTGCCATCCAGTTACAGAGATCTTTCAATGTGTCGCAAAATACAGAGACATATGAAAGTCAGTCCACCTCCCACAGAGAGCGTGTGAGAAGTATAGCAGTAAAGAGAGAGGGAGGAGTGAGGTGGTGAACGTGAGAAAGAATGAGAACAGAGCATGTGTGCGTGTTTGTAAGTGTGCATGCGTGTGTCTGTGTGTGTGTGTGTGTGTGTGTGTGTGTGTGTGTGTCTTTGTGTTTGTATGTGTGTCTTTTTGCATGTGTATGTGTGTGTGTGTGTGTGTGTGTGTGTGTGTGTGTGTGTGAGTGTGTGTGTGTGGGTGTGGGTAGGTGGGGAGGAGGCGGAATAACAGACAAGACACAGTATTAAGCAAAACAATGTCTCAAGAGAGTAATAGATATGTTCATTTATTCATTTTACTCTTTGCTTCACTGACATACTGATGATTAGGCAACAAACAAGCTGTAATACATTATAGACAAATAAATGTAAACTGTCTTTCTCTCCCTAATGACTACCAGCATTAAAATGTAAATTAAAAAGTTCTAGGTGTATATAGGTGTTATATAGGTGTACAAGAGGTAGCCAACCCTCTACAGCCATAATGTTTTGAATGCAATTGATCAAATCAGAGGCAGCCAACATCTAACATGTTAATGTGTCACTGTAGCAGCAGATATATTCAGACTTCTGCTTTGCTGGAAGGAAGGTGTTTGTGTTCTGTGGGGTTAGGGCTAAAAAAAGGGAGTCTTGAGTCTGTCTCTCCACCAAATGTATAGATGCAAATCAGCTCCTTATCACAGGCCACCTATTGTGTTTTCTTCTATTTCTGTGTTGATTTTTAGAGTTCTTTCTTTGTATCCAATTTGATTCTTTACCATATATCTCTCCAAGATAGAACCATGTTACCATATATCTCTCCAAGATTCAACCATGTTTTAGACAATGATGGAAACAAATGGTAATAGTAAAATGATAAATTAAATTACAGAATAATCAAATAATGAAAAATATATTTGAATATTGGAACACTTGCTGATATCTAAATTCCAGAGGAAAGGCAATGTGAATAATGTTCTGTAACTGGGCCTCACATTTCATAAACTTTCCATCAAAGGACTGCAAAGTGAAAACAGCACACATTCAAGCACCATGGTATTGCTAATTAATCCGTCTGTTACAGCTACAATAACAATTAAAAAACATTAATTTAATGGTTTCCACCCTCTCAATCTCTCTCTCTTTCTTGTCTCAGCTACAGATTTTTCCTTTGCTGAAGTGTAACAGGGAACCACATCCTCATATTCTTCCCCACTATCTAAAGAAACAAGGCAGAAATTAGGATAGTTATCCTCAGAGACTACATTTGAACATAATGTTTTTTTTTGCTTGTTTTCCTTTTTGTGATATTTTCACTGCCAGGTCTGTTATTACGGGCTAGCCCTCTGAGCCCGTACGCATCATATTTGATACGTACATTTCAGGGAGTAATTGCATCACCATCAAACATAAACTTTGCATTAACCACTTTTGTAGCAAATTTTATACTTATATACTTCCCCCTGGTGGACATTTTTTGCCCTACAAATGTGTGCACGTGTGTTCTTTTGGTTATTCAAAATGGCCGCATCACACTAGCACACACCTGTGTTTCCCAGGGTCAAAAAACTTGGCAATTTCAGGCTTTTATGGTAAGATTTTCTGTAAAATACTTATTAATACTTTTAAATGAAGGTTTGCTCTTTCCGTAAAACATGGTATTAAAAAGTTTCATAAAATTATGTTTTATTTAGATCGAGTGAAAAATCGTTGTATCAAAATTGATACTCTGGGTATTTAGCCTTAACATGAATGATCGTCAGTGATATATTTTTTTTCCAAAGTGTTGTATATATTATGTCTTTCATAGACCATCATAACGTGTTTTGATGAATTAATTACACAATTTATAGATTGAAGATTGAAATGGCTTTTACAACAAAAGACTTCAGTTTATTTAATTTAGATTCAGTCTATTATTATCAGATAGGCATACATCCTCAGTGGCCGCAGCTATATTTTTTGGATTTTATGTAGATTGTTTTCCTTAGGCACAGTGTTTTGTTGAATGAAATGAACATTTTATACATTTAAATTACATTCATAATAAATCATTTCACCTAATATTCATAATATTTATGTTGGCTAATTGACAGATGGCTAAGTCCATGGATCACAGAGTGAGTCAAAACAACATGATCATCGTCAGGTGGTGTGACAACAAGCCTGTCAACCTGCTGTTGTCAGGTCCGCATCGGACCTGGTCACGGCCACGCCCCCTCACTCAACGCCACGGTCTCACAGCTCATCTCCTCGTTTGCACTCACCTCCTCAAGCACGATCACCTTCACCTGAGTTCTAATTGGTGTCACCTGGTCTCCACTCTACTTAAGCCTCCCTCCTGCTTCACTTGGTGTCTGGTCTCGTCGATGTTACCTTGTTTTCTGCGTGCTCGTGTGCTTCCTTCGTCTCCCGTGATCTCCCGTATCACCGCTCGCGTAAGCCTAGACTTCCCCGTTAATATTGTCCCACTCCGTTTATCCTGTTCTTGAAATTAGTACTGTTGTGTTTAACCCCTTAAACTCCTGTGTGTTAGTTTTTGTCCCTAGCCTCTGTGCGTTGTTCTTTTCTGTTTCTCCGTTATAGTAACAGACGCGACTTTTGTTACTCCTTTGATCTTTGTTTCAATAAAGACTCTTGAGTTTATCTACCGCCTCCGCCTGTCTGAGTCTGACAGAAGACCAGACCTTAAAATAATCATGGAGGCTCAGAACCCCGACCCCTTTCGAGCTTTGGTCGACGAACTGCGCCATAGCTTGTTGACTCACGTGACGCCGCCAGTCAGCGTCGTCGCGCCCACTCCGGATCCCCTGCCTTACTCCGGAGAACCGGAGGCCTGTGGTGGGTTCCTGCTGCAGTGCACTCTCGCCCTGGAGATGGACCCGCGCCGTTTCCCCACTGAACGTGGCAAGGTGGCGTATGTCATCTCGCGCCTGGACGGCCGGGCCCTCCAGTCGGCAGAGAGTGTCTGGCAGCAGGCGGGACCCACCACACAGTCTGTGGACGCCTTCCTGAAACACTTCCGCGAGGTCTTCCAGGCTCCGGTCGGCGACTCCGCCATCTAGGAACAACTACACCACCTGATGCAGGGTAGAACTAGCATCACCGAATACGCTCTCTGCTTCCGGACCCTCGCCGCCGCCAGTGGGTGGAACGAACCAGCCCTGCTCACCACCTTCCGCCTGGGCCTGGAACCTGCCCTGCGCCTCCACCTGGCGGCATACGATGACTCCGTCGGCCTGAAGCGTTTTATCCAGCTCGCCATTCGGGTGGCGCACCAGAGAGAGGGCTGCCTGCCACCAGTCTCCCGTCCCGCTCCGCATCCCCTCCTGCCGACTCCGCGCCCGAGACCCCCATGCAGGTCGATTCAGTCAAGCTCACTCCCACCGAACGACACAGGCGGGTCGAACAGGGCCTGTGCTACCGCGTCGGGAGAGCCCCCACCCCTACGTCGTGCACTCCGTAGTGGGTCGGCCCATGACCCGACGGACCATCCGGCATGCCGTGGGCCCCCTGACACTCCAGATTGGCGCCAGCCACAAGGAGAGTATAGACTTTCTGGTCCTCGAGGAGGCCACCGTGGACCTAATCCTGGGCCGCCCATGGTTGGTTCAGCATGCTCCGGTGGTGGATTGGGCCACCGGAGAGATCTTAAAATGGGGTGATTCTTGTCATAATCAGTGTTTGTCTTGTCTCCCGGTTCCTAGGTCCCGTCACAGTCACTCCTCCCTGGTGGTGGGGTCAACCTCAGTCGAAAGCCCACACTCGGCCCGTAGCACCGTCATTCCCCACGACTACCGTCACTTCGCCGAGGTGTTCTGTCCCGCACGCGCCGCACAACTCCTTCCACACCGGCCCTGGGATTGCGCCATTGACCTGCTGCCAGGAGAGCCAGTGCCTAGGGGTAGGGTCTACCCGCTGTCCTTGCCTGAGCAAGCGGCCATGGAGGAATACATCCGGGAGGCCTTGCGCCAGGGGTACATTCGCCCGTCGGTCTCGCCCGCCACCTCCAGCTTCTTCTTTGTGGCCAAGAAGGACGGAGGACTGCAACCCTGCATCGACTACCGAGCCCTGAATCGGATTACAGTGAAGTTCCACCATCCTCTCCCCCTGGTCCCGGCCGCTCTGGAACAGCTTCGTGGGGTGGTGGTGTTCACGAAGCTAGACCTGCGGAGTGCCTACAACCTCATCAGAATACGAGAGGGGGATGAGTGGAAGACGGCCTTCATCACCCCCAACGGTCACTACGAATATCGGGTTATGCCCTACGGGCTAGCAAACGCCCCCTCCGTATTCCAGTCATACATGAATGAGGTGTTCCGGGAATATCTCCACCGGTTCGTCCTAGTCTACATCGATGACATCTTGATCTATTCCCGGAACGAAACCGAACATCAACAGCACGTGGCACAGGTACTCCGCAAGCTCCGTGAACACCACCTCTACCTCAAGGCGGAGAAGTGCGTCTTCCACGTGCGTCAGGTCCAGTTCTTGGGGTACAACATCTCCGCCCAGGGCGTTAAGATGGACCAGGGGAAGGTTGACGCCGTACTCCACTGGCCGTCTCCCACTACGGTCAAGGAACTTCAGCGTTTGTTAGGCTTCGCCAACTTTTATCGCCGCTTTATCAAGAACTACAGCCTAGTGGTCGCTCCTCTCACCAACCTGCTCCGGTCCAAGCCCAAGACCCTCCAGTGGTCCCCCGAGGCGGCGCGGGCGCTCCAGGACCTCAAGGCCTCCTTCGCTTCGGCTCCTCTCCTCACGCTCCCGGACCCTACCAAGCCCTTCGTCGTGGAGGCAGATGCCTCCACAACCGGTGCGGGTGCGGTCCTGTCCCAGGAAAGCGGGTCTCCAGCCAGACTACATCCGTGCGCCTACTTTTCCCGCAAGTTTACCCCGGCCGAGCAGAACTATGACATGACTATGACTATGAAACCGGGAACTGCTCGCCGTCAAACTTGCCTTGGAGGAGTGGCGCCACTGGCTGGAGGGAAGGTTGGCCAGCCTCTGTGCTTTGTCCCTAGCCTCTGTGCGTTGTTCTTTTCTGTTTCTCCGTTATAGTAACGGACGCGACTTTTGTTACTCCTTTGATCTTTGTTTCAATAAAGACTCTTGAGTTTATCTACCACCTCCGCCTGTCTGAGTCTGACAGCTGTCCTCTTACACTGGAATTACTCCCCAAGGTCAGGTGAAACGCTAGGGTCGGAAGATCAAGAAATACGTCATGGTTCCCAGGCCAGCTATTGTTGAGACATACAACCAATTTATGGGTGGTGTGGATCTTCTGGATATGCTGGCAGCCCTGTACAAATACAGTCTGAGAACCAGAAGATAGTACTTGCTGATTTGGTGGCATAGCGTCACTGTAGCCCTGATTAACGCCTGGATCCTGTACCGAAGAGACCTACAGGCAAACAACCTGGAGAAGAATGCCCTGCCACTCCGAAGATTTCAGGCCTCAGTTGGCACCTGCTTGATAAGTGCAGGAAAACCAAAGCCAAAGCCTGGGAGGCCAATGTCTCCACTTGCCTCTCCATCAAGTTCTCCCTTCAGCTCACTATCTCGTACCCCACCACGAATCAAGCGAGTACGCAGTGTGCCAGATGATGTGAGAAAAGATGGGGTTGACCACTTCCCAGCATGGGGCAAACGACAACAGTGCAAGCACTGCAAGAGCTTGCCTCACTTTTCCCATGTTTATCGTGGAAAATGCGGTATCCACCTCTGTCTGAACAAGGATCGAAATTGCTTCCATGCTTACCATTTGGCAAAGTAAAAGAAATTAAGGACTGCTTGACAAGGCTTATGTCCAAAAATGTTGAGATGTTCTACAAAAAGGTGGTAGACCGTTTTGCTTGTTAGAAGTTAGAAGTTCCGTTTTGTTTATCATTTCATGTTCTACCAAGTAACGTCATTGCAAAGGTGAAGAAAATGATGGAAAAATGTAGCTGTTTGGAGAGAAAAAGGATTGATGTGCTATGGATGTCCAATTATTTCATAGAAGGCACAGTTCTTGTAAGTGCTAAAATGCCCCGAGTGCCCATTACGATGGTGTCAGAAACTATGTTTAATACCTATAGTATCAAATGTGATACAAACCAAAAAACATACTTGCAAATAATTTTTGTAATTTTTTTTTTACATTTTGTCTAAGGGCTAAATAAAGAGTTCAAATCCAAAAATTTAGAATTTTCTGACCATTCTTTTATGGTTCAGGGCTCACAGGGCTAGTCTAGTACCAATGGAGTTTTCTAGTTATGAAAAAAAAACTAATTCTTTATATTTAAAAATCCACCTGAAATATATACCCATTCATGTGTCAAGTTTAAGTGTACAGTGAGTGGCCATAATAACATTCAGATGTGTACCCTGTTGAAAGTTGAAAGATTGAAACGGAAATAAAAAATAATAATAACAATAATGTAACAGTGTGCACTGAATTAGGGTCATTCCGTGTCAAATGGTACAATGTAATGGATTTTCCAACTCCACCCCTTCAGAATCAGCTGATTCTCAGATATTATGTGCCCACACATCTTAAAGGAAGATGTGCAAAATTATAGCTCAAAATCTCAAATATTTCTATGAAAATTATGCCTTAGAATGCACCCACACCTTTTTTCTAAAAAAGTGCCTGTGAGCATTTTTGGCAACTTCACACTGCACTAATATCGGCGAAACTATTTCAGATTCAGATTTTGTATGCAAACAGTCCAGTTATTAAACTGTGTCTGCAATCTATCACAAGCTTGCCATCTGGACGAAAAATGCTGGGGTCTGGGGTCAAGTGGAATGACACGGAATGACCCACAGGCCTCAGGTTGACAGATATCAATCGTTCTGCTCTCCCGAGTTTGGTCAGACCAATCACTGCTAAATCCTTGTAGAGAGTCGCTGGGCGGCTGCAACGGTGTGCAGAGACAGTTTGAAAGACAGCTGCTGATTCTGCCCCTTGGGTTGAGCCTGGTCTATTCGTTGTAGCCTGACTATACATTTTGATGTTATAGTGTGGCTTGTCAGGCTAATTACTAACAACTTCTGGCATTTCAACAGGCTAACAACTTCTGGCATTTCTGGAGATGATGATGATTTCTTACAAATAACAAGTCAGGTGCACATTAACATCTCACCACACATTACCCCATACATACAGTAGCAAACAGTACAGGTACAGATCCTTTATTGGCCCAAAAGACGTTCCTGATGAGAGTCAAGCTGCATTGCAAACTACAAGACTGATCACATATGACCAAATTTCCTGCTTCACTGCTCAGCAGGTCTTAGTATGGTCTTTTACCAAAGCATGGTAGGACCAATCACAACACTATCTTTGTAGGCTTAGCACAATGATGACAGGGCTGTGATGGTGCAACACAATCAAGTGTTAAGGAAAAGCATTTGTTTGAATCAGCTTTGCCACTGACTTCGGAAAAAGGCACTCAAGTCAAGGACGTATCGGCTGTTTTGACGATGTTGCTCTGATTGGTCATGGTACTATCCTATTGCATACAGAGGCAGTTTGAAAGACAACCGCTGATTCCGCCCCTAGAATTGAGCCTGGTCTTTCTGTCGTAGCCAGACTAAACATTTTAATGTTTTAGTCAGGCTTGTCAGGCTATGCCTCCCCATCTTCTGCACCTTATATGAATCCTGACAAGATCTCTTGAGGTATAACCCCCTAGAGGATGTGGTTTGTTAATCCCCTTGAGCAAAACCCACTTGACCAACTAAAGGAGTCTAAAAGACAAAACCTCATCTTTTCTCTGTCTGCTTTTACTCTTTTGGTCTGAAGTGTCTTTTTCTTCTTCTTCAGTATGTTTAGCATCTATAAACTGTTTAATTGTATGATGGATTCAGTTCATTGAAATCGAGATTTAAAAAGGAAGTTTTATTCAAGTCCATTAAACAGCATAGAAAAACATACTTTTCCTATTGAAAATATAAATCTTTATTCAAGAAATGCTGGCAAATATTTCATCACACTTTTTTCATCAAGCATAGTAATACATTCAAAGCAAATTTACACATAGGCTATATTTTGAAAAAGCTAATTAAATGAAATAAAAATGAAAATATTTTTAAAAATACAATTAAAATTATGGCTACATGACTACATGACATAACATGACTATATTTGTTCTTTAAACTTTTAAGCAATTCAGATGCATAGACATAGTTTTTGTGCTATTTGTAGAAGTTGAAAGAGACTTTGGAGTTCATCTGCATTCATCTCTGACTTTCTGATATATTGTACACTATAGATAAGTTATATTTTATCCAGGAATCATTTATGGATGTGCCAGTAAAAGATATATGTTGACATTGGCTGTGGAAGCACTATAATTCAAAAATGCAAAATACAATCTGCTCCGTGCAATTTCTTTTTTTTTTTTTTTGTCATTTTACAGTCAATGTACTAGTAACAAGTAAGAAAGTAAACAAGTAAAGGAAATCAGTGCAAAGAATACTGGGAATAAATTCATGATAATGCCCATTGACTCTTCATCCCCCAGGACTTTGAACATCCAGACTTCGCTACTTTCACTTTCACATTACTATCACTTTGGAAATGGAGCCAGACATGCTCTTGAAGAAAATCTGTTTCATTCCTAGACATCTGTGCACATAATATCAAAAGATAATAAATATGAACCATAAAATGTAAATCCATGACACAATGCTATGCTCTCTTACTAACACTCATGTTTATTTTAAATGTTGGGGGAAGGCTGTATACAGCCTACAGAATCTATAGATTTCAACTGTCCATCTAAATGTGTGGTTTGATGAACAGATGAAATCAATTTTTCACACATATATCAGAAAAATCTACTGATTATTAGCTATTTTCTCTACTGCTCCACCATCACAACCCATCTTTTAATCTTCATCATGATTAGTCTTTACCTACAGGACATTAGTGTTTCACAGCAGAGTAAACATGTTCTTCTTCAGAGGACTTGGGTTTGGCTTGAGAAACAAAGAGAGTAAAGAGTAAAGAGTTTGAATATAAAACTGGTTTAATATAACCACATCAAATGTGTTTAAAAAGGAAAACACATGCATAAACTGTTATAATTCTGCATATTGTTCCTTGAAAACACATATATGACTCACCTCTACTCTTCAGTGGCTTCATATCAATCTGTACATCAGCGTATGTGACATCACTGGGCTCAGCTGGAAAACACATAACCATCCTCAGAATTGTCTACCATGGTGAATGCATCCACCTTACCTTGCTTTTTGTGTTTCCTTGGATTAGTACTAGCATAAGTCACATCAGTGCGTCCCTCCCCAACATCATCTAAAACAGCCGAGGCACCAGAACCAGAAATATAACACTAAACACATGTGGCGTGGTCCCTGTACTGAAGACCAGGACCAGGTTTAATCCTTGTATGCATGAAAGCATATGTTTGGATTCTCTTCATTTAATCAGTGAATGTCACAACTAAATACAAATGTTGATTTGCGTTGCAACAAATATGGCACAGCTATGAAACACAAAAAAGGACAACAAGACCTGTTGATGGACAGTGATGACTTAGATATTTAAGTCCTACCTGGTTTCCTAACTGGCTTCAGCAGTGAGTATAGAGTGTCTGACACTGTTGCACCTGCCTTGTCTGGAACAAGTAAAACAGAACAGGTCACAGAGTGGGTGAATCATAGTACGAAGTACTCATCAGCCAGCTTGTATTAAAAAGCATTGGTTTCACACACAGACCTCCTTTCTTTTCACTCTCTGCATCCCTCTTTAGATCAATTTCTGCATATACCACATTACTGGGTGCAGCCACAGAACCACCTGGTAAACAATACAGATCAAAAATGAGTTATTCCTTTTATTCTTCCTGAAAGACAAAGATATTGAAAGATATTAAAAATACTACCATGACCACTTTGAAATAAAATCTGGTTTTCTTTCTCTCTGCTTTCAGGAAGACATCCAAATTTGGTAACACTTTAGATTAAGGTACACATATTCACCATTAACTAGCAGTTTATTAACATGCAAAATAGTAAGATAATAGCCATGTGTTAGTAGTGCTTATTCTACCCATAGTAAACCATGAACAAATAATTTCTCCAATATAAGCTCCTAATTACTGCTTATTCATAGTGAGTAAGCTAGTTGTTGTGAATACGATCTTAATGCTTTGGTTAGTATGGGGCTGATAAGGCAGTCGTACAAAAGGAACATTTTTTTCAATGATATTTAGAAAAGATGGTTTATTCATAAAAACAAAACCCAAAACTACAAGTGCCTAAAAGTGTCTACATGAGCACTAACTGCGTCTTTTTGATTGAGAATAACTGTTCCTGAGAATAACTGTTAACTGAATAACTGCACTACCACCTTATAAGCCCTTTACTGAGCAAAGCATATTGAGATCATAATTCATGTACAACAACTAGATTACTTACTTACATACGAATAAGCAGTACTTGGGAGTTTATATTGGAGAAATTTTAGTTAATGGTCTGCTGTTGGCAGAATAAGCTCATGTAGAATAAGGTATTGATAAGTGACTTGTAATGACTAACAAATGGGTAGCATGTTACTAATTTGCATTTTAATAAGCTGCTAGTTAATGGTGAATATGTGAACCCTAATCTAAAGTGTTACCTAAAATTTGAACAGAATAGGTATGTATAAACTGACCATTATGGGCCATTACACACCTACAACTTTTTGCTGTGAGGATGGAATCTGGATGTTCTGCTGCTGATCACTAGAAAGAGACAGAGATCTAATCATGAATAAAAAACTGAAACGTGTATGGTCGTACTGATGGCAAATCCCATAATTTTCATTACTGGTAAAAGATGCTGAAGCCGTTTTCAGACATAACTTCCAGTATTTAACCGGACATTAAGACACGGATATTACACAACATGACTGATCCAGACATGGCCCTCAAACTCTGTCAGACAGAAGAGTTGTGCAGGGTAACCAGCAGAGGGAGCTCTGCAGAGTCGTATCAATAGCCTAGGGCTCATGATGATTTGAGTAGAAATAACAATTTTACTCACACACAGTATGAATAGATAGACTATATGCCTGCTCCATCTTATCCCCACAATTCTCTCGGATGAAATAAAAAGTCATCCCTCTAAGCCTAAACAAGCTATTTTTGATGATCGATCATGATCCATCCAAACCGAAAACCATTCAGTGGGCTTTTAGCCCTGAGGTGTAAAGTTCACCATCGCAGCCCCCACAAGGCAGGGGGGCCCACAGTCCATCTACATACATATCCCCACCACATTTGATAACCAGAAAAAATCTTTTTCAACGTGGCCTATTTCAGCTGTAACCTGTCAGAAAATGCAGTTTGTGCAATGATCATGTAAATCTGACTGAAATGTGTGGCCTTTGACATTACAGGGGTACTGAGCAAACTATTTATGCTTAACATGTAGTGCCCAAGTGGTAGAAAGGTATCTATATGGTTACATTCATGACAGGTGGAAAGTTGGTGAGATATGATGTTTTGCAATTGACTCTACCAAGTGGTTCAGCAGTCAGTTAAAGGGTTAAGACACTAAAGGAAGACATTTCTGAAAAACATTATTAAAATGCAACGTTATGAGGCAAAATACTTACATGGTTGGTGTCACAGAAACTGAACCTAGAGTTTTTAAAAGAGGTTAGAATGAACATAGTCTCAAGTGTCAACTTGTCAAAATAAGTGCTCAGCAACCCTGGTTTTCTTTTTGCATTGCTGTTGCATTATGCACCTAAAGCCTGTAGGGGGAGCTCAGTAGAGAAATAACAAGATAAAATCCCAATACTGTTGTAAACAAAAGACAAACTGCTTTTCAAAATATTGCAGGAGAGGAATTGCTAGTTGAGGCCTATGAAGTCACTGTTTTAAATGATTTAATTTCCATTCATGAAATGTGTCAAAGTGATGATACCTTTTCCTTTGTGGGAGAGATACAGCAGGACCAGTAAAATGACAAGAGCAAAGGCTACAAGCAGTCCAGTCACCACGCCCACTGCTACGCCCAATATAGAAGACGTGGAACCTGAAACTTTAAATTCAACAAGGACATGGATGTTATTGACAATCAAATATATCTTAGTATGGTGTTCCGTCAGTTATTCAGCAAGCAAGTATCAATATAGACACTTAAAAAACAAGATTAGAGCGGAAAACCTGCTTGTACATTCTATTTTTCATGGAGTACTTTCTTTTTTTCCTTCTCAAATGATATGAAAACGAAATAATTAGAAAAAATAACTCTGTATGTACATAACACCTTCCTATTAAAAGTTGTAATGTTTATTCTGTGCATTTATTCACTTCATGCCCAGTGCACTATACAGTGTCCCATAATCAATATATAACATGTCATACCTCTGACTGTGATCCAGCTCTCTGGTGACTCTCCTCTATCTGTGTTGTTGCACTTGTAGAGGCCTTCGTGTGACTTTGAGACTGCAGGGATGGTCATCTCTCCTGTGCTGGAGGTCTGGAGGAGTGTTCCATGTTTATAGAAGTCAGCACTGATGATTGATGGCTGGTAGCGATATCTACAGCGCAGAGTCAGAGGATCTCCTCAGTCACAGGATGGGCAGGAACCTCCAGGATCACATCACCATCTACACACAGAAACTTGGGTGTTAATTTATTCAATACTGACCCTACTGTCAGGAGTCCATTTTCAAGAAATTCAGGTGAATTTCTACATAGACATCTAAAAATAATCCTTGTTTGCTTGATTTGAAATAAAACAGTGATGAATATATTTTCAACCATCACATGGAAATATAGAAATTACAAACAACAAATAAAACCTCCTGATATCAAGTAGAAATAATACATGACATTTGCTATTAAATCATATTGGATTTTACCCACCATGCACTGTGATGTTGACAGGATTACTCTGCTCTCCAGAATCAGACTGACACCAGTAAACTCCACTGTCAGATGAAGATGCTGATGTGATGCTGCAGGTGAAAGCCGTTTCTGATCTCCAGTCAGTGGGACACTTGGATTCCTCTCCTCTGCTCGTGTACCACCTCAGTCTCCATTTGCCCTGAACCCCACAGCTCAGGGAGACAGGCTGAGATGTAAAGAACTGGGTCCAGTTTGAATGGATGATCAAAGAGGCTTTAGGAGACAGACCTGAAATGGACAGCCAAAATCATTACACTAGAGACACCCTGCTCCACTTAGACAGTCCTGAAGTATGTTCCTCACCTGTGACCCACAGAGACTGAAGTTGGCTGAACTCTGTGTGATAGGCTGGCTCTCCTCTCTCTGCTCTGCACATATAAACCCCTGAGTGTCTAAGAGCAGCAGGGCTGAGAGTGTAGGAGCCTCCAGATCCTCTGATGCTGTCTGAGAGCAGCTCTACAGAATATCTTCTGTGTCTGTTAGTCAGTTGAAGATCAGGCCTGGAGGGACAGTCTTGTACCAGTTGAATCTCCAGCCTGTAGTGGAGCCTCCAACCTCACAGCTCAGAGTCACTGAGTCTCCTTCAGGCAGCCAAGGCCGTGAAAGAGAACTTGAAACTGCCTGGGCTTTCTCTGTTCAAGAGGAGTAGAGATTTGGAGGATATACCACACATACCAATAGACTTCAAAGGTATCAAATAATTTCAAATATCAAAGATATTGAAATAATTATGATCACATAATATAGTCTTAGCAACAGGACAAAACACAGCACTGTATACAGAAAAATATTCAAATAATGCATTTGAGTTAAAGCAGATGTTAAATTAAGAATTGTGATGAGTAAATGCAAGGGAAAACAAACATATACTGACCAGAGGATGTTTTAACAGCAACAGCATCACTTTGATCTGATGATTTTCTGTCACTTTTCCTTTGTCCTTTACAAGTATAGCTACCACCTTGCTGTAGCTTGATTTCATATCCTCTTACAGGCAGAGAGGCCTTATAACTGTAGACTGTCCCTCCATCTCTAAACCAGCTGTACTCCCTGTCACTGCTCTGCCCACTATTTATTTCACATCTGAGGGAGAACTCCTCTCCACTGAAGACATATGTCCAATTTGATTTCAGGGTAATGATGGCTTTTGGTCTTTCTGTAAAACATTGATAAAAGTCAACTGAATATATATACACAAATTTTGATATGTAAAATGTAATATAATTATATGTACTGCCTATCTGTGCATTATATGACATACATATTGCCGCATGTGCCATCTGAAGAACATGAATGTCCATTCATACTCTTGACACATATTTCTTACAGTCTTACAGATTGGCCTTTATGCACACATACACACATACATACTGTTCACACGGGCTAGGATCAAAAGCCTCCCCCAGGATCAAACACTACTAGTCGTTAAACTCAAGTGGATCTACATTACATGCCCAGTGAGTTTCAAAATGCCTAGTGTTTTGGTGACCTGGGGACGGACAATCACTGGAGAAATAAAAAGAAAAACAGGAAGAAAGGGAACTCTAGCAACACCTATATGCTAGCAGCAGTAGTAGTTCTTTAAAACAACTGTAGGGAAACAAACTAACCTGTAACCATTATCTTAGCAGCATCACTATACTGTGTGTAATAGACTGGATCTCCTCTCCCAGCTCTGCACCAGTACTGTCCTCCATGAGAGACTTTAACAGAGCTGATGGTGTAGGAGTTTCCATCAGTTTGGATCTCCACAGGATGAGAGGTGTGTGTGTCTCTGTACCAGTAGAACACCAAACTAGAGGAAACACCCAACTCACATCTCAACGTCACTGACTCTCCTGTGAGGAGCAGGTGGCCTGGGCTTAGTGTGAGTTTGGGCTTTGATCCTATAAAGGAGGAGACAGAGTTATTGTTGTCTGCACCTTAAATCACACACACACACACACGCACGCACACACACAACTACCTTTGACATCAATTTGACGATCATATGGCATTGTCTAAAGTCAGTCGCGCAAGTTGCTTTGGGGGCGTGCCCGACACAATTTGGTATTTTGACGGCGGGAAAAGCGAACATTGCGCCAGGCGCATGGTTCAAAAGGGTTGGTCTTAAAGCACTTTATTAGTCATGAGTGTGTTTTAGGCGTAACATACAATTAACCAATCAGGATTTATACTCTCATTCCCTTTAAAAGCCAGCGGCGCATGTTCCATGGTGTGTTGCTATTATGATGGCGAATTTACCCGGAAGACCGGAGCGTTTTTCGATGGAGGAGACCGATCTGCTAGTGCGTGAGATAAAAGCGCGTGAACAGGTTATCTTCGGGGATGGAAAGAATCCCCCCAAACCTCCACGGGTCAATGAAGTATGGGAGGAAATATCCTCAGTTATGTCCTCCGCCTTTGGCAAAAAAGAACATCCGAACAGTTCCGAAAGCAGTACAATGATGTTAGAAGACGGGGGAAACAAAAGCTTTCAACGGCAATAATATTGTGATATATGTGATGTAAATGAAAAACTTTTGTATAAACTCTGCTGCGCGCTCCTGCTGATGAGAGAAGCATGGTGTTCGCGCATTGTGCACGCTTTCATATCCCAAAGCGCTGTGCGCCCCTAAAATAGCTTTTCAGCAATGCGCAACTGACGACAGACCAGGGTTTTGTTGGTCACTGGCGGATTTCATTTTTGCGTCCTTATAATAGCATCTGGCACGCTTTGCGCCAGACCACACCTCTTCTTTTCGCTGACACACCCATGACGGCGCAGTGTCATCTGCTATCTAGACAACGTGATTTTTTGCCGGAAAAAATGAACGATGTGCTGGCACAGAATAGCAATGACACCATGCGCATGTCGCGAATGCACAGTGCGCCGCGGCATGATAGGGCCCAAGTTATTCCCCTACTGGGTTGTGATGCTGTGGGTCTGTCTCTCCTCTCCCCCTGACACCAGTACTGGCCCTCATCAGATTCAGCAGCTCCACTGATGGTGAAGATGTTTCCCTCAGACACTGAGATTCTCCTGGACCCTTTATACCACATATAAGTCCAGCCACTGTGAGACTTTATCACACACTTCAGAGTGACTGTCTCTCCAGTGAACACAGGACTCTGGGGCTCTACAGTCAATGTAGCCAAAGGCAGGGCTGCAGAGCAACAAGTGAAGGAGCGAAGGAGAATGAATGTTAACTGTTGACTTCAAACTAGACTGGTTGTTTAATACCTGACCACAGGCTTTTATGTCTAAGATAATTAATGTTGAGGTAAAATCTTTTGAATTGATGGTAAAATCATGAATCATGTAGTTTGGTGGTTGGGACAGAGAGGAGATGCTACAGGCACCATAATCTCAAGCAGAATTATGGATAAAAATGATGAGTGCTGTGTGAGGAAACAAAGACTGATTTTTGTCACTGTTTGTTTGCAACATGTATCAGTCTCAGATTTCAAAACACTTCTGCAAAGTTGGTTAAAAATAACAAGAAAATGCATACTAAACAAGGACTGAAATGCACACATAAAACACAGTTTGACATTTCCTGAAGTTTAAAGGTTACTTGGATCCTTAAATCTTCACAGTTTTCACAGATTGCATCATAGTCTTAAAGTAAACGTAGCCTGAGCTTTTCAAAAGAACAGATGAAGACATCACACACATAGACACACACAGCATTACCTTTGACATCAAGAGTTATTCCCCTGCTGGGTTGTGATGTTGTGGGTCTGTCTCTCCTCTCCCCCTGACACCAGTACTGGCCCTTATGATACTCAGCAGCTCTTCTGATGGTGTAGATGTCTCCCCAAGACACTGTAATTCTGCTGTACCATTTATACCACGTGTATGCCCAGCCACTGAGAGACTCTATCACACACTTCAGAGTGACTGTCTCTCCAGTAAACACAGGACTCTGGGGCTCTACAGTCAGTGTAGCTGTAGGTGCAGCTGTTGAAACAAACATGGAGGGAAATATCTGAGTTCTATATGCTTGCAGTGTAAATGTCAGAATGGTGCAAAATTAAATGGCCTGAAATATATCAATTTTAATATCCAACCTTGGTCAAGATTGGCATACTCACATATCACCTGAATGTTAACTTCAGCGCTCTTCTCTGATGCTGTGGGTCTGTCTCTCCTCTCCCCCTGACACCAGTACCGGCCCTCATCAGATTCAGCAGCTCTGATGGTGTAGATGTTTCCCTCATACACTGGAGTTGTGCTGGACCCTTTATACCACTTATATGTCCAGCCACTGTGAGACTCTATCACACACTTCAGAGTGACTGTCTCTCCAGTGAACACAGGACTCTGGGGTTCTGCAGTCAGTGTAGCCAAAGGCAGGGCTGCAGAGGAACAGATGAAGAAAATGAGGGCCAACAGTAATGAATGTTATGTTAAGTATAACCCAGACATCAGTGACTTGACTGTCAACTAGGCTGGTACTTAGGGGTCCGGGTCCCCTGAGGGGGCTCTTCCAAAAATACATCTGTAGGTCCGCGAGTTTTTGTCCTAGAAACATATGAGTAACACCACTGGAAACCTTCAATCTTCTAGTTTTCAAATATGTAGATTTTAAAATAAACATGTATCGAATGCGCTTTGTAGAAAGAATAAATAGAAATTCACCAGTTCAGGCAGTAGCAACCTGTTACTGACACACCCCTCAGCTATTCAGATGGTAAAGACCAGGGCATCAGTAGCGTCATTGGGTCATTGTTTTGCGGCAAAGGTGAGAACACGCCCAATTTCTCCAGCATATACAAACCCGCATGGTAGAGGGCTGTTTTGGTTCTGTGCAACACTGGTAGCTTGAGCACTGAGCAAGGATGTCCAGCAAGATGATGTCGGCTGCTGAAGCCTCACTGCAGATTCAGGAAGAACTCGCTTTGGAGAGTGAGTCTGACGACGCACGGTCAGATGTATCCAGTGATGACGGCGATGATGAAATGTACTTTGAGCTTCGTCTAGATCCCATGGAGGACATTTCTGATGAGTAAGTAGCTATATATTTTACTACTTGTTGTTGTCATGATTCGGTTAGCTTACAGGGAGAATGTAGCCATTGCGTGTTGCTAAGTGTTAGCCTACTTCGTTAGCCTGTGCTCCGTGCCAAAGTACACTTCGGTAGTAGTAGGAAGGTGTTTCACTGGACAGATGATCATATGATATTGCTGAAATTCATGTCACGCTGTACTCATTTAGTTGCATTTACAGTCAACATGCAATGCATAGCCACAGTTGGTTGCCAAGTTTATTAGCGTACTGTATTACCTTGTACTCCGTGCATAAGTCTGTCCATGGGATTGTAAAATACAAACATATTATCTATTATAGGATACTGTTATTTTGATAAGTAGTATGCATGTCTTTGTAATGGAAGGTGTGAGCCGAAACTGAAAATTATCACAACAGATTAGGTGTGAATGATAGATAGCCTACTCTATGTGTTACAAAGCAGAGGCATAATGACACAAATCTACATATCAGATTGAAAATGTCTATCAAGGTAATGAAAGACTAACTTATATTATTATGTTTACACATTTTACAGTGATGTTGAGAACATCCCACCTCCGAAGAGAGCACGGCCAGAGGCCAAACAGCATCCACTGTCATGGAAGTCAGAAAGTGATGTGGATATTACTCCAC
Organism: Tenualosa ilisha; assembly: GCA_015244755.2. NCBI lineage: Eukaryota > Metazoa > Chordata > Actinopteri > Clupeiformes > Clupeidae > Tenualosa > Tenualosa ilisha. The sequence goes on along the minus strand of PYXC01002610.1, from coordinate 8,862 downwards.
CACCACTTCGGTTTCTTCCTACAAGGGAGCCTGGTGTGCAGCTGAGGGCAGAGGACAACCACACTCCTCTGGATCTCTTCAAGCTGTTCTTTTCAGAGGATGCTGTGGAAACCCTCTGCCGTAACACCAACAAGCAAGCTGCAAGGAGCATCGCTAGAGGTGCAAAGTACAGATGGGTGGATGTTGGACTTGCTGAATTCTATAGATTTCTTGGGCTGGTGTTCTACATGGGCATGATAAAGATGAATCAATTCAGAGACTACTGGAGAACACACAACATCTTCACTGTCCCTTTCCCAGCATAGACAATGGCAAGGGACAGATTCAGAACAATCTTTTGGAATGTTCACATGAGTGACCCAGGTGAAGACAGAGAGAATGATGCAAAGAAGGGAACCTCAGCCCATGACAAACTGTTCCGTGTCAAACCCCTCATGGACACCATCAAGACAGCCTGTAAGGCATTCTATCATCCCCGCAGGAACCTTGCTGTGGATGAACGCATGGTGGCTTCCAGAGGCCACACTATGAGACAGTACATGAAGGACAAACCAACAAAGTGGGGCTTCAAGTTGTTTGTGCTTGCTGACTCCAGCAATGGGTACACCTCTGACTTTTCTGTATACACAGGCAAGAACAACTTCCCCACAGGTCTTGGCCTCTCTTATGACTCTGTCATGTCACTGACTAACAGAGGGTATTTGGGGTCTGGATACCACGTGTACATGGACAATTTCTACACCAGCCCAAAGCTTTTCAAGGACTTGTATGCTGCCAAGTTTGGTGCATGTGGAACATACAGAGAATCCCGGAGGGACTGCCCACGCAGTAACCTCAATGCACTTACAAAGCGTTCACCCAGAGGAACAATCATCATGGGTGGTGTGGATTTGTCTGACCAGTTAATCCAGTACTACACAACACAGCACAAAACTGCAAAGTGGTACAAGAAGCTCTTTCTGCACTTCCTGGACATTGCTGCAACAAATACCTTCATCCTCCACAAAGAACTCATGCAAAACAAGCAGGAGGAAAGCATGAGCCACAAGCAGTTCGTGGAGCAGCTCACTGCACAGCTGTGTGGTGTACCACTGACTTCTCAGCCCCAAAGGCACCTGTGCAGACAGCTGGAGAGACTCACATTCCAGTTTGTGGGATTGCGCTCAGCGCAGATGGAAAGAGGGATGGTGATGGTCGCAGAGCCTGTGTGTTCTGCAGGCTGCAGGGAAAGAAAACAAAAACTTTGTGGAAGTGCGATACATGCGACGTCTACCTTTGCCTTCAGCAAGACAGAAACAGTTTTTCTGCTTGGCATCTTAGATGAGAAGCTCTTTTCACAGCACAATCTAAGCTCTTTTCACAGCACAATCTAAGCTCTTTTGCTCTCTCTCTTGCTCCTGGCAGAGCCATTGATAGGTGGACAATGACAGCAGTTGACAGCAGTTGACACACAGACACATGGACAATGACAGTGGGGAGGGGGCAGTTACAGGTGTGATACACCCATCTAATCAGTATTCATTTGAAACAGCCACTGGCTTTAGTTTGTCTTACTTTTTTACAATTTGTATTGAAACTACAACACTTCTCTAAATGCTCTTCTGACTTTTATGTAGCCAACACTTATGTTTACAAGGTTCAGACTTCAAAAGTCTTGGCCAGATATGTTTATAGTGTGTTTTTTTACAATGTTTGAAGACCTTTCAAAATAGGTTTTTGTGTACTTGTATTTACACAGAATTTTAATAAAAACTAATTTCATTACATTGACTTTACTCTTATATTATTATTCCTAAGGTCTTCTAGAATATAACCCTATGTGCCACTTTTGCATATGTATTTTTAGTTAGCTGAAAAACTTAAAAATGTCAAAGTGTAGCAGACTGTCTCTAAGTGTCTGAAAGGCCCCGGACCCCTAAGTGTTATCACATGTTTTTATGTCTTCGATAATTTGCCTAATATTGAGGTAAAATCTTTTGAAATTATTCTAAAACAGACAGTGGGGGAAAAAATTATCATTGATAGTAAACTAAAAACCAAATGTACTGTTAAAAGTATTATTTTGACATTTCCTGAAGCCTAAAGAGGAACACATTGAGATCATGAGTAAGAAAGTATATAAACATTTGACTCACATACTCACATATCACTTCAATATTAACTTCATCAAAAACATGAGACCTTTCTGCTGCATGACAGAAATGTACAGCAATAGGAAACCATGTACCTTGTGATTATTCCATTTTACTTGGCAGTATTACAGTGTGTGTTGAACATGAAACAGTAAAATATACACAAAAAAAAGGTTTTCTACCTGACACAGTCCGTTTAAACGTATTACAGTGTGTGTTAAACATTACACAGCAAATTGTGCTGAGCAAAATAAACACAAAAAGATTCTCTACCTGATACAGTCAGTTTCACCTTATCACTGTAGTCTGACCACTGTGAGGTGCTCTTCTGCCTTGCGATACAGTAGTAGTCTCCAGAGTGGCTATAGTCAGCAGAACTGATGTTGTACTCCTGTCCAGGCTGGTAGGATCCTTTGAAAAGCCATCTGTAGTACTCAGTAGTGTTTCCCCACTCTGGTACATCACACCTGAGGGTAACAGACTCTCCTCTGAATATGTCTTTGCTGGCTGGAGTCAGGGTCACTGTTGCCTTGGGTTTCTCTGCTGACGCATAAAATCTTTTGTCATTAAACAAGAAAAAAAAAAAGACAGGAAGCAAAACCAAAGAACTCTAAATTTCACATTTGTTTCTTTTTAAACATCAGAGGCCTGTATGTTTATCGTTTGTATGATTATCCAATCTTTTTGTACTTTACAAAGATACAATTATTATTATTACTATTATTATTTTATGTTGTTGTATGACATATGTAATATTGTATTTGTATTGTATTATTATTATCTTATTTATGCTTAATTTTAGTTTGTTGCATTTTCATTTAAATTTGTGTCTTATTTTTCTATGTTTTTATTCATATAAAAACATTTCAAAGAATTCTACATCACCTGCCACATGTCCAGAGTGGAAAAACAAGCTCAGCACTAGAACACAGACACATGGAGAGATGACATAGATGTAATCCAGAAAAGCAACCAGAGTAAATCAAATCATCCTCATTGTCAAAAGTCACATGTTTGTTCCATGACAAAAGCACACTGGCTCTTAAGATCCCAAAGTACAGCCATACACAGAGGCGTAGCATAAATGCAGGGACCCCCTGCAGGAATCCAAATCCCAGCATTCATCAATATTATATCAACAAACAGCATAGCTACACTTGCTCACCTCTTGCTCCCATCACTCTGCATAGATGTATCACACACTTCCTCATTCACACTCTCATTAACTGTGCCACACCTGCCCACCACTGAACAATATCATTTAAAACATTGATTTGACTGGTGGGGGTCCTTTGGATTGTGGAACCCTCCTGCCTGGTGTGGGCTGAGGGGGTGAACTTTATGCCCATGGTCTTACAGTATCTCCCCCAATGTCAATGCTACTTTTCCAGACATATTTGAATCCATATTAATCCTGGTCACAGAGCACACAATAATTTTAGCTATTTAAGAGTGCTGACAAGTCAAGAAAGAGAATATAAAGGAAGAATATCCTGTAGCTCATTAGTTATGAAAGCTAAAGCTGGGCCATAAAGCAATCCGTTTACAGGAAGTTGTTCTTTATAAATGCAATGAGGAACAGGCAACGCAATGGTCAAGCTAATACACCAACTCGGGTGAGGCTCAGAGACACAAACACAAAATGGAAGCTTCCAGAACACAGGTATTACTCACAGAACAACAGGCCCAGAGTAGAGAGCCCCATGCTGAGTGCCATCCAGTTACGCAGATCTTTCAATGTGTCGCAAAATACAGAGACATATGAAAGTCAGTCCACCTCCCCCAGAGAGCGTGTGAGAAGTTTAGCAGTAAAGAGAGAGGGAGGAGTGAGGTGGTGAATGTGAGAAAGAATGAGAATAGACCGTGTGTGCGTGTGTGTAAGTGTGCATGCGTGCGTCTGTGTGTGTGTGTGTGTGTGTGTGTCTTTGTGTGCGTGTGTGTGTGTGTGTGTGTGTCTATATGTGTGTGTATGTGTGTGTGTGTAAGTGACTGTGTGTGTGTGGGTGTGGGTAGGTGGGGAGGGGGCTGAACAACTGAGACAAGACACAGTATTAAGCAAAACAATGTCTGAAGAGTAATAGATATGTTCATTTATTAATTTTACTGTTTGCTTCACTGCCATACTGATGATTAGGCAACAAACAAGCTGTAATACATTATAGACAAATAAATGTAAACTGTCTTTCTCTCCCTAATGACTACCAGCATTAAAATGTAAATTAAAAAGTTCTAGGTGTATATAGGTGTTATATAGGTGTACAAGAGGTAGCCAACCCTCTACAGCCATAATGTTTTGAATGCAATTGATCAAATCAGAGGCAGCCAAAATCTAACATGTTAATGTGTCACTGTAGCAGCAGATATATTCAGACTTCTGCTTTGCTGGAAGGAAGATGTTTGTGTTCTGTGTGGTTAGGGCTAAAAAAAGGGAGTCCTGAATCTGTCTCTTCACCAAATGTATAGATGCAAATCAGCTCCTTATCACAGGCCACCTCTTGTGTTTTCTTCTATTTCTGTGTTGATTTTTAGAGTTCTTTTTTTGTATACAATTTGATTCTTTACCATATATCTCTCCCAGAATCTCTGAATATTATGAAGAAAATATGAAGATAACTTGCATTCTGTTGTGGAGCTGATTATTGCTTTTACATGCAATGATAAGAAAAACAATGATGATGTACATTCTGCACAAACAGAGTTATGTGAATCTTCAAGTTCTCCAAAAACAGGTCTTGTTGTGAACTCTTCTATGGAGTAAGTGTTTGTTCAGAACAGCGCATCAGAAAAGATAAATAATAAACAAGGCCTCAGAAATTTGCACTGCAGTTTGAAGGCAAAAATGTGTTGGTTTTGTCCACATGTGGGTTGTCTTCAATGTTTGAAATATTCAAAAACATTTGTTATAATGTAATCAGTATAATCTGTATGTTAATCAGTAAGTTTTAGGAAACAGCATTTTTACTGCCATCACATCAATTCGCATTTGCTTTACAGAGGAAATGGTTGATGACAGCCTCCTACACAAAGCCTACAGAGGAAACCAGGCCCAAGCCACAAACTCTCAACTCTTCATGCACATTGTAACCACACCAGAATTAAAATAGACAAGTACAAACAGACAGGACAGAAGAAAAGAAAAAAACAAGTGAGTTAAGAAAAAGAGTGAACAAGTGATTAAGTGAACAGGAAAACAAAGCCAGAGAAATGAGCAACAGAAATGCAGCAAGAGAAACAGAGATTGCTAGAAAATAACTTACTGAGAGAAATGGAAGAAAAGTGTTCTCAAGATGATTTAGAGTGTATTTCGTGATTAGTGAAAAGCTGTCCAGTTAGACAAAACAAAAATGAAATGGGGATTATTTGTGGGGTCACTGAGTTATGTGGTTATTTTGTGAATATTGAACTACTTTCACTTTTAGGCTTGTGGCTCCATGGTCAACAAAAACATGCTGTTAAAGGCATGGGCCTGTGTGTTCATGTAGCAATGGGAAACTGAGGCTTTAAGAAACACTGAACATCATGGGCACAGGTGTCAATTCAGCACCTTGGAGAGTTCCAATCCAACTTCAATATTAACCCCAAACTTTCACTCTTCTGACAATCTTCTCCAGAAAGATTATAAATCGGGATACTGACCTAGGTGGAGACGAATTTCTAAAAGTAGATGCATACAGATTGGGATTCCTTGAACATTTTTGAAAACATGAATGTGGCTGGCAGGAAATGTGTTTACCATATTTTGATCTTTATTCTTTAAGTAAAGCGATTGCAACACATGAGAATGCAACTCGTTTCCTTAGTCTATACTTTCTCAATACATCATGATCTGATGCTGTTTTATTATAAATAATGTTACATTTTTATACATACATACATACATGCATGCATACTTATTTATTTATTTAACCCCAGTGCTGTCCTGGGGTTTATACTTAGTGCAGCCCATAGCAGGGCTGATATTCTGTGTATAAGGAAGCAGTGGAAACTGTGTGAGAGGTGTTAAAAAGCTAATTATATATCTGTCAGTTCCGTCATTTTGGGGTAAAAGTTTTTGATGGGCTTCCAATCTCATGTGAACAGAAAGAAGAAGGCTATGCTAAGGGATCAGTGAGAACCAGGCTGGGGAGAGCCAGGGACAGAAGGGGTTGATTTAATTGCTATGCTTCAGTTCACTGTAATAGCCTTAAAATGTAATAATTTGACTGGGTGACCTCCCAAATATGTACGCTCAGTTTTGTTTTCATTGTTGGGTGGTGACTAAGTTGTGGCAAGAAATAGTTTTATTTTTTTTTTTGTTATTTGTCTGGGAACATGCAAACTGGCTCAATTCCTACTCAATTCCCTTATTGTTTCAAATGAGGGTTTTTACTTCCACCCTACCTTCAGTTAGGTGAACGTTATAGTTGCTCATGAATGAACTACAGACAAATAAATTTGTTTTCTATTTTTTTCTAATTCGATTTTTTTCTAATTTTGCCCAGACCACACCTGTATGCACTGAAACACAGTCTGGTCGTGTTTATTTCAGTATCAAGTGGTGGCAGTGAACTTGTTGCAACTAACATGCAGCCTGGGCAGTAGTAATCATAGAGACAGGAAGTGGGTTTTAAAATTGTGTGCAGAGCCTGTAAATGAAGAACCGAAATATGTTCTATCTTTCAGCAAAGTTTGTAAATGGCCAGTAGTATAAAATACATAACAAATGTAACAACTGTTTTTTTTTTGAGACTTTGATATTTTACAGGTACTTAAAACAGACTATTTCAGAATGTAATAATAATGTCTTACATGATATTAAACAGTAAACCTGGTTTACATGTTGTTCACATATGTACTTTTAGTTTGAAACAGAAAATGATCTGTTGCTGTAATGCTATGCTCACTTTACAGACTGGATAGGCTATCTGGACATCAGTCTCACTGGGGAGACTGTCACACTCACCTGCCAGGTGACGGACTGGCTGGAGGTACAAGTGGTTCAAGAGGGCCACCCTAGCATAGCTGTCACCCTCAAGGTGGCACAGTAAACATCGGAAAGTTTTTTTGGGAGCTCAGGTATGCAGAACAGCGGCTTCTACTGGTGGCAGGGAGAGAGCAAAAAAAAATATGTGTAGCCATACATTAGCAAAGCTGTTCAGCACAGATGCAAAAATAGGCACAGGCTCAGATCTGCATATACAGTATATCTGTGCAATATCTGTCTTCTGAAAGACATCAGTGTTGTGAACTTTGAGGCTGCATAGTGTTACAGAGGTGGTGAGTGTGAGAAAGCAGTGTGAGCAGAGTGTGTGAGTGTGGGGAGGAGGGGTACTACTGGGGTATGGCTGAATTACAGAGATAAGCAAGCAGTCAGACAGAATGCCAGAATTAGGAAATATCAATAACGGGACAAATACGCATGAGTGTGAATAATACAGGAGGTAGTAGAGGGTAGAGCACTAGAATACAGCATAGGGGTAAATGAAGTATACTCTAAAGTTTTATGTGCAACTGATCAAATCACGGGCGGCCAACATCTGACTTGATTGTGTCACTACAGCAGATACATCTAGACCTTTGGCTTGGTGGAAGGAAGGTGACATCACTTCCAGAATCTCTGAGGGAAAAAGAAGACAACTTGTATTGTGTTGTGGAACTGACTGTAGCTTTTAGATGTGATATATATATGATATATATGAGACTCATACTTTGTTCTTTCAAAACCATAGGATTTTCAACAAAGGTGTTGGTGTGAACTCTTCTATCATAGTGTCATGTGTAAATGTTAAAAGGCTAGAGAAATGACCTGCAGTTTGAAGGTAAAAAATCTTTGGCCATATCCATGCAACAGGACTATTGTTTGAAGTATCTGAAGTGATTTGTCGTGTGCATTTCATGGGCAGTTGTTTTATACAGAGCATGTTTACTGCTGTCACAAGATGTCTTCACATATGCTCTACAGAGGAAAAACAAGTTAGTTAGAAGAGAGAGAAAAGTGATGAAGTGAGTAGGAAATAGAAACAAGAGTAATAGGCAATAGAAATGTAAGAAGAGAAAAAGATTACAATAGAAAGTACGTGTTGGATAAGGATGTAATGTAAAGAAACCAAGCTCTCAAGAGGATTCTCAGAACATTATTGTGATTTGTGAGTATAAAAGACTATCCAGCTAGACAAACCAAACAAATAGGGATTGTTCTGGGGGTCAGAGAGTGGTTATCTTATGAATGTGGTTATCTTATGAATACTGAACCAGCTTGGATAAACAAGTCAATATTCCACCTGCAGAGATGGAATTGGGCTACGGGTTTACGAACGGGCACTTCACTTGTTATGACTGATTTTCAGAAATTTAATCATACAATAACCATTAACCATAAATTTACCAAATCTAACACCACAGCAAACAACAAAGCCAGTGAATCCTGTTGGCAACATATTGCCGACCGAGTGAATATGTAGGCCTGAAGGTCTTTCTGGTCTCAAATTTTTTGACAAACAATTTTGAAGACTAGTCTAAAAGCATTTAGACTGATTTCAATAAATGCCTACAGATGGGACGTGTCAGAAATTGAACAATGGCAGAGTATTTAGCAAGTGAAATATTAATATTTATTCATTCTACTACAATTAAAGTTCAATCTAGGTAATGATTCAGGCATTAAAACTAATCATCATTAAAACTTCTTGTTTATGATACTGGGTCATTCCGTGTCAAATTCCACAAACCTGACTGGCTCATTATGCAACTA
>PYXC01002609.1:65000-67500 GCA_015244755.2 Tenualosa ilisha | reverse complement strand
AGAAGTGTTCAAATATCATCCATCCACAAACACACACACACACACACACTCAAACTGCCTGTCTGTGGATGGTATAATCCTGGACAAAGGCCTTTAGATGTACTCCTGTGATACAAAAGGCAGTGCATGATGTGTGTGTATGAAATGTATCTGGGGCTCCTGTCTGACCTCCCTGGACTACTGGTCTCACACACACTGATGTCTGCTGATGGTTTGACAGGACTCAATGAGCACCACTGACATTACTCAATTCTCCTCCTATTTTGTCCACCTAACACATTATCTATTACGTCCACCTAACACATTAGCTTCCTATTATGCCTGTCTAATAGATTATCTGCATATTCTGTCCATGTGAAATGGGCGTGACAGAGCTGCGGCTACAGCACTCGACTGTCTGACAATCTGCGACTCGAGTTCGATTCCCGAACATGTTCATGTTCACATGGACATTCCCAGTCTGTGTGGCTTTGAATTACAGCCTCTGCTAAACACTAGTCAGCTTTACATCACAGAGACGTCCACTGCACATGTCTGAGACGTGTTGTCACTGCACATGTCTGAGACGTGTCTGAGAGAGTCAGGTGTGTAAACAAATCTAGGGTCAAGTATTCTATCATGAGTTGCCTTATGACATCATTAACCTATTTTATCTTCTGCCAGACTAGAGAGGCCTTTCTGTCCCAGTTCTGCGCTGTGCCCCTCGAACTCCTCCGACATCCACAGGCCCCTCAGGATCCTCCTGGGTCTCTGGCAACCTTGAGGTTTTCAGCATCTCAAAAGACCTTTTAAATTCCAAAGTGTCCTGCGTCTTTAGAGTCCAACACATCTCTCTAGCATCAGAGTCTGCTCCTTCTTCCAGAGCGTCCCGTCCTGTTGGACCACAAAGCAGATCACCATGACGACAGAGATGCCCATCACCGATTACACTTTCCCCAGCGCACACTTCCACCCCTTTTTCACTTCTGCTGATGAAAAAGGTAAGCAAATAGCTCCATCCTTTTTGTCCAATCACTCTCTCCCTCTCAGCTCTCTCTCCTCCCCCCTCCTCAAACATTTCTAATTCCATTTCCACATGTCACTGCAGGACAGACATTTAGTATTTTTGGGTCAACATCAACAGCAGTGATGCACAGAGGAAGACACACACACACACACACACACACACACACACACACACTCAAGGATGCAGAACAGACAAACCAGTAGACATTCAACACTCTCTGAAACAGACAATAGCTCACCCAACAGCCCTATGTATAGTCCTGTCATCTCCTGAGCACATGTACACACACACATACACACACACACACACACACACACACACTTACTACACAGACATACACACACAGACACTCTCTACACAGACATACACACACACTTACTACACAGACATATCGCTACATCGCGACACTCGCTACACAGACGTACACCCACACACACACACACAAACACTTGCTACACAGACATACACACAGGCTGCTGTTGTTTATTGACTGACTTTGGTCTGAAACAAAACAACCCCACTGGGAGCAGAGTGGCCTTTACGCAAATGAAGACGAATGCTGTCAGGTTTGAGAGTAACATGTTCGTGGACGGGGTGGGACTGACATTTCTAATCTCCAAACCGCACACACACACACACACACACACACAAAGTGAGCACACACCCCATGATCCGCCCACGAAACAACACCAATGGATGCGGATGAATGAGTTTGGAGAGAGCAGGAGCTTGTCAGTCTCTTCCAGCTGCGAAAACAACACACACACACACACCACCAGCCACACAGACCAAATACACCCTTAGGGCATTTCAATTATTCTGAGAAAATCTGTTGGCTAATATTCCCATCAGTGAACAAACACTGACTGGAGAGAGGGACACATACACACACACACACACACACACACACACACACACACTCTTAAGGGAGACAAACCAAGAGCACACAGGAGACTCAGCCAATTGGGATGAGGATATCAGAGGCTCTCAATGTAGCAATTCAGCTCAGCCAATAGGAATGAGCATATGAGAGGTTCAGCCAATAGGAATGAGCATATGGGAGGTTCAGCCAATAGGAGTGAGAGGCACTCTGTAAAGGCATTCAGCTCAGTTGTACTCATGCAGCAAATAGAAGAGTTCTAATTCCAATGATCTCACCTGTTCCAAAACTTCCTTCATCTATCTATCTATCTATCTATCTATCTATCTATCTATCTATCTAAGCTCTACATCCCACACTAATACTGGTAAATCTGATCCAGAAGGAAGTACTGAGATGGAGAAAGGATTGATTACTGTAGAGGCCAATTGTGCCTCAGGTCCAAGGCTAATGTTGATGGAGAGGCAGCTTCAGGACGGCCATCTGTGCGCATTAGTCTGATGCTGGTCTCCAAATACAGGCCTGGGTATCAACGTTTTAGAATAAAAACACACAAGATAGAAGGGGGTAGCAGACTCTCTCACTGTTGTTGTTGCTGTTGTTGTGTGTGTGTG
>PYXC01002609.1:45000-57500 GCA_015244755.2 Tenualosa ilisha | reverse complement strand
TTGTCCAGAGGGCTTCTTGTTTGACAGTGTGAAGCTCTGTATAAGAGACCACAGAGGAAACTCCACAGGCATCATCCCTCACTCTTTTCCTCTCCTTCCTTCTTTTCTCCCCCTCTTTTCCTCTCCTCCTCCTCCTCTTCTTACCTCCTCCTCCCTCTCTCCTTATGCTCCTCTTATCTTAATCCCTTTCTCCCTCCTCCCCCTCTTTTTCTCTCCTCCTCCTCTCCTTTTTCTCTTCTTCCATCTTCTAATCCCTTTCTCCCTCCTCTCTCTTTTCTCCTCCCTCTCTTTTGCCTCTCTTCCTCATTTTCTTCCTGTATCTTCTAATCCTTTTCTCCTCTCTCTCTCTTTCTCCTCTCCCTCTCTTCCTCCCCCTCTCCTCCTCTCCTAACCCTGGGTGTGTGCCATGTGTTTCCTGCCTCATCAAAGCCTTCTGCAGGCACATAGCACACATCTGATGAGGACTCTTGACAGCTCTAGTGCAACACTGTGTGTGTGTGTGTGTGTGTGTGTGTGTGTGTTTCTGTGTACAGCATGTTGGAGTCTAAAACCTCTGGGAGAAAACACGGTAGGGCTGTCAAAGCTGTCTGAGCTCAGGATGGAGAAACAAAGAGAGCGCTGTGGAAAAACGTCAGCTTTGTGTGTGTGTGTGTGTGTGTGTGTGTGCGCGCGCATGCCTTTGTCAAGCCGTCATTTGGGCTGATGTGTGTGTTATGGCAGCACAGTGGGGCCTCTCGGCACAGCTGGGAGTTAGTGGAGGTGAAGGTGTGTGTTGTGTGTGTGTGTGTGTGGGTGTGTGTTTCCACCAGATGTTTGCACTGCAGTGTGTGTGTCTGTCTCACTTCACTCTGAGTCCTTGCTGGGATGGTAAAAAGTGTTTCATCTGTGTGTGTGTGTGTGTGTGTGTGTGTGTGTGTGTGTGTTGAGTCCTTGCTGGGATGCTTGAAGTGTTTCATGTGTGTCTCTGGAGACTCTCTAATGACAGTGGATGTGTGAAAGCTCAGTCTCTCTTACACTGGTTCTTGATTGCTAAGAAGCGCTTAATGAATCTGGGATCCACTTGATCCTCATCCTCACTGTCTTAGCACAGCGCACACCAGCACTTCTATTGTGTTAGCCTGTTTTCAATGGTTGCACACGTTTCTCACACAGTCGTTCAAAACATTTAACGCAGGCTTTCGTTGAAAGTTCCCAGACTCAACTGAATTACTATCTTGAACAACTAGAAAGAATCTATTCACAGCCAAAAAGAGATTGTCTGCAGACATATGAATTACTAATGTCAGTGTGTAAATCTCCTCCTCCGTAATCCATCTATCCACAGTCATTCTCCATGCATATATGATACCACCTTTGCTGATTGCTGTTTGCAAGGGTGGGTCAAAGAGGCCAACAGCATATAGAGTAATTGTGAAAGTATCCAGGTTTTGATGAAAAAGGAAGGTCAGAGATTGGAAAAAATGGAAAGTTACTTCTGTATGTGAAGTGCACTGTGTAGTACAGTATGTGAAGTGCATGCTGTAGTACAGTGTGTGAAGTACAGTGTATAGTACAGTATGTGAAGTGCACTGTGTAGTACAGTATGTTTGCCTAGGTGCTTATTATGACTCTTGTTTGTCAACAACAGTTACTTTAAGTTTAAGAGGAAAGAATCAAATTTATGTTGTAACATCCTTTTTCCCACATTCAGTAAGCAGGTAAATGGCACACACATAGCAATGCAGAATCTGCTTGTTTTGAAGTTTTGCATTTTGTCCTCCTTTGTGTTCTGATTGACTGAGAGTTACTGATCTGACCACTGATTGTTGTGAAGGAAAGATGTACTTTTGCTGCATGTTTGAGTTGGAGCCTTTTGCAAACAACATGTGTGATTTTGGACATGAGTGAAAATGTAGCAAAGCAATCAAGAAAACTGTAACACACCCTCTCAAAACACTCTTAAAACCCACCTTCTCAAAAATACTCTTAAAACACACACCCTCTCAAAAACACTCTTAGAAACCCACCCTCTCAAAAACACTCTTAGTGACCCACCCTCTCAAAACACTCTTAGAAACCCACCCTCTCAAAAACACTCTTAGAAACCCACCCTCTCAAAAACACTCTTAGTGACCACCCTCTCAAAAACACTCTTAGAAACCCACCCTCTCAAAAACACTCTTAGAAACCCACCCTCTCAAAAACACTCTTAGTGACCCACCCTCTCAAAAACACTCTTAGAAACCCACCCTCTCAAAAACACTCTTAGAAACCCACCCTCTCAAAAACACTCTTAGTGACCCACCCTCTTAAAAACACTCTTAGTGACCCACCCTCTCAAAAACACTCTTAGTGACCCACCCTCTCAAAAACACTCTTAGTGACCCACCCTCTCAAAAAACACTCTTAGAAACCCACCCTCTCAAAAACACTCTTAAAAACCCACCTTCTCAAAAATACTCTTAAAACACACACCCTCTCAAAAACACTCTTAGTGAGCCACCCTCTCAAAAACACTCTTAGTGAGCCACCCTCTCAAAAACACTCTTAGTGACCCACCCTCTCAAAAACACTCTTAGTGAGCCACCCTCTCAAAAACACTCTTAGTGAGGTAAAGCTGAGCATCAACACTGGTGGTGGAAGAGCTGAAACTCTGTGAGAGCACTGAAGTACTTCAGCACAAATAACCAGCAAAATATGTCCTCAAGTAGAAGTAGAACCACATCAACAGTCCTGCTTCAGTGACAGTCATAAGTAGTTGCTTTAAATGTGCTTACAGTACTAAAAGTAAACGTACTGGTGCAAAATGTTGCCTCTTAATGGTCTATATTTCAATACAGAACATCCTTAACACACACACACTCATCACAACATCCTAACACACACACACACACACACACACAAACAAACACATCAGAACATCCAAGTACACTTCACACACCTTGCACATCCCAATCTGCAATAAAAACCAACACATTTGGTCTGAAAGCACAGAAATTGAGCCTCTCATTAGTTGGCTGAGCTGGAATATGTGATCATAAAGAATGTTTATCCACGTAATAATAATAATAATAATTAAGACATTGCAACTGAAGAAATGCGAACCCTGAGGTGTGCCCCCAACCCCGCCTCCTCCTCCTTTCTATTGGTGGAGAGAGACAGGCCCTCAACAGACTTTATGGCTTACAGTAATGTAGGAGCATGGCCACTTCAACTTTCACTGGCATTAGACACACACACACACACACACACACATACACACACACACACACACACATACACACACTCACACACACACTCACACACACACATACACACACTCACACACACATATACATATCAGAGGCACTGTCATTGAACCCTAGGGAGTCTGAGCCCCAGTCAAAACCGGAGGGTTCTTTATTAACGCTGATGTGCACACACCTGCAGAGCCACACACACACACAAACATTCATGCACGCTTGCACGCACACACACAGACACACACACACACACAGACACACATCACTGGTGCTCTCATTGTGTCCACTCCTTAATTGAAACCATCTCAGGAAAGAGAGACAGAACAAAGGAGGCTAATAAAACTCTCCCTTCCTGTGCTCTCTCTCTCACACACACACACACACACACACACCCCACTTTCCCAGTCCCTGTGCTCTCTCTTTCACACACACACACACACACACACACACACACACACACACACACACACACACACACACCACTTTCCCAGTCCCTGTGCTCTCTCTCTCTCACACACACACACACACACACACACACACACACACACCACACACACCACACACACACCCCACTTTCCCAGTCTCTGTGCTCTCTCTTTCTCTCTCTCTCTCACACACACACACACACACACACACACACACACACCACTTTCCCAGTCCCTGTGCTCTCTCTCTCTCTCTCTCTCTCTCTCTCTCACACACACACACCCCACTTTCCCAGTCCCTGTGCTCTCTCTCTCTCTCTCTCTCTCTCTCTTCTCTCTCTCTCTCTCACACACACACACACACACACACACACACACCACTTTCCCAGTCCCTGTGCTCTCTCTCTCTCTCTCTCTCTCTCTCTCTCACACACACACACACACACACACACACACACACACACACACATACACACACACACCACACACACACCACACTTTCCCAGTCCCTGTGCTCTCTCTTTCTCTCTCTCTCTCTCTCACACACACACAGCCCACTTACCCCAGTCCCTGTGCTCTCTCTCTCTCTCACACACACACACACACACACACACCACTTACCCCAGTCCCTGTGCTCTCTCTCTCTCACACACACACACACACCCCACTTACCCCAGTCCCTGTGCTCTCTCTCTCACACACACACACCACTTACCCCAGTCCCTGTGCTCTCTCTCTCTCACACACACACAAACACCCCACTTACCCCAGTCCCTGTGCTCTCTCTCTCTCTCACACACACACACCCCACTTACCCCAGTCCCTGTGCTCTCTCTCTCACACACACACCCACTTACCCCAGTCCCTGTGCTCTCTCTCTCACACACACACACCACTTACCCTAGTCCCTGTGCTCTCTCTCTCACACACACACCCCACTTACCCCAGTCCCTGTGCTCTCTCTCTCTCACACACACACACACCCCACTTACCCCAGTCCAAGTGCTCTCTCTCTCTCTCACACCCACACACCCCACTTACCCCAGTTCCTATGCTCTCTTACACACACCCACTTACCCCAGTCACTGGGCTCTCACACTCGCTCTCTCACACACACACACACCCCAGCCCCTATGCTCTCTCTCTCACACACGCACACACGCACACACACACACACACATCCCACGTACCCACTAAGATTAATAAACCTAAAACTAAAACTATTACTCATGTTTCATGGTGTTTTCATTTGTTTCAAAAAATTGGGCCCCAGTTACCCAGTCACACACACACACACACACACACACACACACCTCAGTCTTAGTCACACACTCTCACACACCTCAGTCTTAGTCACACACTCTCACACACCTCAGTTACCCCAGTCACACACACACACACACACACACACACACACACACACCTCAGTTACCCCAGTCACACACACACACACACACACACACACCTCAGTTACCCCAGTCACACACACACACACACACACCTCAGTCTTAGTCACACACTCTCACACACCTCAGCCTTAGTCACACACTCTCACACACCTCAGTTACCCCAGTCACACACACACCTCAGTTACCCCAGTCACACACACACCTCAGTTACCCCAGTCACACACACACACACACCTCAGTCTTAATCACACACTCTCACACACCTCAGTCTTAGTCACACACTCTCACACACCTCAGTTACCCCAGTCACACACACACCTCACCTACCCCAATCACACACACACACACCTCAGTCTTAGTCACACACTCTCACACACCTCAGTTACCCCAGTCACACACGCACACACACCTCAGTCTTAGTCACACATTCTCACACACCTCAGTCTTAGTCACACACTCTCACACACCTCAGTCTTAGTCACACACTCTCACACACCTCAGTTACCCCAGTCACACACGCACACACACCTCAGTCTTAGTCACACATTCTCACACACCTCAGTCTTAGTCCACACACTCTCACACACCTCAGTTACCCCAGTCACACACGCACACACACCTCAGTCTTAGTCACACATTCTCACACACCTCAGTCTTAGTCACACACTCTCACACACCTCAGTTACCCCAGTCACACACGCACACACACCTCAGTCTTAGTCACACATTCTCACACACCTCAGTCTTAGTCACACACTCTCACACACCTCAGTTACCCCAGTCACACACGCACACACACCTCAGTCTTAGTCACACATTCTCACACACCTCAGTCTTAGTCACACACTCTCACACACCTCAGTCTTAAGCCTCGTCCACACGACAACGTTCCCGTTTTTTTTTTTTGCGGGTTGAAAAAAATCTGTGTCCACACACAAGCCGGAGCGAAAATATCTGTGTCCTCACGACAACGGAACACTGTGTGAAAATGATGTAATACATATTCCACACCTATATGTGGCGCTGTGAACAGATACAGCCAGAGCCACTGGACACACCAACACCAGAGAGCGCATGCGCGTAGAGCACAAACACAACTCCGTAGTCCTCCATTGTTGTTTTTACCGCTTGTTGTGTGCCGGGGTCTTCACTGCTCTTCTGGTCACGTGACGGTGACAGGTTGGCGATGTCATCGTTTTCAAAAAGCTGCGTTTTGCTTGTCCACACAGCAACAGCATTTTCAGATTTAGAACCATTCTAGAACCATTTTCAAAAAACGTTGCCTTGTGGACGGCCTCTAAGTCACACACTCTCACACACCTCAGTTACCCCAGTCACACACTCTCACACACCCCAGTCTTGGTCACACACTCTCACACACCTCAGTTACCCCAGTCACACACTCTCACACACCCCAGTCTTGGTCACACACTCTCACACACCTCAGTTACCCCAGTCACACACTCTCACACACCCCAGTCTTGGTCACACACTCTCACACACCTCAGTTACCCCAGTCACACACTCTCACACACCCCAGTCTTGGTCACACACTCTCACACACCTCAGTAACCCCAGTCACACACTCTCACACACCCCAGTCTTGGTCACACACTCTCACACACCTCAGTTACCCCAGTCACACACTCTCACACACCCCAGTCTTGGTCACACACTCTCACATACCTCAGTTACCCCAGTCACACACTCTCACACACCCCAGTCTTGGTCACACTCTCACACACCTCAGTTACCCCAGTCACACACTCTCACACACCCCAGTCTTGGTCACACATTCTCACACACCTCAGTTACCCCAGTCACACACTCTCACACACCCCAGTCTTGGTCACACTCTCACACACCTCAGTTACCCCAGTCACACACTCTCACACACCCCAGTCTTGGTCACACACTCTCACACACCTCAGTTACCCCAGTCACACACTCTCACACACCCCAGTCTTGGTCACACACTCTCACACACCTCAGTCTTAGTCACACAGGTGTAACGTCATTGTGCCGAGGACAGGTGCTGCCTCAGCTTATGTAATATGATGGGTGAGTTTTACCCAGCACAGGGGTTAATGAGACTAAAGAAGTTTAAAACAGTGCTTGTGTTTTACCCAGCACAGGGGTTAATGAGACTGAAGAATTATAAAACAGTGCTTGTGTTTTACCCAGTTCACCTGTAACATTATAAAACAGTGCTTGTGTTTTACCCAGCACAGGGGTTAATGAGACTGAAGTATTATAAAACAGTGCTTGTGTTTTACCCAGCACAGGGGTTAATGAGACTGAAGTATTATAAAACAGTGCTTGTGTTTTACCCAGTTCACCTGTAATATTATAAAACAGTGCTTGTGTTTTACCCAGCACAGGGGTTAATGAGACTGAAGAATTATAAAACAGTGCTTGTGTTTTACCCAGCACAGGGGTTAATGAGACTGAAGTATTATAAAACAGTGCTTGTGTTTTACCCAGTTCACCTGTAATATTATAAAACAGTGCTTGTGTTTTACCCAGCACAGGGGTTAATGAGACTGAAGTATTATAAAACAGTGCTTGTGTTTTACCCAGTTCACCTGTAATATTATAAAACAGTGCTTGTGTTTTACCCAGCACAGGGTTAATGAGACTGAAGAATTATAAAACAGTGCTTGTGTTTTACCCAGTTCACCTGTAACATTATAAAACAGTGCTTGTGTTTTACCCAGCACAGGGGTTAATGAGACTGAAGTATTATAAAACAGTGCTTGTGTTTTACCCAGTTCACCTGTAATATTATAAAACAGTGCTTGTGTTTTACCCAGCACAGGGGTTAATGAGACTGAAGTATTATAAAACAGTGCTTGTGTTTTACCCAGTTCACCTGTAATATGGTCGGTGTGTTAATGAGGGAAAACACGCATCTGTCAGGCTTGTGAACAGGCTGTCCTATCAGGTCCCTTGCTAAAACTCAGGGTCGCCGTGGCAACACAGCAGCAGAGGGTTGTTGTGGTCGACTGTGGTTGGCTGGTGTGGACATCTGGGAAATTGATGTTGAAATAAATAAATAATGTCACACACACACACACACACACACACACACACACACACACACACACTTTTATATCCACACATTCTGTAGGCCCTTTTTCTTAAGCTCCTTTTGGATTAGGTGCAAAAGCTCTCAACTCAAATCTGAGGCGTGAAAAAGGTATAAAAACTTCTTCAAGCTGTTATTTTTATTTTTATTTATTTTCCCAGTGAATAAATTCTGTTAGTGTTCTGGCAGAAAGAGAATGATTGAGAGGCAGAGTGATGTTCAGTGCTTCTCTGCTGTCCAGGGATAAGGAGCCAGGCTAATGCTGAGAAAAGAACAGACGTGTGTGTGTGTGTGTGTGTGTGTGTGTGTGTGTGTGTGTAATTAGCATGAGCTGCTGATTGAGTAAATGGGTAAAAGGGTCAAGAGAAACACTGATGTCTAATGTGTGCCGTGTTTATTTACACAAATACAAACAGACTAATATTAGAGTTTAACGTGGACAGTGTTTATTTGCACAAGAACAGACAAAATAAATAAAAGGTTTAGTACAATTTCAGTGTGGCTACAACACACACGTGTGTTCAGGTCTGTGTTTAATGCAAACTAAAAGAAAAACATTGATTCATATGTTAGCCTCACGTCAGCAAGCGTTATTAATATGTTAGCCTCAGGTCAGCAAGCGTTATTAATATGTTAGCCTCAGGTCAGCAAGCGTTACCTACGGAATTAGAATCAGATCAGCATCAGGATGTCATGACAAAGTTGAGTGATGAAAGGAAACACATTCCCATGTGCAGGCCTTAACCATGAGTGACCTCATAGGTACATGAGATGTATGTATGACCTAATAGATACACATATTTCTATGAAGGGTACGACCTCATAGATATATATATGAAATGTTACAAAATCAATGTATTCACCTGGGCTCATACTTGGGAAGTTCCAGTATGGTTACTCTGCATATCACTGAGCTCTGAATTATCATTATAAGTAGTTACTCTTTGCATATTATTGTCATCTTGGTAAAATAATCACCCAAGTATTTCTTTTCCAGTTTTTTTTTTTTAAGAATTACAAAAAAAATAATTAAAGTGCTTTTTTAGATGATTTGGGCAAAAACTACATTTTTGCCAAAAATGACTTATGTGATTATTTTAGCAAGGTGATGTTATGGAACACTGAATGATCCGCGTGATAAGTGCTGTTACTCAGTTATTAAGTGAAATGATCTTCAGAACTACTGTTGCTCCCTGAATTGAAGGCTTGACTGTAGAAGGGCCTGAAATGCATCTGTGGGATTATGAAAAAGTGGGAGAAACAATAATATCTCACAGACTTCATTTCAGTGGGCATTTATTTCCAGCAGTGGTGGTGGAATGAGCTGTAGTCAGTGTGTGTGTGTGTGTGTGTGTGTGTGTGTGTGTGTGTGTAGAGAGACAGGTGACGTGGTTTTGTCTGTGTTTTACTAGAGAGCCAGGTGATGTGGTGCGTCATGTGGCGTGAGGTATGTCGCTTGGATTTGTTTGGATTTGTTTGGTAGCTCGTATCAACACACTGGTTAGTTGATTCGGTTTGTGGAGAAGTTAACTCATAAAAATATTTGTGATAAATAATTGTGGTAAAAGTGTGCTGCTGGAACTGCTGTTGAGCTCATCTAACTTGCAAACAGGAAACAGTTTGACCTGGAGAAGTTTCTCCAGTGCAATTTATTTTGCAATGATTGGATTAGACTCACTAAACCGCAGTTGACACAGGCTGCAGAGTATGAAAATATTGATGTAGACACCAATCTAAAAAAAATGGAAATGATAGATTTCATTATCAAGGAGCTTGGCCTTAGCAGGTCTGAAGCGCCAGACAGGAGAACACAGCTTGATATTGTTAAAATACAGAGTTGAACACAAATGGAGAGAGCAGAAAGGGAGCGCAACAGATGAAAGCTGATTTAGCTAAAATGGACGACAAAAACAACAGACGGTAGAAACCAGAGAGAACATGACAGTCAGTTTAATGTTTCCAGTTGTTTAAAGAAGCCCTTTGCAACTGTTTTAGTTTAATTTACCTTCTTTGAACAGATTCAGAGTTGGTGGTTCTGTCACACTTTATGGGTCGACTGGTGGCTGTTTTGACTCCCTGCAGCACATGTGGGCGATGGGGAAAATGCAAGGATCGGCCGGCGAGCCGCGGCCAAGTCTCATGGAAGTCTCTTATCCCCGAGATTTCTTCACGTGCTGGTTGCTAGCTGAGTGGAAGTCTCTTAAGAATACACACACACATACACTGATACACACACACGCTAACAAATGTGACTCTGGGAGATTGAGATTTCAGAGCCTGAGTTCAGTGGAAGCAAAATTCTGAGTTTTAGTGTTCTGTGTGTGTCTGAATGAGTGAATGTGTGTGTCTGAATGAGTGCATGTGTGTGTGTGTGTGTGCATATGTGTGTGTGTTGTGGCAGCTGTGCTGGATGCTGATGTCATGAGGGTGTGGTGCCGTGTGTTTAAGTAAAACTCTCCAAAGATTTGAGGCCGGAGGAGGAGGAAGAGGGATGGGAACACTGGAGACACAGGAGTGTTTGTGTGTGTGTGTGTGTGTGTGTGTGTGTGTGTGTGTGTGTGTGTGTGTATGTATTGGGGAGTTGGAGTGGATAGGTGTGTGTGTGTGTGTGTGTGTGTCTGTGTATTGTGGAGTGGGAGTGGGAGTGGATATGTGTGTGTGTGTGTGTGTGTGTGTGTGTGTGTGTGTGTGTGTGTGTGTGTGTCGAGGAGTGGGAGTGGAGGTGTGTGAGTGTGGTGATTTGGAGTATGCATACGAGTGTACTCTGGCTCTAGATAACTAACTCAACTAACTAACTGTTTGTGTGTGTGTGTGTGTGTGTGTGTGTGTGTGTGTGTGTGTGTGTGTGTGTAAGTTTGTTGATATAGAGAGTGAGGTTTACTCTCATAGAAACATCTAAGGCTGTTGAATGTGTCAGCATTGTTTTCTGTTCCAATCTTGTGGTGCAGTTAGTGTTTTGTTAAATGCTCTCACCTGCATGTTGTGTGCAAAGCTGAGACGCTGGACGCTGCTTTGTGTGTTGTGTGTGTGTGTGGGTGTGGGCGGGTGGTGTTGGTGTGTGTGTGTGTCTGTTTGCTGAGAGAGCCGGCCTAGTACTTGTTGATTTATATGTTCAGAGGGGTGTGTGTGTGTGGGTGTGAGAGAGCGCTGGCTTGATGCTTGAAACTATATGTTTGTATGTTCAGAGGGATGGGAACACTGCAGTGTGTGTGTGTGTGTGTGTGTGTGTGTGTGTGTGTGTGTGTGTATGTGTGTATGTATGTGTGTGTGTGTGTATGTGTGTGTGTGTGTGTGTGTGTGTGTGTGTGTGTGTGTGTGTGTGCTGACACTAGTCGATTTGTGTGCTCATGTTACTGAATATCTGGACAAGAAGGAGCTCAATCTGGTATTTTCTTGACATTCTCTTGCTACATTCTCGGTCACTGGGTGTCACACTGCTGGATTTAACCTATAAAAATATGTAGTGTGTGTGTGTGTAAAAATCCTGCTTAATTATGGTTTAAAACCCCTCAGAGTTCTGTATACTGACCTCCCCTTACTCAACCAATCAAACACCCCAGGCGTGCACGTGTGTGTGTGTGTTTGTGTGTGTGTGAGGCTTGGCACAGGTAATTATGCTGATAGCTACTCCCATAGCTGTTAAGGTCATTGCTAGCTCTTGAGAATAAAGAAGTGCATGTGTGCATGCGTGTGCACGTGTGTGTGTATGTGCGTGTGTGTGTGTGTGTGCCATCACTGTGTTTAGGTAAACACACACACACACACACACACACACACACATATATATACAGGATATTTATACACATAAACTCTCTCTCACTTTGACAGACACACACACAGCTACAACAGCTGGTTTCAAAATAAACTAATCTTTCCTCAGATAAACCAAGTTTGCAGACATTCACTAGCAAATGTCATTATGCCAACAACTTTAATGGATTGTGTATTTGGATCTCTGGGGCACTCTCTCTCTCTCTTTCTCTGTCTCTCTCTCTCTCTTTCTTTCTCTCTCCCTCTCTCTCTCTCTTTCTCCCTCTCTCTCTCTCTCTCATGCTCAGGATGTGTGAAATATATGAATGACTTTATTAAAAAATCAATTGAGCATCTCCACGTGCTACCATTTGCCTCAGATACAATAACAATCGGGCAGTGGTGAGGCCAACAGGGAGCGGGTCTTGATGCAATAACAATCGGGCAGTGGTGAGGCCAGCAGGGAGCGGGTCTTGATGCAATAACAATCGGGCAGTGCTGAGGCCAACAGGGAGTGGGTCTTGATGCAATAACAATCGGGCAGTGGTAAGGCCAGCAGGGAGCGGGTCCTGACGTCATAGTCTTGTCTCTGTAGCTCTGTATCTTA
>PYXC01002609.1:15000-37500 GCA_015244755.2 Tenualosa ilisha | reverse complement strand
CTCCTCCGTTGGCATGGATTAGGAATAGTTTTTGCGGGCCCTTCTCGTGTTGGGCAGGGAATGACATGCATTAATCTGAATTAGCAGTGTCCCCGAGTGTCAAGGCAGACAGCTGTTGGGCCCTAATAACTCATGCTTACCTTGCCCGTAATCACTGGCCTAATTTAGCACTGGCTCCTGGAGGATACACTGCCGCTTCATCGGCACCCAGCCCCAGCCCCAGCTCCAGCCTGTGCCCTGCACAGATGCCAGGATGAGAACAGAACATTCTTAAGGACACAACCACCTTGATCGTGACCCGTTACCTTGTAAACAAGAACCTCCATCCATGCCCCGTTGCCGTGTAAACTAGCAAGTGAACACGTAGAACAAATGCCACGACGGATCAGCTGTTTCAGGGGTCTTGTGAAGAATGCATCTGCCACTGTGTGACCTCTGTCTTCATGATCTTCCACAGGAACTGTGTATGCCAAGGATGACGGAGGCAGCATCATCCTTATAGGTGAGACTCACACACACACACACACACACACACACACACACACACATTAGCACAGAAATGCATGCCCACTCATAGCCCACACCTTAGCATAGAAGTACATGCGGCCTCATTGGTGAGAGAGAGAGACACCTTAGCATAGAAATACATGCAGCCTCATTGGTGAGAGAGAGAGACACCTTAGCATAGAAATACATGCGGACTCATTGGTGAGAGAGAGAGACACCTTAGCATAGAAGTACATGCGGCCTCATTGGTGAGAGAGAGAGACACCTTAGCATAGAAATACATGCAGCCTCATTGGTGAGAGAGAGAGACACCTTAGCATAGAAATACATGCGGACTCATTGGTGAGAGAGAGAGACACCTTAGCATAGAAGTACATGCGGCCTCATTGATGAGAGAGAGACAGACACCTTAGCATAGAAATACATGCAGCCTCATTGATGAGAGAGAGAGAGACACCTTAGCATAGAAGTACATGCGGTCTCATTGGTGAGAGAGAGAGACACCTTAGCATAGAAATACATGCGGACTCATTGGTGAGAGAGAGAGACACCTTAGCATAGAAATACATGCGGCCTCATTGATGAGAGAGAGAGAGACACCTTCACATAGAAGTACATGCGGCCTCATTGGTGAGAGAGAGACAGACACCTTAGCATAGAAATACATGCGACCTCATTGATGAGAGAGAGAGAGACACCTTAGCATAGAAGTACATGCGGTCTCATTGGTGAGAGAGAGACAGACACCTTCGCATAGAAGTACATGCGGTCTCATTGGTGAGAGAGAGACAGACACCTTCGCATAGAAGTACATGCGGCCTCATTGGTGAGAGAGAGACAGACACCTTCGCATAGAAGTACATGCGGTCTCATTGGTGAGAGAGAGACAGACACCTTAGCATAGAAGTACATGCGGTCTCATTGGTGAGAGAGAGACAGACACCTTAGCATAGAAGTACATGCGGTCTCATTGGTGAGAGAGAGACAGACACCTTAGCATAGAAGTACATGCGGTCTCATTGGTGAGAGAGAGACAGACACCTTAGCATAGAAGTACATGCGGTCTCATTGGTGAGAGAGAGACAGACACCTTAGCATAGAAGTGCATGTGGTCTCATTGATGAGAGAGAGACAGACACCTTAGCATAGAAGTACATGCGGTCTCATTGATGAGAGAGAGACAGACACCTTCGCATAGAAGTGCATGTGGTCTCATTGATGAGAGAGAGACAGACACCTTAGCATAGAAATACATGCGGCCTCATTGGTGAGAGAGAGACAGACACCTTAGCATAGAAGTACATGCGGCCTCATTGATGAGAGAGAGACAGACACCTTAGCATATGTGTCCCCTCAGAGTTGTGGGAAACCAACAGCTCACCTTAGCATCTGAATATTGCTCACATGCACAGCCAGCCCTGCCAGGGGGCAATGGAGCAAAGCCTCTGGAATGGCTGTTAATCTAAAGAATGCTGCAGCAACACTATGAGAGAGATGGAGAGAAAGAGATGGAGAGAGAAAGAGAGAGATGGAGGGAGAATGTAAGTGAGGAGAGGGAGGCAAGAGGAATGGATGGACAGAGAGAGATAGAAAAGAAAGGGAGTGAGAGAATGGAAAAGGGGTAAAGAGAGAGTGTAAGGAGAGAGAGCAGTAAAGAGAGAGAGAAAAAAAAGGTTGAATGGAGGTAGAGAGGAAGGGAGAGTACAAGAGAAGGGGAGGAGAGAGCGAGAAAGAGAGGGATGGATCCAGATGGAGGGAGTGATGCAGAGGGAGAGAGGGGAGAGAGAGAAAGAGAGGGATGCAGTGGATGTTGCTGGGAGGTTATTCTTCCCTTATTGTGTTTGCCTTCACCTCAGTATCATTATCAAGCCTCGTTTCTCACACCTCCCCTCCTCCAAGACCTTCAAGGTCACCCAAACAACAGAGGACAACCTGGACCTCCTCACAGGCCACACAGCCCTGGGCCAGCACCGCCAGTCATTTTACACTTGGCTGTACCTGACCTTGCTCTTACTGTGGCGCTGCTGGGCTTTGTAAGGGCGGGGGGGATACACACACACACACACACACACACATGCACACGCGCACACCCATACATGCACACACACACACACACACAATCCTGTGGGACTTCTCGGATCTGCAGAACTCTGCTTGCTGCAGTCGTGTCTGAAATATGTCCATGATGTCTGCCATACAGGACAAGTCACTAAATTAATTTAAGAAGATTGAGATTAATATTATGGTGTTGTTATAATATTATAGTTTAATTGATGTATAATGTCTGTGCACATGGTTTTGGGGTAATAATTTCAATTATAGTTTATGTATGAAATGAAGAGTTTGTTGTTTCTAAACATTTCATAGTAAACATAATCTGGCAATAGCATTCCATAGTAATCTCTGTAAACATATCTGGCAACAGTATTTCGTAATCATCTTTCTAAACATATCTGGCAACAGCATTTATGGATATATGAAGCAAACTCAGGTTAGCAAAGGATGACTGATTACTGATTTATTTATTGTTTGTTTGTTTGTTTATCTCCTTGTTTGTCAGTGGTCATTATCGCCACGTTGTTGGTGTTCCTGTGTGTAGCGCTAGTGTTTCGCTATATGCTCAAACACAAGGGTTCCTACCACACCAACGAGGACAAGGAGGCCAACTGGACTGACTCAGAGAACGCCGAGCTCAAGAGCTTTGATGACGACCTGGACGAAGGCGAGAGAGAATATTACATATAAACCACAGGCCTCCCACAGGCCTCCCACAGACATGCAGGCAGACAGACAGACAGATCAACACAGACAGACAGATACTTTATTTATCCCCGAGGAAACGCAGGAGGTGGAGGAGGAAAAGCTCTTCCAATCCATCACTGTGCCTCTAATTTGGGAGGGAGCAGTTGGAGCTGAGGTGTGCAGCTAAAAGAACAAATGAACTGGTGAAGGCAGACAGGGGACAGTGTGCGTGGGAGCGCCTATTGTCTATTGTTTTATTGTTTTACTGTGGTATTGTGTGCCTGTCAGCTGTCTGCCAGAACACGTCAGGTGTGTGTGTGTGTGTGTGTGTGTGTGAAGGATCTCTGCTCTCACTCACTCTCTTTCTATTACTCTGTGTCTGCCTTCTCCCACAGACATCTGAGTGCCTCAGCTCAGCTTGTTGTTGGCTCCAGGGGACAGGTGGTGAATAGTGGTGTCCAGGGAGGACCAGAGGAGACAGCAGGGCTGATAGGAGACCAGGATCCCCAAGAAGGGAGCCAGAAACTGAAGTCCTCGCTTGATGCTGACAGCCAAAGCTTCTCTCCTCTTCAAGACATCTCTATTACTCTCAGTTTTTTTTTATACTCCCCCCCTCCTCTCTCTCTCTCACACACACACATACACACACACACACAAACACACACACTCTGCCTCTTTTTCACATACACACACTGTCTCATTTTCCCTCTCTTTCTAGCTACGCCTCAGAAACATCAATACTGATGTGACCACTGAAAGCCAGACCCTTTAAAAGGAAGAGAGCCAGTGGCAGATTCACTGATTGTAAAACCACCACATCTCTTTTCCTGAGCACGCATACTTTAGACAATAAAGAATTATTGTTATGTTGTTATGTTATGTATTGCTATTATTATGTTTTATTTCCCTCCTATTAGTACAATTTTATATAGTCTGTGCTGGGGGTTTGGATAGGGTACAATGTGGACATTATTATGATTTATTAATTATTAATTGCATGGTCTAGGAATTACATTCTTTATAACTGCTTATTACAGTGTAATAGCACTCCAAATATATGAATTTGTAACCTTGACCCACCAGTGGACAGATGCTGGGATGGTGGCACCAAGTCAAGCCTAGACTGCCTCTCCTCTTTCCCTTGGCATGGGCACGTTCGCTCGCAGCATCCCTCTCTCTCTCCCTCGTCCTCTCTTTCTTTCTCTTTGAATAATTTATCTGCCAGGTCTGGGCAAGCGCATTGGTGCAGGACCTCAGCACAAATAAGACTGAGCCTTGCCGTTATTGCCAATAATATGCTTTTGGATTTGTCCCTAAAAGATGAAGCCACCTACCTTGACCTCACCCCTCTGCTGTGCCTGCGGGCCTGTACCTGCTTCTCTTCTTTGGCGTGCTGGGGTCACACAAGTGTGATCACTCTCTTTATTACTCCCAAAACAGAGGAGGACACGCAGGGACACTTTTGGGTTTGGTTATGGTTTGTTTTGGGTTTGGTTATGGTTTGTTTTAGGTTTGTTTTGTTAAACTTGTTTTTCCATGGAGTATGACATTAATGTACTTGCAGTTTTTTGAGCCAACTTAAGTGTCTGAGGCTGTGCAGCCCCCATGGGTCTGTCCCTACATGAGAACCCTTACGGGTTTTTCACTATGGGAGAACCCTTATGGGTCTGTCACTATGAGAGAACCCTTACAGGTCTGTCACTGTGGGAGAACCCTTATGGGTCTGTCACTATGAGAGAACCCTTACGGGTCTGTCACTGTGGGAGAACCCTTACGGGTCTGTCACTGTGGGAGAACCCTTATGGGTCTGTCACTGTGGGAGAACAGTGCAGTTGTTTTACTATGAGGTTTGTCTGTTTCATATTAAAGTTTTCTGTTGATTTGAGTTGTGTCTTCATGTTTCTTTTTTAAAGTATTTTTTAGGATTAATAAAATATTTTTAACACTCAGAAGTCACTTCTAACACAGCTTTGTGCTGATTACTGTGAGGCATATATTCAAAGTGCTGTGTTTGTGTGTGTGTGTGTGTGTGTGTGTGTGTGTGTGTGTGTGTGTGTGTGTGTGTGTGTAAGAGAGAGACTAGGAAGATGTTGGATTAAGAGATGAATATTTCAGATACGTGTGAGTGGGATACGCTGTGTGTGCTGGACTTTTGAAGTGTGTGTGTGTGATGCAATGTTTCTTGGAGACCTGTGAGGTTCAGAGGACACACACATGCACCCCCCCCCCCCACACACACACACACTTACACACACACACATTCTGACCTCCATTGTGGAGGGCTTTGTTGACCGTGGCGGGGTACATCTCTGCTGGGACGTCACACACACACAGTTAGCGCACCTCTGTGGAGAGCTTTGGTGGGGGAGGCATCTCTGCCGGGATGCGATGCACACACACACATATATCCTTACATACACACACACACAACATATATACCCACACACACAGAAAGTGTGGGACCTCCACAGGGACACTGCAGGCTTCACTCAAGGGAATCAGAGGAGAATAGTATTAGAGGCTTGTGTGTGTGTGTGTGGTGCAGTGTGCAGAATGGTATGTAGCAGACGGAGGATGATGCGCCCCACCCCCTCCTCTGTTCAAAGGTGGTTGTTCCAGTTGGACAGAGATGGCTTCCTTCACCTCTCCCTCAAACCTTTCTTGTCAAAACTGTGCATGTCAGTGTCTTTAAAAGAGTGTTTCTTCTTCTTTAGATGTAGATGTACTGCTGAATCCTGTCCTGATGAAGTCGGCCTCCTGTGTTGGGTCATGTGTTTAGTTTCTCCAGTATACAGACCTGGGCATTCCTCACTGCATTGTATTGCATAAACCACACTGTTGATTTTGTGTCTTGTCCTTGGGGTGAACCAATCTCTGTCTGAGGGTGTTTGCTGGCTCGCAGTGGACTGGGATGTTGCGCGTGCATGCATACTGACTCCTTAGCATAGAAATACATGCACACTTATATGCCACTGTAGAGAGAGATGAAGAGAGAAAGAGATAAAGAGAGAAAGAGATGGAGAGAGACAGAGAGAGATGGAGGGAGAATGTAGTTTAGCACTAGATTAGACCTGCACAGACTCCACTTCCCTTAACAATGAAACTCAAAAACCCCACGGTAAGCTTGACATAAACGCGCTGACTCTGGCTCTCTGACGTTCAGACTGGCTTGGCTTGAATGACATCTACAGCTGTGCAAATCTACAGCTGCGCTGGAAACCTACATCAGGACAGCCAATCAGGATTGAGGACAACATAGCCACAGACCCAGACATTACCACTGAGGCAACCTTCACACTAAATAGCAACATACAACACCTCAACACATAAAACAACAGAGGAACAGAACTTGACAGAACTTCTTAATCACGCACGGTTCAGCACTGGACAGGGCTATTCTCAGTCATGCACGGTTCAGCACTGGACAGGGCTATTCTCAGTCATGCACGGTTCAGCACTGGACAGGGCTATTCTCAGTCATGCACGGTTCAGCACTGGACAGGACTATTCTCAGTCATGCACGGTTCAGCACTGGACAGGACTATTCTCAGTCATGCACGGTTCAGCACTGGACAGGGCTACACCTCCAAGGCCAATCAGCCTGCCTGCCTCACACCAACCACAGAGTATCCTACTCAGTTCTGCCAAATGCGACGACATACTGAAGTTCACAGTTAAAGCTCGTTTACAAGTACTGATTGGCTTGATTGATTAGTATTGATTTAGCTACACAAAACTGCCAACTTCACATCAGTTCACGGCACTGGAGGTGTTCAAACGGACTGGTTTTCTCTCACACACGATCAGTGGGTTACATTGGGAGCTGCTGTCAGTCACTCACCAAATATGCCTGATCTCATCTTAATCAATGAGCTTGACAAATATGCCTGATCTCATCTTAATCAATGAGCTTGACAAATATGCCTGATCTCATCTTAATCAATGAGCTTGACAAATATGCCTGATCTCATCTTAATCAATGAGCTTGACAAATATGCCTGATCTCATCTTAATCAATGAGCTTGACAAATATGCCTGATCTCATCTTAATCAATGAGCTTGACAAATCAGTCACTGCTCTAGAAATCAGCCGCTCTTCTTAGCTAGCTATTCTTGTGAAGTTATTGTCTAAATCTTGTGTCATGTGCCAGGTGTGTGTGTGTGTGTGTGTGTGTGTGTCTGTGTGTGTGGTGCAGTGTTGGTGCAAAGTTATTGTCTTAATCATTGTGCTATGTGCACGAAATGTGTGTGTGTGGGGTACACATCTGTGGACCAAACACTTCACAAAATATTGTTCAGTGTCTAGCGTCTATAATGTCGCGGGTGTAGATGTAGGTGTCACCTTTACCTTTAGAGCACCCAGTGAGCAGATACTGTTTAACACTCCTTAACTAAAAGCCAAATTTGGATGGTGCTATGATAAATATCTATCTGTCAATCCAATTAAACTAAATGTGTGTGTGTGTGTGTGTGTGAAGCAGTGTTGAGAATAGTATTAGAGCCCTGTGTGTGTGTGTGTGTGTGTGCAGTGTTGACAACAGGATTAGAGAGGCCTGTATGTGTGTGTATGTGTGTGCATATGTGTGTCTGTGTGTGTGTGGTTTAGTGGTTTAGTGTTGAGAATATCATTAGAGAGGCCTGTGGTCCTTCCTCTCTGCATGTCCTTCATCCCAGACAAGTTCGTTCCACACCAGTGAAACATTCAGAGCCTCCTGCATGCTGAAATAAAGTCTTTGTTTCCACGTGGATGTTTTATTCATTTCAGGCTGTGATCAGAAGTAGCCTGTCCCTGTGCGGAGGGTACTGCTGAAGACAGAGCAGGGCTGGGGGAAGTGGAGAGTTCATCTCTGAAGAAGAGTTATTCAAAAAGCTCTCATGTCTGTGCTGGATTGGTTTCAGATGGGCTGAGTGGATCGAATCCAAACGGGAACTAGACGGGCCTTATGGTGTCGTTTAGGGGCTCCATAAAACGTGTCGGTCAATGATGAGGTAGGCACAGCGTTCCGCTTCGGTGGACAACACACCTGTGCACACACCTGCACAGAGTTTCACTTCCTAATCATCTGGAAAGTAGTTAGTGTGTGTGTGTGTGTATGTATGTACGTGTGTGTGTGTGTGTGTATTTGTGTGTGTGTGTGTATGTGTACGTGTGTGGTGTTTGTATGTGTGTGTGTGTGTGTGTGATAAAACCTTGCCAAGCACAGGGTCAGGTGAGCAGAAACTGACTGATTTCAACTATTAGTGTTTAATGTGTTTTTTGCTGCTAATCCCCCCTATTAGGCCTGTGTCCACCGCTGAAACAAAGAGCCTCATTCTGCTTGTCATCCTCACAGCTATTCTTTAGGAGCCGCTGTTTGTTGGCCAAGTCGCAGTGAGCAAATCAGCGGGGCTAAAACACCTCTCCAAAGTTCTCAAAAGCAGTGTTAAACTTGTGCCTTCCATTTCCATTTTAGTGTGTGCACTGTGTCAGTGAAGATGTTGGAAAACAAAACAGAGTATTGAAAAAAAATCTTTGATCTTGTTCGTGTCACCACAACCAATACATTACCATATGATTAAAGCACGGCCCTGGTTGCTGCTTGATGAAAACATTGTCTAATTAGCGACGAAGAGCAGCATTCTACACCAGCATACAGCAGCTCCTTCTCAGGGAAGTGTCAACAGAAGCAGGAAAGTTTCAAAGTGGAGCCACAAATAACCAGCTCACAGGGGAAGGGGAGGGAGGAAGGAGGCAGGGGAGGGAGGAGGCAGCGGGTGGTGGGGAGGGGAGGAGAGTCTTCCTCAGTGGCTTCCACCAATCAACACCCCAACACAGCAGCCCTGCCCACAAATCTGTTTCCAAGCATCCAGAACCAGGGTCCAGAACTGGCCTAAAACAGCAGCCCTGCGCACAGATCTGTTTCCAAGCATCCAGAACCAGGGTCCAGAACTGAGGATCTGGTGCGGTGCAGCACCAATGGAAATCTCAGACAGAAATCTCACCCAAGCAAACATCGCTCCCTGTGGGCGAGTGCCGTCAGCGGTGCGGTTATTCTCCGAGCGACAGTGACTCATCTCCATTTCTATCGCACGAGGCTTCCATTTTACACTGATCACTGCACAGAAAAAAATACTAAAAATCTGTCTCCACATACACACACACACACACACACACACACACACACATGCAGACACACTCCAGACACTTTGTAACACAGCTTTGCTAAATAACACACAGTACTCACATCACATCAAAGATGAAAAATGACACGCCGGGTGCATTCAGCACCACCTCTGCTTATTGAGGGGCGTCATCTTGGCTGCTGACTGAAGGGGGTCTGTGTCCCAGTGATGGGAAGGCCGGACTCAAACAAATCTGCCCGCTTTCTGTCCAACTAGCAGACAAGCCAGTGACACAATAAGGGCAGTCTGATCTGAAGTTGTTTTGGACACGCGCTGCACACACACACACACACACACACACACACACGATTGCGTGAGTTACTACTGATTTTCATGTGTGAGGTGAACACAAGACGAGATGAAAAAGAGGGGATGTGGACCCCGAAACTGCTGGTCTCCAGCAGAGGGATCCTGTCTGTCAGTCACACACACACACACACACACACACACAAACACACTTGCACACATGTCAGCAGAGACAGTGAGCCTCTCAGTTGGAGTGTAACATTGCACACACAGTTGTGAGGCTGCAATGTCACTTTTATTGAATTAAGGCTTTTAAGCACATTAACACAAAAACATTTAAGCACACACAGATGAAATGACAGATAGAGAGAGAGAAAGAGGTGAAGATAAGAGTGAGAGAGAGAGAGAGGTGGAGAAAGAGAGTGAGAGAGAGAGAAAAAAAAAGCCTCTGTGAAAATTGTTGCAAGTGAACTTGGGTAGGTGAGCTGATGTGCTTTTACAAGCAGAAGCGGGGAAATTAATTCCCCCATTAAGCTGTTCAATTTACCCCTTAAATATTCCTCTGTGGGTTTTATTTTTATATTTACACTTATTTAAGAAGATGTGATTATTCATCCCAGCGTCTGGGCTTGAGAGGCGCGATGCTAACCCTAACTTTGGGCTTAAGTACTGTTTCATGTGCTAATGTGATTTAGCAAAGCTGCTTATGGCCGATTCTGCTCTCGCTCTTTTCATCAGGCTAACAGAGAGATGCCCGAGGCAGAGGGGCCATCGGCACCGACCCAGCTGGCATCGGACGCTGGCCCGGATCTGGCCCGGATCTGGCCCGCGCGCAGTGGCCTCTGAACCCCGCCGGAGCCGAAGCGTCTCCGCAGTCAGTAAGCAGCTACGCATTTTAATCCAATTCCCTGCATCTCCAGCTCTGCCGAGTAAGCACAAATTCACTCCAAAACAAACTCCCTAGAGCAGAGCGTGTGTGTGTGTGTGTGTGTATGTGTGTATGTGTGTGTGTAGTAATTGGAGTGTGTGGACAAATGTGTTTACCCTTATTTAGTAAATGAACAGCAGGTTGGTCAGGGTGGAGTGTGATGAGCAGGATGAGCATGAATGTGTATGTGTGTGTGTGTGTGTGCGTGTGTGTGTGTGTGAGCAAAATCTCAAGATGCCACACCACAGGGGCTACACCCCCAAACTACAGTGCTGTAGGTTGCTCTCCAGTCTGCATCTCAAAACACAAACACACACACACACACACACACACACCCTGGCAGCAGATTCCTGTTATCAAGGGAAGTAGGACGCAGTACCCTCTCAAACACTGTGGGTTCCATTAAGAGAGAAGAGCTTCCATGGGGTTGTTTTAAAGCATACAGTCAAATCTCCACACACACACGCAAAGTCAGACACAGGGGTCAGAGTCCGAAGCCCAGGGAAGGGACCGGGGCCAATTTTAGCGGCAGTAGCAGGAGCAGCAGGCCAGAGTAAAAATGGCTCACGCCTCGGAGCGTCGCCACCCATGAAGGTCAGAGTACTGGAAGCTGATTGGCTCCTCGACGCGCTAGCCTCCGTTTTCTTGCTCCCTGTGGGTTCAGTCGGGGCACAAGAATTTGGAGGGCAATTTGGACGCACCCCTGAGGAGAAGCCAAGTCTTATATCTTCAAGGATATAAAACATGCACACACACACACACACACACACACACACACACACACACAATCTGACACTGCCTACAGTTTTTCAACTGTGCTTGGAGGCAATGTCCTTACTACTACAGAGGAGCAGCACAAAAAAACTGCACTTCTCACCTCCTACATGACGACTTCTCACCTACTATGTGACGACTTTTCACCTCCATGACGACTTCTCACCTCCTACATGGCGACCTTTCACCTCCTATTTGATAACTTTTCACCTCCCACATGATGACTTTTCAACTCCTACGTGATGACTTTTCACCCACGTGATCATGGCATGATGGAGACTGCACTTATCACCTCCTCTTTAAGGGTGTTTGATTCCTGTTTCAATGACATGCGGTTCCAAGCTTTAAAGGAGACCAGCAGTAGACAGGCCTCAGTGGGAAATTCGTGGGATTTTACTCTATTTCCCAAATAAATTGCCATCCCTTATTTGAGCACAGAATTTGTACAATAAGCAGGTAATTGTGATCAGTGCTGGCCTAAAAAATATTTTAAGTTCATCGAATGGAAAGAAACGAACTTTAATTCAGCCCATTTAGCCAGAACAGTGTCCTGCTGTCTGACTGCAAGCCAACTAAAAAACTAGCGATAACCATGGTAACGCTATTGAATTGATAAATCAAAGTCTGAATAAAATGGCACCTTGCTAGACAACCTCACTGGTGTCAATTACTCTGAACATTTTCATCTCAAGTGTGTTTGCAACCATATACAAGTTTAACCAAAGTCCTTAGGTCCTAGCGAGCTAGAACACATTACTAGCCATATTCCCATAGTAACCCAGTCAAAATCAGTTGCCGTTAGAAAACTAGTTAGCTGAAAATGTGAGTCATTGGCATTTCATACAAACAATGACAATAAAATGACACTCAAAGGGATATTTATATACATAATTTAAGTGTGTATTAAGAGAAAAAGTGAATCTAATGACGTCTAGGACACGTCTATCTAGGAGACCGGAACTGTGTCCTTTATGCAACACCTCTGATTGGATGAGGCACATTCTGCGCTTCAATAGGAGTGGGGATATCCCACAATGTACCATGGGTGACTCTTCACAGTTAATAATCACTCTGCATGTTCCACTGAGAGAACCTCCAAGCTCTTGATTAACTGTAGCTTTGCTTGGGAACGGGAGACGCAAAACTGAGCTTAGAATTATTTTTTTTGGGGGGGGGGGGACGGGGAATTAACATAAATGAAAACTAAACGGTAGATAACACAATTCGGAATCGTAAAACTTGTTAGTTGGCAATGGAACTGTTGCCTTTGGCTTCATGCCAGCGGCCGAACCACACCCGTGAGGATATCCACGAACAACCCCACTCCCACTCATGTTATACTGCTTGATCATTACATTAGCCTTGAATGCTTCAGCTTGGATTCCAAACTCCAAACTATCTTTGTCAATGAAACAAATGTCACCCATCACCCCTTTAAGGGTAAGGACCTACAAAACATGCCTATCGGGGCAGATTGTAGATATCAGGCCTGAAGCACAATAGCAGCAGGCTAGTTTGCTCATTTCTGAGTGGGCTTTTGTGCTGAGTAAAGGTGCATGAACAACAGAACTCAACTATAAATGTGCCAAAGTTCTCCTTTAAAGGAATACTTTGCAAAGTGTGTGTGAATAAATCAAGAGAAGTGTGTGTGAATAGAGTAAGAAAAGTGTGTGTGAATAGAGTAAGAGAAGTGTGTGTGAATAGAGTAAGAGAAGTGGGTGTGAATAGAGTAAGAGAAGTGTGTGTGAATAGAGTAAGAGAAGTGTGTGTGAATAGAGTAAGAGAAGTGGGTGTGAATAGAGTAAGAGAAGTGTGTGTGAATAGAGTAAGAGAAGTGTGTGTGAATAGAGTAAGAGAAGTGTGTGTGAATAGAGTAAGAGAAGTGGGCTTTAGCAGCAAAGCCATGCTGCAGGTAGGTGTGGCATGGAGCCTCCAGCCCCTGAATGGTGGGCTTAGACAGGTGGGAGGAGAAGAGAGAGGAGTCGGAGGAAGTCAGAGAGGAGAGAAGAGGAGAGGAAGAGGAGGTGTGTGCTAGGGAGGAGGTGAGAGGAGAGGGAAGAGGAGGTGTGTGCTGGGGAGGAGGTGAGAGGAGGTGTGTGCAGGGGAGGAGGAAAGAGGAGGTGTGTGCAGGGGAGGAGGTGAGAGGAGGTGTGTGCAGGGGAGGAGGTGAGAGGAGAGGAAAGAGGAGGTGTGTGCAGGGGAGGAGGTGAGAGGAGAGGAAAGAGGAGGTGTGTGCAGGGGAGGAGGTTATTCTCAGTCTTTCCCCTCTTCACCACTTTCAAATGTCAAAGTAAATGGCACACAGAAGAAGTGGTAATTTTGTCGAGACATTCTCGTCCTCTTCCTCCTCTTCCTCCTCCTCCTCGCCTCTCTGCCCGCCTGCCTGCCTGCCTCCATCTCCTCCCCAGGATAAGTGCAGGTAAGGATGTGGTTCTCCTTCTGCAGTTATTTTCAGGACCTTGTAGTGAGCGGAGGCGTCACCATTATTTAAATACTGCTGTAGTTATTTGACTTACTGCCTCTCACTTACAGACAGTGACACAATTGTGGCCAACACACACACACACACACACACACACACACACACACACACACACACAAACAAAGGGATGGCGCTTGAGTCCAAAGCTGCAATTTGGCTGAGTTTCCCTGTAAAGGTCACTGCACATCCTGCCTGCAGAGGAACAGAAAACACGCATACGCACATGCACACACACACACACACGCACACACATGCATACACACACACATGCACGCAAGCACACACACACACACACACAGAGTGTGAGAGAGGAGGCACATCAAGACTGCTGTCAAAGTGCACTAGATGTTTATTTTCATGTGATCTTGGTGATCAGAAGTGTTTAGTGTTTAGTGTATAGTGTTAGTGTTTAGTGTTTAGTGTTTAGTGTTTAGTGTATAGTGTATAGTGTTTAGTGTTAGTGTTTAGTGTATAGTGTTTAGTGTTTAGTGTTTAGTGTTAGTGTTTAGTGTTTAGTGTATAGTGTTTTGTGTTAGTGTTTAGTGTTAGTGTTTAGTGTTTAGTGTATAGTGTTTAGTGTTTAGTGTTTAGTGTTTAGTGTATAGTGTTTAGTGTTAGTGTTTAGTGTTAGTGTATAGTGTATAGTGTTTAGTGTTTAGTGTTAGTGTTTAGTGTTTAGTGTATAGTGTTTAGTGTTTAGTGTTTAGTGTTTGTTTGCTTATGAGGCAGAACTGTAATTCTTTTGCTCCTTGTTCAGTAACCACAGAACCACACAGGTCAAAATATATAGAGAGAAAGACTAAAAACACACACACACACACACACACACACACACACACGCATGCATAGACACCACATACATACACACACACACACACTCTCTCTCTTTCTCTCTCTCTCTCTCACGCGCGCACACACACACACACATACACACACAGCTCCATATGTTATACCTGTCAAAGATATAAAATTTGTCCTGGCCTAATCAATAGAGATTGGGTCAGTGGAATTGATAACGTTATAAAACCAGTAATTACTTTCTATCCTTAGCACTAGGCAATAAAGCTGTCCGATAGTGACCTCACACACACACACACACACACACACACACACACACACACAGCCTCTGCATTCTTTTAGGGGTTGGGATGCCGGGGGAAGGTGAGGCAGAGAGATAAAACCTTATGGGCCATGATTGCAATGCAGAGTGGATGAGACCGAGGCAGAGCAGCGCAATATTGTAGAAATGCCCAGTGTTTATGTTTGTGTGTGTGTGTGTTTATGCCAAGTGTTTATGTTTGTGTGTGTGTGTGTTTATGTTTGTGTGTGTGTGTGTGTTTTTGCCAGGTGTTTATGTTTATGTTTGTTTATGCCGAGTGTTTATGTTTGTGTGTGTTTATGCCAATTGTTTAGGTTTGTGTTTGTGTGTATATATGCTGAGTGTTTATGTTTGTGTGTATTTATGCCAAGTGTTTATGTTTGTGTTTTTTGTTGGTTTGGTTTGTTTATTTGTTTTTTGTATGTGTTTTGTCTGGTTGTTTTTATTCTAAATGAGTGATGACTATTAACTTAGATTCAACACTGCAACTCAGACTGCTAAGTGCAAGTGTGTGTGTGTGTATGTTGGTGTGTGCAAGTGTGTGTGTGTTGGTGTGTGTGTGTGGTGCCTGTGCATGCGTGTGTGTGAGTGGTGTGTGTGTGTGTGTGTGTGTGTGTGTGTGTGTGGTGGGTTGTTGAGGTTCATTAGGCTGAAATATTCATCAGCAGAAAATACAGAGTTTGTGGGGTCAATTTCACACACACACACACACACACACAAACATACTTCAAGTAGGATGTTACTGTATTTTTGTGAATCGCTTTGGGCAAAAGACACACTCTCTCACACACACAAACACAAACAAGAATGCATGCGCACACAAGCACACACACACATACACAGATCCACATACAAGTGCATGTGTGTTGCTAATTTAATCCTGTCTCACAGCTCCTGTATCTTGAGGACATGTGCAGCTCGAGTGTGTGTGACGACAGGAGAAGAGAGCCAAGACATTCATTTAGCTCAGACAGCCACGGCTGCAAATCCACATGAATTCTTTAAATGTCCATTCAATCATCACACCAATATAACACCCCACCCCCACCCCCACCCTGGCCCCAATACACACACACACACACACACACACACACACACACACACACACACACACCAGCCACCATGACTGTCAGCTTCATCAGTGACTAGAACATTTTCATTCCCC
Organism: Tenualosa ilisha; assembly: GCA_015244755.2. Taxonomy (NCBI): domain Eukaryota; kingdom Metazoa; phylum Chordata; class Actinopteri; order Clupeiformes; family Clupeidae; genus Tenualosa; species Tenualosa ilisha. The sequence goes on along the minus strand of PYXC01002609.1, from coordinate 21,395 downwards.
TTCCATTGTGCGCATCAAAGGAACAAATTCCCCTCATTTCTGAGAGGAGCGGAGTGGAGCGGAGTGGAGTGGAGTTCCTCGTCATCAAGGCTTACAGATGCAGGGATGGAGGGGCTGTGGGCCTGGGCAAATTCATGGGCCGGGAAGGCATGTTAAATCAGCAGAGAAAGAGGAACAGAGAGAGAGAGAGAGAGAGACAGACAGACAGAGAAAGGGAGAGAGAGAAAGAGAGAGAGATAGAGAGAGGGAGAGAGAGAGAGAGAGAGACAGAGGCAGAGAGAGGGAGAGAGAGAGAGCGACAGAGGCAGAGAGAGGGAGAGACAGAGAGATAGACAGAGAGAAAGAGACAGAGACAGAGAGAGGGAGAGAGAGACAGAGAGAAAGAGAGAGAGACAGAGAGAGGGGGAGAGAGGGAGAGGAGGAAAGGCAGTCGTCTAGGCTGACTGAGGCTCAGTATGAAGGAGGAATTCAGCATCATCTCCCCAAACCAGCAGCAGCAGCAGCAGCAGCAGCAGCAGCAGCAGCCCTGACCTTCCATCTCAGAGCGCCACTAATGAAGAGATGGTGACTCCACTCCACACACCCCACACACACCCCTCACAGAGTCAGAGAGACAGAGGCATCCGCACGCCCCTTACACACACACACACACCCCTCACAGAGTCAGAGAGACAGAGGCATCCGCACGCCCCTTACACACACCCCACACACACCCCTCACAGAGTCAGAGAGACAGAGGCATCCGCACGCCCCTTACACACACCCCACACACACCCCTCACAGAGTCAGAGAGACAGAGGCATCCGCACGCCCCTTACACACACACACACACACCCCTCACAGAGTCAGAGAGACAGAGGCATCCGCACGCCCCTTACACACACACACCACACACCCCTCACAGAGTCAGAGAGACAGAGGCATCCGCACGCCCCTTACACACACACACACACACCCCTCACAGAGTCAGAGAGACAGAGGCATCCGCACGCCCCTTACACACACACACACACACCCCTCACAGAGTCAGAGAGACAGAGGCATCCGCACGCCCCTTACACACACCCCACACACACCCCTCACAGAGTCAGAGAGACAGAGGCATCCGCACGCCCCTTACACACACACACACACACCCCTCACAGAGTCAGAGAGACAGAGGCATCCGCACGCCCCTTACACACACCCCACACACACCCCTCACAGAGTCAGAGAGACAGAGGCATCCGCACGCCCCTTACACACACACACACACACCCCTCACAGAGTCAGAGAGACAGAGGCATCCGCACGCCCCTTACACACACACACACACACCCCTCACAGAGTCAGAGAGACAGAGGCATCCGCACGCCCCTTACACACACACACACACACCCCTCACAGAGTCAGAGAGACAGAGGCATCCGCACGCCCCTTACACACACACACACACACCCCTCACAGAGTCAGAGAGACAGAGGCATCCGCACGCCCCTTACACACACACACACACACCCCTCACAGAGTCAGAGAGACAGAGGCATCCGCACGCCCCTTACACACACCCCACACACACCCCTCACAGAGTCAGAGAGACAGAGGCATCCGCACGGCCCTTACACACACACACACACACCCCTCACAGAGTCAGAGAGACAGAGGCATCCGCACGCCCCTTACACACACCCCACACACACCCCTCACAGAGTCAGAGAGACAGAGGCATCCGCACGCCCCTTACACACACACACACACACCCCTCACAGAGTCAGAGAGACAGAGGCATCCGCACGCCCCTTACACACACACACACACACACACACACACCACACCCTCCCCCTCACAGAGTCAGAGAGACAGAGGCATCCGCACGCCCCTTACACACACACACACACACCCCTCACAGAGTCAGAGAGACAGAGGCATCCGCACGCCCCTTACACACACACACACACCCCTCACAGAGTCAGAGAGACAGAGGCATCCGCACGCCCCTTACACACACCCCTCACAGAGTCAGAGAGACAGAGGCATCCGCACGCCCCTTACACACACACACACACACACACCCCACACACACCCCTCACAGAGTCAGAGAGACAGAGGCATCCGCACGCCCCTTACACACACACACACACACACACACACCACACCCTCCCCCTTACAGAGTCAGAGAGACAAAGGCATCCGCACGCCCCTTACACACACACCACACACACACCCCTCACAGTGTCACAGAGACAAAGGCATCCGCACAGCCTTTACACACACACCCCACACACACCCCCACAGAGTCCAACAAAGAGAAAAAAATCCTGTCATCCCACAGTCATTTCGCCTTCAATATGTCTCTGCTCCGGATATTGAATATTGCAAGATAAGCAGTTCCCTGCTAAATTGCTGCACTATGTCTGCGGTGGGCTTTGTCGGATTTTTTTTTTTTTCCCGTGGTGCTTTGTTCAGTCGCCCGGCGCTCAGTCGCCGCTCGTTCACTGGCTCGTGTGGGGAAAGGTTATAAAGTTTAATTTTTTTGGCCGGCACTCAGGAACCGTAATATTCGCCTGTGAAGATGGATACCACGCCGATATTGGCAGAGACAGACTCACGCTCAGCACTTCTCCATAGAATGGAGAGAGAGAGAGGGAGAGAGGAGGAGAGGGAATGAAAGAGAAAAGGTGAACAGAGAGATAGAGGGGAAGAGGTGAAGTGAAAAAAAAGATTGAGTGTGTGAAAGAGAGAGAGAGAAGAGAGAGCAAGTGATTGTGATTTTGGCAGAAAGACATGGCCAAACTGCACTTGGAGCACATTTAGAGAGAGATGGAGAGAGAGAGAGAGAGAATGAGAGATGTAAAGATAGAGAGTTGCATATGAGATGCAAAAGTGAGTCCGTCCAGAAATGCTTTTCAAATTAACATTAACACTTAGAGAGAGAGAGAGATGGAGACGGAGAGAGAGAGATGGACAAAAAGAGTGTGGAGCAACTTTAGAGAGAGCAGAGAGAGAGAGGACTGAGAGAGAGAGAGAGAGAGAGAGAGGAAGAGCGACAGAAAGAGTGTGGAGCAACCTTAGAGAGAGCAGAGATAGAGAGGACTGAGAGAGAGAGAGAGATGGAGAGAGAGAGACAGAAAGCATCTTTCGAGAGAGCAGAGACAGAGAGGGCTTTGGGCCAGGCCACTACATGCTTATGTTTGGTTGTACTTGGGGCAGCTACTTTCATCCACAGCAACAAGCAAAAGACAGAAATATTACATTAAAAACTAAAAGTACTTAGTAAAATTTACAACAATTATATTTACATGGTCTGCACTTGCCATAGACAATATATAATGCATAGTCATGTCATTTGAAAAAAATGAGCTGTAGGCCTCCAATCATATTCCAGTATGATTAAAACTGCAATACTCAGTTTAGTTTGAATAACTGTAAGAAGGATTTAAATGCAGCCTATTTAATATGCGAAATACCACTGCAGTTCAGTCTGAATTACTACATTCTAATGAAGAAAAGGAAAATCAAATGAACTGGATCAAAGCGCTTTGACTCCATATGCACGGTGGAGATCCCAAGAACAGGCCCACAGTCAGCTGTTGAGCATTTGACTCAGATGCACAAACTTAGTTTCACTTCCTCTCCAGCTCTCGTACTCTCGTTTAATCGTCAGTGTGTGAGATGGACTCCATTTCAGGATAAATTCAGTATGAACTTCCTCTCAGCATGACTGACTGTCATGAATGTCATGAATCACGACAGGAATGATTAAGCACGACTTCTAAACTTTACATTATCAGACTTGAGCTGAGACTGCAACGTTGTCTTAGCTGCAGTTACAGCCACGGATAGAGTAGAGGTAGAGAGGTAGAGGAGTAGAGATAGAGTAGGGGATGTGGAGATGCAAGCGGTCCTATGCGATTGAACAGTGTACGGAAGTTCATGATAATAGATGGGGTTAGCTAGCTATTAGTTCAGCGGCGTAGTTAGCTAGTTATTTGTGCCCTGTCAAAATATCAATATCAGGTAACAGATCTGGGTCCAGTTGAAAACTCATTTGTGTCCATATCCGGATCGCAGTCCCCCTATTAAGCACCCCGGATATAGAGTATACAGTATAATATCTCTAGTCTCTCTGGCTCAGATCCTATCACTGCATATCTCAGAGGAACATCATGGCACAAGGCTGTCAACTCACATCTGCTTTTAAAATATGAGTAACGGCTCAGTGGCAGAGAGAACATATTTATTGCTCACCGCCACAAACACACGACAGATGCACTTAATATCCCACTTCACAGCTTTAAGTCGGTTTGATCTCAGTGTCACAACAACACTTGGATTTGACTCAGGACTGCACTCATCAGTGTGATAATGACTCAGGACTGCACTCATCAGTGTGATAATGACTCAGGACTGCACTCATCGTCCAGCATGATAATGACTTAGGACTGCACTCATCAGTGTGATAATGACTTAGGACTGCACTCATCAGTGTGATAATGACTTAGGACTGCACTCATCAGCGTGATAATGACTTAGGACTGCACTCATCAGCGTGATAATGACTTAGCACAAGCAGTAGATGTGTTCCCTTTGACGATCAGACGCACGTTTCCCGAGGCTTTGGGTAAATGTTGCAGGGAACAGCGCACACAACACACACACACACACGTCTTAAACAAAGAGCACACACAACGCACACACACATGTGTCTTAAACAAAGAGCACACACAACACACACACACACACACACACACACACGTCTTAAACAAAGAGCACACACAATGTACACACACACACACACACACAGGTGTTATAAGGAAAGAGCACATACACACACGTCTTAAACAAAGAGCACACACAATGCACACACACACACACACACACACACACGCACACGTGTCTTAAGCAAAGAGCACACACACACACACACGTCTTAAACAAAGAGCACACACAATGCACACACACACACACATGTCTTAAGCAAAGAGCACACACACACACACGTCTTAAACAAAGAGCACACACAATGCAGACACACACACACACACACACACACACACGTGTCTTAAGCAAAGAGCACTTTGGTGCCTCATTTTGGCAATAAATCATGAAGCCGTACCAGGAAGGTGCTCAAGGAAGGGGAGGTTTTAATTACTACCTTTGCCATCCTTTATGCAGCCTAAGTAGGGCTCGTCCCCAGCCATTCACTGTGTGTGTGTGTGTGTGTGTGTGTGTGTGTGTGTGTGTGTGTGAATATGGAGCTAATGGATGTTAAACTCTGTGTCTCTCTGATGACCTCACAATGGAACTAAACCTGTGACTGAACACAGGAGCTTAGGACACTCACCTCTCTCCAAATACACACACACATACACACAGACACTAGTTCACACATGCACATACACACACACCAGCTCACACACACACATTAGTTCTTGCACACAAACACACACACTAGCTCACATACACACCAGCACACACATACACATACACACTAGCTCACACACACACACAGACGCACACACATTTGCATGCATACACACACAAATTCATAAATATGCATATGCACAGACAAACACACACATGTACTTTACATACCACACACACACACACACACATACACACACACGAGACACAATTACAAAAATACAGCTGAAGAATTTAATCAATTTTTCTCCAGTCTGGCACTGTGAATGGCATTTTCTCAGGAGATACACACACACACACACACACACACACACACACACACACACACAGTCTGGCACTCTCAATGCCATTTCCTGGAGATGGAGATGGGCATCACAAAGGAGCTTATAATCAGGCCCTGACAAGCCCTACTCATTGAAACATTACAATCTCCAGCCATGGCCTGATTGGAAATTGGTTTGAAGTGGTAGTTATAACCTGATGAAAGACACACACACACACACACACACACACACCTATGAGTTTTGTGTGTGTTTTACAGGGCAGTGTTACCAGAGCATTTATCATCACGTGAGGGATGGATGCAAGCATTTATTTCTGCCTGAGCGTGTGCCTTTATGTGAGTGTGTGAGTGTGAGTGTGTGTGTGTGTGTGTGTGTGTGTGTGTGTGAGTGTGAGTGTTTATGTGAATGTGTGCCTTTATGTGAGTCCTTTGCTTCGTGCTCAGTCACTCGTATGTTTAAAGAATTTTTGTTTAGCAAGCATATTTCAGTGAGTATACTCAATTGTTCCTCTCTCTCTATGTGTGTGTGTGTGTGTGTGTGTGTGTGTGTGTGAGAGAGAGAGAGAGCAGGAGATTCACCCACACAAATACACACACACTCACACACACACTCACACACACACTCACACACACCCACACACACACACACACACACAGACACACACACACACACACACACACACACACACACACACACACACACAGACAC
>PYXC01002608.1:65000-75000 GCA_015244755.2 Tenualosa ilisha | reverse complement strand
TCTCTATCTCTCTCTCTCTACCCCCCTCTCTCTCCCTCTCTCTCTCCCACTCCCTCTCTCTGTATGTCTCTCTCTCTCTCTCTCTCTACCACCCCTCTCTCTCTCTCCCTCTCTCTCCCACTCCCTCTCTCTGTATGTCTCTCTCTCTCTCTCTCTCTCTCTACCACCCCTCTCTCTCTCTCCCTCTCTCTCTCTCCCACTCCCTCTCTTTCGTGTGTGTTTGGTGTAATCTTACTCAGTGGGATGTCTGGAATGTTCTCCGCTTTCAGGAGAGATAGTGAGAAAGAAAAACAACACACATGCATACATCACAGAACTGTGTGTATATATTTATATATTTGTGTGTGTGTGTGTGTGTGTGTGTGTGTGTTTTCACATTTAGATTCATGTGAAAAATGTGTCTCTCCTTAGGTGTGCTGATCTGAGGGCACCATATGAAGAACCAGGAAGTCAAGACTCCCAACTTAGTCAAGTCACTCAGTAAGACACACACACACACACACACACACACACACACATACATACATACATTGACACAAAGACCCATACATAGAGACACAGACACACACACGTACACACACATACATAGACACACACACTCACACGCAAAGTACATACATACGTTGTTGGTCATTGGGGCTTTTAATGTAGGGGGAGACTCGTGTCTGTATGTGTGAATTAGGCATGTTTGGGTGTGTGTGTGTGTGTGTGTGTGTGTGTGTGTGTGTGGGAGAGTAAGAGATGACCTGCTGGACTTCAGGTGAGGCACCACTGGCCTTGGTTAACTGCTCTCCTCAGCACATTCCTTTTCACTTGGATGAGCTATGCAGAAACACACACACATACCCAAGCTCACCTAAACTTAGACTTACATAGGTACACACACACACACACACACACTCACACACACACTGCCCTGAAGATGACCCTAGCTGGAGTGTAAACACACACACTAACCTTTCAACTCTGACCTTTAACATACCATGCCTTAATCTCCCTCTTCTTCGTGTGTTTAAGCGTGTGTGTGTATGTATGTTGTGTGTGTTTCTGTATGTGTGTGTATGTTAAGAGTGTGTGTGTGTGTGTGTGTGTGTGTGTTTGTCTATGTGTGTATGTTAAGAGTGTGTGTGTGTGTGTATGTGTGTGTGTGTGTGTGTGTGTGTGTGTGTGTGTGTTTGTCTATGTGTGTATATGTTAAGAGTGTGTTTGTGTGTGTGTGTGTGTGAGTGATTGCATTGGTATTTTTGTTTTACTTCCTGTCTCATCATATTCCTTAGCCTGAGTGTCAGAGAGACTCTCAGTGTTTGGCCTCATTTAAACTCCTGAGGCAAACTGAAGTTAATCACCTCAAGCCTTATTCCTCTCTCTCCCTACCACACACACACTCACACATACACATTCTCTCTCTCTCTCTCTCTCTCTCTGTCTCTTTCTCCCTTTCCCACACACACACACATTCTCTCTCCGTCTTTCACTCTCTGTCTGTCTCTCTCTCTCCTCCAGAGATGCCAGGTATGTGACTGCCTAAATAAACCCTTTCCAAGCACTTCCAGGTGTGGGTTCTCCCTCACACACACACACACACACACACACACACACACACACACACACACACGCTGCTGCACACGCTGCTGTACACGCTGCTGTACACACTGGCAGTCTTCATGGTTTAAATCAGGGCTTCTACAGGGGCCATTAAGGAAGCATCAGCAACAGATTACAGCCCTGAGTCTGACAAATCTTTACGGATGACCAGGGTCTCTTTGTGTGTGTGTGTGTGTGTGTGTGTGTGTGTGTGTGTGTGTGTGTGTGGTAAGCTTTTGCCCCTGGGCAGCTTTCATGCTCTGATAGCATTTTATCCTGACAGGAAGTGTGTGTGTGTGTGTGTGTGTGCTGTATGTAGGTGCAAGTGTGTGAATGTGTGTGTGTAGTCAGGGGAAAAAAGCTAGGTGTGTGTGTGTGTGTGTGTGTGTGTGCTGTATGTAGGTGCAAGTGTGTGAATGTGTGTGTGTAGTCAGGGGAAAAAAGGTAGGTGTGTGTGTGTGTGTGTGTGTGAGAGAGAGAGAGCAAGACAGAGAATGAGTGAGTGTTGGGAGGACATCCCCAAAGCTTCCAGCCACTACAACAGCATGAGGTAAAGGTACACACTGAGCTCAAATCAAAGCACCATGCTGTCTGAGCCTCAGGGTGTGTGTGTGTGTGTGTGTGTGTGTGTGTGTGTGTGTTTGTGTGTCAGCTTTTGTGTCAGGGTTTGTCAGTGTTTGTCAGTGTTGTTTGTGTGCAGTATACTATATATATATATATATATATATATATATATATATAGATAGATAGATAGATAGATAGATAGATAGATACTTATTATGTATTTCTATTATTACAGTCTTCTTTCTTTATCTCTCTCTTTCTTTCTTTCTTTTTTTTCTTTCATCTTGCCAACAGACTCTTCTGTCACCCCTCACACACATACATATACACACACATACACATACACACACATACATTTACACACACACATACATATACACACACATACATATAATGTAAACACTGAATGGTGTTCTATTCTGAGCTCAGATAGAGCCTTTGGTTCTAGAAGCTGTTTATTTTTAGAGGTTTGATGCTCTATGTTAATGTCCAGAGCAAGAGCAAAGATGACAATCAAACATTTCTGTTGAAATGGAGAGTCATGTAGAGGAAAACACTCTGTTATTACCAACAGGCTCCTCTGTCACCCTTCACCCACTCAGCGTTGGTGTTACAGACTCTTGTATCTCTATGGCATCAGACTTGTTTCCTGTGTGTGTGTGTGTGTGTGTGTGTGTGTGTGTCTTTGTGGGATTTAAAACACACTTCTCAGAAAGAAGAAGTGCGAAAGGAGACTTTTAACCTTAAACACATCAAAACACCCACACTGCCACGCTTGTACACACCCCCACACACACACACACACACGGCTGTTGTAGTTGCCCCATAGCACCCCATAGAGGTGTATTGTGGGATATAGTGACACACAGGCGCTGGGCTTAGGGACCCATGGAAACACAAATGGGATGAAAAACTTGAGTCCCGTCTCCAGTTGGTCTTGTTGGCCATTGGTGATGCTGTTTGGGGTTGTCTGTGGATACTTTTCATCAGTAAAGGCACAGTTGCTATGTATTGGTATGATTTGTGTGTTTTTTGGGGGGTTTTTTTCCAAATCTCTCACACTATTGTGTGTGTGTGTGTGTGTGTGTGTGTGTGTGTGTGTTCTAGGTGACGCCAGATCAGCCACTCCAATGAAGAGCCTCCAGTTCCGTAGCATTGCCCCCAAAGTGCCCCCACCTCCCCCACCAGATGCCCCCAATCCCAGTGGCGGCCCCCTGCTGGTGCCCACACAGAATTACGCCCTCATGCAGGTAGCTGGTCGTGAGGGCACCTTCTCCCTGGTGCCACTCCCTGCATCTGCATCTGCCTCCGCCTCTTCTTCTGCGTCGCCACGGCAGCAGCCAATCAGCAAGAGCCTAAAACTGCCTATTCCTCGCTACCAGCCAATGAGGAGCAAGAGTACGCCTGAGAAGGCGGGGAACAGTAAGAGCGGCAGCCCCGCTAAAGTCGCCATGACACCGGCTCGGTCGTCTGCATTGACTGTCCAATCCAAAGCCTCAGAGGTTGCGAACACGCCCACCGAGCCAGCCAATGAGCCACTGGTGCTCGCCGGGGAGGCGGGCCTTGAAGGGAGAAGCGGCCCATCCCTAGGAACACTGGCGCCCAAGCTGTCCGCTGTTGCCATGGCCACGCCAGAGATGACTCCGCCCACCTGTCAAGTCACACCTGAGAAAGCTGCTCAACCAATCACGGTTCTCTCCCCCACCCTTTTTGGGAAGGCCGTGCAGCTGATAACGCCCTCTCCCTCAGGGAAACTCCCCATCCTACCTTACTCTCGGGTCCGGGACTCCTTATTGGCCAATACCCCTCCTGTCCCTCCCCCTCCACCTCCCCCTGCTCCTTTATCCAATCAGAACACTTCTCCCACCACTCAAACCACACCTCCTCCACCAACCCAGCCCTCGGCGAAGAGGAAGCGCGGCCGGCGACGGAAAACTCCGGAAGACGTCCTGGCCCTGGAGGCACGACGGAAACGGGCGCTCACCTTCTTTCGTCGCCGTGCCGCCCCAGAGAAGCCCCTGCCCTCAACTTCGACCCCTGCGACCCCCGGATCCAGGAAGTACCGCAGCATCCGGCCCAAACCCGCTCCGGGCGTGGTCTCCTCCTCCTCCCCCCCAAATCCGACCCTCCAGCTCACCTCCCCCACCTCCCCCACCTCCTCCACCTCCTCTCAGGCCTCCGTCAGCCTGCCCCTTCACCCCTGTCCCACCTGTGGCCGCTGCTTCCAACACAAACACCACCTGACTAGTCACATGACCACCCACCTCCTGATGACCAGTCACAGCAAGGCGGCGACGACAACGGCACCGCTGCCAGACCCGGACCTGGACTTTGACCCTGAGCAGGGCCTGGAGCGTGGCGCCCGGACCGTCCGGGTCCCGAGGTCGCGAGCGCTGGCCCGAGCCCGGCCCAGACCACGACCATCCCTGCGCTGCGTGTTCTGCCAGAAGGCCTTCAGCTATGTGGGCGTGTTCTTCAGTCACCTGCGTGAGCTGCACCACGTCATCCTCACCGTGGAACCTTCCATTGCCCAGCACGAGGAACACACACCTGGGTGAGGCGCACACACACACATACACACACACACATACACGTACCCATATACATCCATGAACCAATATTCACACATACACATTTGCATCCATGCACAAATATACATGCCTACGTATACACACACATACAAATACACACATACATATACACACACATACACATACACACACATACATATACATACACACATACATATACACACACATACATATAATTTCAACACTGAATGGTGTTCCATTTTGAGCTTAGATAGAGCCTTTGGTTCTAGAAGCTGTTTGTCTTTAGAGGTTTGATGCTCTATGTTAATGTCCAGAGCAAGAGCAAAGATGACAATCAAACATTCCTGTTGACATGGAGACTCATGTAGAGGAAAACACTCTGACACTGGTGGGGTTTCGGTCTAGTTTGCGCTTATGACTTATGCAGTTTTCATGAGAGCATGTGAATACACAGGAAAGAAGACAATAGACAGTACTCCCTCTGTCTGAGTTGCACGCACACACACACAAACACACACGCACACACATACTTACACTCACACTCACTTGATGCTAGAACGTTGGATGCCATTTCAAAAAAAAAAAAAAAAGAATTTTAGATGTTTTAATTATCAGGAGTTAATCTACTGGTGATTTGTGCACACATGTACACGATCTTGGGTTTATAAAGATAAGTTGATGTTACACACACACCCTCTGACCCTCCTTTTGTGTGTGTGTGTGTGTGTGTGTGTGTGTGTGTGTGTGTGTGTGTGTGTGTGTGTGCAGCACTGAGTCCCGTGAGGAGGACATGGAGGACCCTGTGGAGCTGCAGATCAAATGTGGCCGGTGCCAAGCTGTAACCCCCACCTTCTCCGACATGCAGCTCCACCTCCTCTACGTGCATGGCCAGTCAGTGGGCCCGGGGCCCTCAGGGGGCGGGCCTTCACCCAGCAGTGGTAGTGGTGGTGGTGATGGGCGGAGCATGGAGGAGGAGCTTGTGAAACACGCTGCCCACTATTGGCGGCAGCTGAACGAGCGGCGAGCCCTGCGACGCTGCGGCCGCTGTCAGGAGGTGTTTCTGTCCGTCTCCAGACTCAAGCGGCACGTGTGTGGACGCCGCCACCAGGGGGCGCTACCGTTGTCCTCCTCTGTGGGGCTCCGGACGGGGCGGGGCATCCACTGCTTCCTCTGCAGCATCGTCCTAGACACCAAACAGGAAGTGCTCGAGCACTGGAGGGGCCGGCACTACTGTGAAAACCCCGCCCTCTTATGGGAGGCCCTGAACGGGGACGGGGAAACAGTGGCTAACAGGAGTATCTCCTAGCAACCCCTGATGCCACAGACAGACGTGTGTGTGTGTGTGTGTGTGTGTGTGTGTGTGTTACAGATGTGTGACAGTAACCACTACTCTACAGTTTAAGCTAGTCAGTTGTTTGCCATGTCTGGTTGCACTGCTTTCTCCATTTGAATGTCTCAAGTTCTTTTTTTTTTTTTACTTTTTTTCCTAAGTTTGGAATTATAATTTATACTTTTTTTTCATTCAAGTGTGTTTAGTGTATGTTTGTGTAAATTATTATTTAAGGTTAGTTTGGTTTGAAGCTGAGTCACAGGGCTATCACTACAAGTCAGGGAGAGATCTTAGAAAGGCAGTGAAGCCCTCAGCCAATCATATCTCTGTCTGATTCTCAGTAGCCAATCACAGCTTTGCCTGTATGTTACCAGCCAATCACAGGTCCATGCTCTCAGGAGGGGAAATGGTGTATGTGAGCCATCAGGTGTGTGTGTTTGTGTGTGTGTGTGTGTGTGTGTGTGTGTGTGTGTGTGTGTGTGTGTGTAAGTATGTAGAAATATTTTGGTGACCTTATGATGCAAACTTCATTTCTCAGTGAGACATTTTAGGAACAGCCACTGAAAAGCCTGTTTTAATTATTCAACTATATGTAAGTGTGTGTGTGTGTGTGTGTGTGTGTGGTGTGTGTGTGTGTGTGTGTGTGTGTGTGTGTAAGTATGTAGAAATATTTTGGTGACCTTATGATGCAAACTTCATTTTCTCAGTGAGACATTTTAAGGACAGCCACTGAAAAGCCTGTTTTAATTATTCAACAATATGTAAGTGTGTGTGTGTGTGTGTGTGTGTGTGTGTTATGGCTTACCGGTTGTAAGCTCTATTTCATTTTTCCAAATGACTGTTGTTAAACTGTGCTGAATTGTTATAAGAGAAATCAATGACAGGGTAATTGAATGTTTTACATCGGATGAACTATTGACATACTGCACTCACAGACATACAACATGAGAATATAGAAATATATATTGAGAGAGAAAGACAAATAAATACCTTAATATTTATACAGACATTATATATCTATATATCTATATGTATACATATATATATTTGCATTGAATAATGTAGTCACCATGCTGCTGTTTGAGATCAGTGGAGAAGAGTGAAGTGTTCACTTCATCATCTAAGTAATGTGCTCATTTCCCAACCCTTTCATCCAGCAGTCCTTCATTCCACTCCATCCATTCATTCATTAATGTATTCATTTATCCGTTCATCTGTTCATTGCATTAATCTGTCTCGTGATGGGTTGATTCACGCAAGTTAAAGGTGAAGTCAGTGATGTTATGCACTTTCCATGACGTAAAAAAAGAAACCTCCTCATGATCCACTTGTTCTCCACCAAACAAATCTGGTCTTTTTATGATACAGCAGGCTCCAAAAACTGGAAAAATGAATAGGGGCATCCCCCCCCCCCCCCTCCCAGGAGGACTGAAAAAACAATAACAGGTGTTTCTCCAGGTGGACTGAAGAAAGGGGAGCGCTACATCTCTGGCGTGTTTTGATCGGTCTTTGGATCAAACACAGCGGAGGCTTTGTTGGACAAAAACGTCTGTTAAGAAGTAAGTAAGTGAAGTAAACATAAAAAAACACCATTTTCACCAGCATCACTGACAACACCTTTAAGTCTTGTAGGGTTCAGCATCACTGACAGCACCTTTAAGTCTTGTCGGGTTCAGCGTCACTGACAGCACCTTTAAGTCTTGTGGGGTTCAGCATCACTGACAGCACCTTTAAGTCTTGTAGGGTTCAGCATCACTGACGGCACCTTTAAGTCTTGTAGGGTTCAGGGGTTAGGGCTTGGGTGAGACATTGGGATTGAGTTAGTATCCTTTCTTCCTTCCTTCCTTCCTTCCTCTCCCTCTCCTTCCTTGCTTCCTTCCTTCTTCTTTCCTGCCATAATTGTACTATCTGTTCTTGTTAATGTGCCGCCATAACAGTGTGGCCTGTCATTCTGATCCCGTCATGTCTTGTGTCCTCCGCCCAACCCTCCCCCCCCCTCACTCTGTCACGTCTCTGGCCACGTCGTGTCTGTAACATGCAAAGCTGTGGTGAGCAGTTTTGTCGGAGCACCTATTTTAGAATAGTGACTCAATGTTTGACTGTTTTCCATGGGAATGGACTCTCTTCCAAGACAAATACAATAAAAAACTCAGCTGAGGGACTTTCCTAGTCTCTGTAAAGAAGAACTAACGCTTCACCTTGATTTGACCAAATGAAATGATCTGTCCAGAGGAGTTCTGCATGTGCACTGTGCTGTGGAGTGGGTCTAGGATCTCACGACACACACTCTCACTCTCTCACACACAGGATTTTGTAAGTGTTGGCGTAAGGTAGTGAAATATGTGGCAGTTTCGGTTCCCATGTTTATTCCAACCCCTCGTGTGTGATGTCCTTCCCAGCATCTGATTCTTTTAACAGCACCTTTCTGTCTCTGTGTCACTTCTCATCTCTCTGAAACACACATCCTCATGCTGACTGCTTCATCAAACTATAAACACACACACACACACACTCCGCTTTACCATCAGAAGCTCCCAATCCCTTCCCTCTGTGCGTGCGTGCGTGCGTGCGTGTGTGTGTGTGTGAGAGAGAGAGAGAGAAACCTTTTCTGCGACAGTACCCCGTGTACCCCTGTAGTGTCTGTGTGTGTGTGTGTGTGTGTGTTTAGTTTCTGATAGATGTGTGAAGAGGCGCATGCCTGTTATCTGATGCCGCTGGAGTGGAGCTCAGTCCTCCTCCATGGATGACCTTCGACATTTGACCTCTGCCTGTACTGGTGACTGTTGTGTCCCTCCTCCTTGTTCATGGTGCCTCAATAAAGAACATAAACTCCAGTTGACTCTGCTGTCCGTTCTTTCACCTCTCTCCCTCCCTCTTTATCTCTCTCTCTCTCTGTTCCTTTCTGTCTCACTTTTTCTTTTCCTTTTTCTCTCTTTTCCTCTCTGTCTTGTTCTCTCTCTCGCCCCCTTTTATTCTCCTCTTTTCCCCCGTGCCCATCGGTTATCTTTCTCTATTTTTTACTCTCTCTCTCCATCTCTTTCATCCGCTCCTCTTGCCTTCTCTCGTTCCTCAGGCGGTGCAGTGGACGCGTCCGTCTGGAGGGACACAGCAAATGGGATTAATGAGGTGCGTGTGTGTGTGTGTGTGTGTGTGTGTGTGTGTGTGTCCTTGTGTACTTAAGCATGCATGTGTGTGTAGTAATGTTGATTATGTAGGTAGATCAGTGTGTAGTGCTGATCAGTGTGGTGTGTGTGTGTCCAGGAGGGTAAATGGAGGCCCGAATTTCTCCACGTGTTTCGTCCCCATGCAGACTTCAGTCTGTCTGTCCAGGTTTACTTGTGTGAGGAATGGCTGTTTACTACCTTTGGTCTCTTTGACCTTTATTAAACCCCTACCCCCACCACATCATTCACACACACCACGCACACACACGCACACACACACACACACACCACGCACCACACACCACACACACACACACACACACAGACGTCATTAACTGCCAGACTTCACATGTAGGTTACTCTGAGCAGAGCTGCGTGGCACATAAATGAATGCAATTCTCAAATGCCCCTGTGATGGTTGCAGTGTGTGCACCGCCCTCCGCATACGCAGCAGTGGTACAAACAGGGACGGATGCACTTCTATTCTTATGAACACACACATACACACAGACTTCCATCTTTACAAACATGCATGACCACACACACACACACACACACACACACACATATTTCAATCTTTACAAACACTTGAACACACAAGGAGCATGCACCTTGTAGAACACAATACTGCACAGCATGCTGAGATGAATCGCTGGAACAGTTACGAACATTTGAGTCAGAGGGACACATTTGCACATTTGTGTGTGTGTGTTTATGTATACATGCATACCTGTCTAACAGTCTAAAATGAAAAAGTGTAAGTGTGTGTGTGTGTGTGTATATATATATATACTTGCATACGTGCA
>PYXC01002608.1:50000-55000 GCA_015244755.2 Tenualosa ilisha | reverse complement strand
TCATACACACACACACACACACACACACACACACACACACACACACACACACCTGGATACACTTCCCAGGCCTACTGCACATGTGAACATACATACAGCACACACACACATAATGGGTTTGGTACAAATGGTACGAGAGAGAGGTGTGGTCATTTTTAGAATGTAAATAAATTATGAATTAAGACCTCATTCATCTTTCTATAGAATTAATGTAAGATGTAGAACACCACACAGCCCTGCCTGGCAGGGCAAATGTTTACTGATATTCTAATTACACTCTATTATATCTATAAATTAATTACAATTACATGTTATCTTTTTTTTACTCTGTTTGCTCTGTGTTTCTTCTCTATGATTCTCTCTACCTCCAAGCGTTTAGGAATTAAAACACTCCAGGCAATGTCTTGGCTAAACATATTTATTACATTTTTCTGTGATTAACTACATTTTATTATATACAGTGGAAAGTCCAGTGGGTATTTAGATATGAGTGTATGTTTTGTTCATCTATGTTAAGTGATGGAGCCTTGGCCACTTATGAATGTAGCTGATCGTCATTGAGCTAGTGTCGCCCTCTTTGGGTCAAATGACAGTATTACAAGCAATGCAGGCTCCAGTAACAGTCTGCCATAGTATACCCCTCTTCAAATCCAACTTGGAGTCAGTAAGTCTCATTCACCAAAATGATCCCAAGATTTAAAATTATTGACAGTGTTTAAATTGTGCCATTTAAAGGACTCGACTCCATTTCTCCATTACTTAGCTGCTTATTACCATGCAAATTGTTAACATACTAGCCATTTATTAGTCCTTATAAATCACTTATTAATACTTATTAATACTATTATTCTGCATGAGCTTATTCTAGCCAAAGTAGACCATTAACTAAGAGTTTCTCCAGTAGTACAGATTCATGCTAATTCATAGTTAGCGAGCTAGTTGTTGTATATAAATCATGATCTCAGTAAGGGCTTATATAAGGAGATAGTACAACAGGAATAGTTATTCACAGAACAGTTATTCTCTATCATCAAAATATCATGATATATTGATATATCATCTATATCAAAAAGTGATGACACTCTATATCATCAAAATGCCAGACACAGTGGATTAGTAAGACAACATATTCAAAACTAACCCTTTACAGTCCAAAAGTAGCAACAGAACAAGACTTGTCTGTATGAAAGAATGAAAGTGCTTGTCTCCGTGTGACAGCTTAATGAATGGTCTATGAAGTGAAGTCACTGTTGTGCCATCTGACTCTTATGTTGTGCTGATGTCCCTGTACAGAGAGGAAACAGTAAAACAGATGTAAATGAACACTAACCCATGAAAAATAATGTTGAGTGCTAGATCCACATGAATAGATGTGGCTCTAGCACTCAAAACTAAGTGTGAAGCCATGCTGTCTCTCCTGTTATTCCTATGGACTGAGTCTCAGCTGCTGCCATCTGATGAGAGGTGAGCGCAGCCTTGGTGCAGGCATCCCTTACCATTCTTCACTGGTGGGCTTGCAGACACCTCTTCAATATAATAAGGTGGTGGTGGTGTAGTGGTTAAGGGACCTGGCTAGGATGGTAGTTGCCTGAAAAGTTGTGGGTTCGAATCTAGGCTGCCACCATTGTGCCCTTGAGCAAGGCACTTAACCCTAAGTTGCTCTAGGGGACACTTGCACTGATGTAACTGATGGTTGACAAATGTAAGTGGCTTTGGATAAAAGCGTCTGCTAAGTGTAAATACTACAGCTTTGATGCAGTGTGGTGGTTACATTGTTTTTATCATACTTGTTTAGGTGCTGTTGCTTATCACATTCATTCTTACCACGGCTTGATGTTTTCCTCCACCAGTTTGTCACTCGGGTTTTCAAACCAAAACTTCTTTCAATTGGTCCCATGTGTTCCCCTAGCTCTTTGTCTTCTCTCCATCTTTCTTCACTCTTTCTTTCTCCTCTGGCTGCCTCTGTTGTCCACCTTCTCTTTGCTTCCTCAAATTTCTCTTTGTTTACCTCAAAACAGTGTTCACCATTTGCTGTTACCATCTCCTCTATCTTCTTCAGCAGACTGGTCACCTGTGAGCGTCCAACTCTGTTGTAATTGTCCAAAACGTGATACCTGTTCCCACATCTCTCCACAAGCTTCTTCAGAGCCTCTCCCTCACTCTCAATGTGCTGCTCAATGGTCGCGTCTCCAAGCCGGTCCCTGTACGTAAACAGTAGCATGATGTGATCCCACACCCCCTCGCCCAGTAGTTCCACATGTTCCTCCATCGCCTTCAGAGTCTCTGCACAGAACGACATGGAGGCTCGCAGCACTAGGAGGAAGACACATGGCCTGGTGAGCACAGCTCTACACTGCGCACTATTTCCTGGTTCTGATCAGGAGTGTTGTAGCATTTCTCAGTCTTTTCCCATCCAGGTGTACAGATCACAGAAACAGAGCAGTTTGACCCTTCTGATGATCTCCTCACACACTCTCTGAGACAGCTGTAGCCAAACTCCTCCAGGCCCAGGATGGTATTTGCTGATGACGTCTGGCCAGCTCTTCTATATCCCAGCAACACAAGCTGAAAATGAACGAGGAACTCAAGGCTGCGATTTAGAGAGTTGTCTCTTGAATCAAGCGACTCAGATGACTCTGTGCAAACAGTCAAGTCTGATCTCATGGACTCAGAGCTGCCAAGTACAGAGCTGATTCCTGAATCAAGTGACTGAAATGACCCTGTGAAAAGTTTGAATGAAAAATTGAGTCAGAAGACACAACTCCACAAATTAACTGACAGACAATCTGAAAAATACAATCTGAAAGAAGTTAGGTGTCAGTAACTTACGCCTCTTCCATCTCTTCTCTCCCTCCTCCACACAGATTCTCCTCATCTCCTTTACTTCATCGAGTTTCTTTTCATCCATCTCAAAATGTCTGCCTCCATTCTCCTGCACCATCTCCTCAATCTTCTCCAGCAGCTCTGTAACCTGCGTCTCATCATCTCTCTGCTTGTTATTAAAAAGATGATATCTGTTTCCACACCGCTCGACCAGCTCCTGCAAGGCGTCTCCTTCACTCTCGATGAACTGCTCAACTGGTGTGCTGCCTAACCAGTCTCCAAAGGTGAACAGCAGGAGAACATGACTCCAGACACTCTCACCTAGGAGTTCCAGGTGCTGTTCAAGGCTGTAAGGTCGGTCTCTGCACCAGCAGCACCACCAGCACAGCATGAGGCCCCGGGGGACACTGGGAAGGCCCAAGCATGATCTCCTGTTTGAAGAGCTCTGATGTGTATTTTACAGGGTGAATCCTCCATCGGCCAGGTGTGTCCACCACGGTGATCTCCAACTTCCCAGATACATTAGTGTTTTCTGTTGCAAATCTAACAGTTCGGTTGAAGCTGAATGCATCATGTCTCAGAATTGTGTTCCCTGTTGAGGACTTCCCAGAATGTTGATATCCCATCACCAAAAATTCTGAGCTTTTGTGGAGATTTCACTATGAGAAAAAAATTTACTTTTGTTGAATAATGACTGAACTATGAAAGAATATTTAAAATGGCTTTTTCTGCCAACGGAGGGCTATTCATATTCATTACTAGTCTCTCACGCCTTTTTATAGTGGTTACAGAAGTCATGATAAATGACCAAACTCACCCATTTGTGCTCGGATGTCCTCCCTCCTTTTCTGCACCATTCTCTTTCTTTTCTCTCCTTCCATCTCATATGTTCTTTTTTTCTGCTCCAGTTCATCAATTCTGTCACTGGTCAACTCATAATGGCCACTCATCACCTGCTCAATCTTATCCAGTAGCTCGGTCACCTGTGTGTGATCACCAGTCCTTGTGTTGTCAAAGACATGGTATCTGTTCTCACATTTTTCAATCAAACTCTTCAGAGCTTTTCCACCAGTTTGAATAATCTCCTGGATGGGTGTGTTCTTAAGACAATCACCATGTGTGAACAGCACCAGAGTGTGTCTCCAGGCTCTGTCCCCAAAGAGCTCCTGAATGTGTTCATGCACCGCTATTTCATGATCACGTGTGAATCGAACATTTAACGGCACAACCAGCAGCAGGCAGTGGGGTCCAGGTGGACACAAGGAGGCGCTGTGTTCAATCTCACATTTGTAAAGCTTCGACGTGTCAATGAGAGGGAGCCGAGGAAGCCATCCTGGCGTGTCCACAAGAGATATCCGCCTCCCCGCCACCTGGCCCTGCGTCATCACACACTGAGAGGTCACCATTCTGGGCTCCTGCGTCTCTTGGCCCAGGATGGTGGACCTGCAGAGGTCTTCCCAGCTTCGCGGCTCCCCAGAAGCACCAGCCTCAACTCAGATAGCTGAGCTCCTCCGCCTGGAGGTTCAGATACCATACACATCAACAAATGTCTATTTTCATTTTCAGGCCACAAAACTCCACTACAAGCTCTTTCTAAATGACAATAAGGCCAACAAGCAGTTGATCTCTATTGGCCAAGACAGAAGTGGCTGCCATGTTTGAAGCAATGGTTTTTAGGTGGTCTGCTGTAAGCCTATGGTAAGTCTAAATTGTGATGACCTCCTCTGCCCCCTTCAGGTCCTGATGTGTCAGTGCACAGGCAGAGCTAGGACTGGGTAAGCTTGTAGCTTTATTGAGTACACCTGTGTTTGGGGCTGGGTTATAAAAGGGGTTTCCTTCTCTCTCTCTGCCACTGGCACATTTCTGTCTTTCTCTCTAATTAGTACTTTATCTCGCTCTCTATTGTTTTCTGTTTCTGTCTCCTTACATCTTTTTGTCTGTCTTCACGTCTGACATGCAGTTACAGACTCATACATTGCATCCACATTATGCCATTTACCCAGATTCCCCCTAGACATCACTGAACATTTTCATTTGCTCTGACTGCCCTCACAACCACCCCCAACACGCACGCACGCACGCACGCACGCACGCACGCACGCACGCACGCACGCACGCACGCACGCACGCACGCACGCACGCACGCACACACACACACACACACACACACACACACA
>PYXC01002608.1:42500-45000 GCA_015244755.2 Tenualosa ilisha | reverse complement strand
CACACACACAAAAACACAAACACACACACCAAGACAAACATGCAGTGGCTGGATGAGGATGTGAAAAGTCAAGTGGTTTGCACTGGTCCGCAAGCTGTCTGGTTACACAAAGAAGGAAGTGAGGAAGTGAGAAACAAACAGAGGGGATTATGGGTGATGCAGTTTTTACAAACTTCCTGTGGCGAGGATCAAAGAAACTCACCTTCTCCTACCACCCTACACACCCTGGAAGGTGAAGTGAAAAGTGAACCTGTTAGACAAAAGACTGGAGTGCCCCAGAGAGAAGACAGAAAAGAGGAGAGAGGACAGGAGGGAAGGAGGTGAAGAGAGAGAGAGAGAGGGAGAGAGAGAGAACCAGAGCGAGAGAGGAGGGGTTGGAGGAGTGAGTTAAGTGAGAGAGAAAGAGAGAGAGAGAGAGAGAGAGAGAAAGGGGGGAAAGGGGGTAAGCAAAGGAGAAAGAGCGCAAGAGGGAGAGCGAGAGATAGAGAGAGAGGGTCAGAGTGAGAGAGAATGGTTGCGGGGGGAGAGATAGAGAGAGAGGATGAGAGTGAGAGAGAATGGTTGGGGGGGTCAGCGAGAGAAAGAGAGATGGAGCGACAGAAGAGGGGGGTGTGAGATCAGGAATGAAGACGAACAGAAACAGCTGAGAGTAGGGAGATCAAAGGAGGTTATTCCAAGTGTGGGGCTTAGTGACTAACACTGAACCAGCTTCCTCTTAAAACAACAGCACTGTGGCTTGGCTTTGCTAAGGACAGAAAGACCAGCTCTACAGATCTTCTATTAGCAGACTAAGCACTTGTAGTTTTATCCCAGGAGGCGTTTCTAGAAAGTGCTATTACTAACTTCAATCACTGTCTTGGTCATTGTTCTGTCACCCAGTGGCAGAACTAGCAAGACTGTGACAGACATTAGCAACACCACTGTCTAGACACTCATCCCAGGTTAGTCACTAGACCTCACACACACACACGCACGCACGCACGCACGCACGCACGCACGCGCGCACACACACACACACACACGCACACACCCTTACACACACACACACACACACACACGCACACACGCACACACGCACGCACACCCTTACACACACACACACACACACACACACACACACACACACACACACACACCCACCACTGGGGAGAGATGGAGGCAATGCAACTGAGAAGCCAAAGCAAGGAGACAGAGGGAGCCTCAAAGACAGAGGACACCGTGGGAGAAGTTTAGTGGACAAGCGTCCATAAGTGTGTGAGCATGTGTGTGTTTGTGTGTGTGTGTGTCTAGAAGAGTGTGTTAGAGAGTGTATTAGCGTTTATGTGAAACGGTGCGTGTGTGTATGGAAGTCATGTTAGTGTTTGTGTTAACGCATACATGATTGTGTGTTTGAGAACCCAGTAACCCTGAATTTCGATTGGTTAACAATAAAGGGGCGTGGCCTCACCTCAAAGTCATCATCTGATAGGTAGATCTCTAGTCTCAGTGGGTCAACACCTGCTGGCAAGGGGCGGGCCAACAGCTCAGCCAATGGGTAGGTGGCTTTGCAGAGGCGGGCCAGCACGTCCTCCACTAGGATGATCTGATTGCACACCTCTGCTTCCTGTTTCAGACAGGAAGTGACAGACAGAGAACAGGAAGTAAGACAAGCATATAGCTGCACTGAGATTCCATAAGAGCCATATGTCAACAAACACATTTCTATTATGTCTTTGGGGATGATATGATTTTGTCTTTGTCTACAAAGTCTCATGTGCTGGGTGGTGTCTGTGTGTATGTGTGTGTGTGTGTGTGTGTGTCTGTAGGAAAGAGTGGGTGGTTATCTGTATACAAATCTATGTGCATGCTGTGTGTCGTGGATGTCATTGTGTGTGTGTGTGTGTGTGTGTGTGCGTGTGTGTGTGCGTGTGTGTACCTTCTCAGTGATCTGGGCGATGTCAGGTCTGTGCTCCCAGCAGGGGAACATGTTGGTGAAGGTGAGGGGCTCCAGCCCGGCATGAATTAGATATGACTTAGGAGGCTTCACCTCGTTCTTCTCTGTATATATACACACACACACACACACACACACACACACAAATCTGTACAGTGAGTCTAACTCTCTGTATGTCTCAGTATCACTGCCTGCTATTCACATCCTACAGGTCTATTAGCGATTCCCTCTAAAATCCTGTAAATATTATCTTCAGTTTACAGTCACTCTCGTTCACAGAAGTTTATCCTCAGGGTCTAAGTCTCAGGTCCACTAACTCCCTATACTCTCTGAGAACCTCTAGCCACTGAGCTACATTAGCTTGCACACACAGACACACACACACACACACACACACACACACACACACACAAACCACACGCGCTACACTACACACACACACACACACAGGCCTCTATGCCTCTACCATGGTTACCTTTGCAGTAGCAGAGGACGGTTTCCATGGCGCACTTCCTGTCGGCGTCCCAGCGTATGCGTGCAGAGCCGGTGCTCTCACTCTCCTCCCCC
>PYXC01002608.1:20000-30000 GCA_015244755.2 Tenualosa ilisha | reverse complement strand
CATTCACACTGTTAAAAGTCATGGAAACAGGAACATGGGTATACAGGCTTGTTCTTGTGCTTATGGTAAGTGTTTGCACAGGATAGATTGTGTGTGTGTGTGTGTGTGTGTGTGTGTGTGTATGTGTGTGTGGCGTGGATAAGGAGGTGGGAGGCACCTTCCGTCTCCAGGGGTGACGTTCATCCATGAGAGAAGAAGGGGGGGGGCTGGCCTTCACGGAGAGGAGGAAGAGGAGGAGGAGAAGGAGGAGAAGAGGGGGATAAAGAAGGAAATGAGGAGAGAGAGAAAAAATGAAGATGCACTCAAAAAGTTCTTCATGCACTGAAAAGAGACGTGGACAGACGAGGCTGGAGGTAAGTAGGTAGACATGAGATTCTCACCTCATCAGGATGACTGCAAAAGACATGGATGGCCTGACCATGTCACTCACTCACTCACATGACATGATGTAGAGATCTGAGAAACGAGGCCAAAACTACTCGGCCGTACTACTACTGGCCCTTTCTGAAGTCACCGCACGCACAGTCAAAACTACTCGGCCGTACTACTACTGGCCCTTTCTGAAGTCACCGCACGCACAGTCAAAACTACTCGGCCGTACTACTACTGGCCCTTTCTGAAGTCACCGCACGCACAGTCAACACAGAGCCAACCAGGGCCGTACAGAAATGACCACATTTGGTTAAATTGAGGCCATTTTTAAAAGTTCCCTCTGGTGGCTTCTCTTTTGACAGAGGGTTACACTATCTATGTTTTGAGCAGTCATGGGTTTCTCATCCACACACACATGCATGTACTCTCACACTCCCTTTCTGTCTCTCGATGTTAGACACACACACATACACACACACACACACACTTTCTCTCCTGTGGAAATCAGCATGCTTTCATGTACATTCACACACACTTTAAACATGCTGAGGAGTTAGTGAGAGTGGAAATGATGTGCAGGTGGAAGACAGATCTTTTAATGAGAAAGATGTCAGTCGCTCGTCAGTCAGGAGAGTTTGATTGATGACGGGCAGCAGAGCAGGTGAAAGAGGGAACCGGTGGAGGATGGAGAGAGGGATGGAGTGAGAGAGGAGGAGAGGTGTAGGGGACAGCATTGGCTTGGGGGCTCAGCTGTGTGTGTGTGTGTGTGTTAGAATTTGTGCTCATGTGTGTTTGAAACATCCAAACACAACAGCTTCACAACTGAAATGTA
Organism: Tenualosa ilisha; assembly: GCA_015244755.2. Classification (NCBI taxonomy): domain Eukaryota; kingdom Metazoa; phylum Chordata; class Actinopteri; order Clupeiformes; family Clupeidae; genus Tenualosa; species Tenualosa ilisha. Next base: position 28,796 of record PYXC01002608.1, on the reverse strand, counting down.
GCATTGCATGTAAGCATTCACCAGATGCATGGACAAGCATATAGCTGAAGGATATAGTTGCTGTGGCATATGTTTTGAGTAAGTGGTTGTGGAAGTGTGCTTTAGCAGTTGTAGTGTGTGTGTGTGTGTGTGTGTGTGTGTGTGTGTGTGTGTGTGTGTGTGTGTGTGCACGTGTGCGTGTGAGAAAGAGGCAGAAGCACTGTGGGTGTGAAGTATGAGCCTTTCTGTGATACAGAGTAAATGCTTATAAAAGTGTGTGTGTGTGTGTGTGTATTTGTGCTTGCACTCGTGTGTTTGAAACACCAAAAGTCCACAGCTTTACGACTCCAGTGCTGCATGTAGCATTCTATTAAAGCATTTGCCAGATGTATAGGTGCTTGTGTATCGCGCGAAGTGTGTGTGTGTGTGTGTGTGTGTGTGTGTGTGTGTGTGTGTGTGTGTGTGTGTGTGTGTGTGTGTGTGTGTGTGTGTGTGTGTGTGTGTGTGTGTGCAATCCACTGTGCGTGTGTGTGTGCATGTGTGTGCAATCCACTGTGCGTGTGTATGTGCATAACACAGCACCCTCACCTGGCCGGGAGGAGCAAAGCCCACCTGGCTGTCATCAGTGAGGGAGAGGGCAGAGGAGAAGACAGGATCCTACAGAGAGGAAGAACACATTGAGGAACAGAGAAAAGAGAGGGACACAAAGAGAGAGAGAGAGAGAGAGAGAGAGAGAGAGAGAGAGAGAGAGAGGGGGGGGGGGAAGAAGAGTAGAGGAGATAGATCGACCGACAGATTGACATGTGGATAGATTGATAGAAATGCAGACAGAGAGATAGATAGATAGACAGATAGATAGATAGATAGAGAAATGAAGGCAGAAAAGAAGATGGTGACAAAGGGAGAAAAACAAAGAATGACAAAAATAGGACGACAGGAAGGACGATGACACAAACAGGATATACACAGGAAAGACCAGGAGCTTCTGGCCACACAGCACACAGGGGGTCAACTTACACCTGGACACACAAACACACAAGTGTGCAGGTGATATATCACTCACACGTGTACACACACACACACACACACACACACACACACACACACTTCAACATTATGCTATATGTGTACAGACCCACATCACCCAAATTAGTGATTAGAGATTTATTTTGAATTGATCAGGGTGGATATATTCACCCATGTACACAAACATCCCCCAACTTGCTTCCCACAACAATGACTTTCACACTTACCACCAAACCTCTCTCTCTCTCTCTCTCACACACACACACACACACACACAACCACTTACCATTGACCCTGGATTACACACACACACACACACACACACACACTCACCCACGACTACCACAAGCTAGGGGATTTACCTCCAATTGTTAGCATCAAAGATTAAGATTTGAGTTTCTGACTGTGCAAACCTACACTTTGGTGTGTTTGTGTGATTGGACAAAAGCTCACCCAGAGAATAACATCTAGTAGAAATATATCAAGCAGAACATCTCCCCACTTTGTCACCCTGAGCCTTTAACTAAGCCTTTAGAACTGTTACGCTCTTGTCCAATCCCACCTCACTGGGCGTGTCAAGAACACTCAAGCCAAGCCACCACACAATAACACACCATCACCATGACAACTAGGGCAATCAAGCCAGTGAGAAGTTGGATCAGTGGCACCACACACACACACACACACACACACGCGCGCACACAGCTCTTTGCCTCTTACCCAGAGCTGATCAGATACAGCAAAGTCATCTATCATCATCCCTCCATCCTAGAGACATGACAGAAGTAAACAAGGGGGAAGAAAGGATGGGAGGGAGAGGTAGCCCCTCCATTCTCTCTTGCTCTCTCTCTCTTTCTCTCTCTCTCACATACACAAACACACACACACACCCTCACACACACACACACACACACACACACAGTTGACTTGATGTCCAAGGCTGGCTACAGCAGAAGGCGAGTCTCGTTTAGCTGCACGTAATAAAGGCCCAGGCTCAGTGGACTCCATCATGACCACACTGGGTGAGTCATATGACACAATCTCACTGCACATGGAAGAGCATCTCTGTTAACTGGTGTGATGGTCTGACTACAGCCTGTGGCTCTGTGAGGCCTTGAAAGGAGACATGGAGATGATGTGTGTGTGAGCGTACGTATGTGTGTGTGTGTGTGTATAGGGTTAGATGCATGGATATGTATGTGTGCGTGTGTGAAGTATGTGTGTCTGTGCAGTGTGTGTGTGAGTGTGTGTGAGTGTGTGTGTGTGTGAGTGTGTGTGTGTGTGTGTGTGTGTGTGTGAGTGTGTGTGTGTGTGTGTGTGTGTGTGTCTGTCTGTCTGTCTGTCTGTGTGTGTGTGTGTGTGTGTGTGTGTGTGCGCGTGCGTGTGTGCGCGCGCGTGTGCTTGGGGTGTGTGTATGTGTGTTTTTATTTATTTCATGTATATCAGTGCTTGTCATCACAAGAGTGTGATTGTGTGATTGCCTTTAAATATGATTTGTTTATGATGTGATGATGTTCATGAGTGTTCACATGTGAGGGTCATTCACATGACTGGATTCAGTATGTAGGGCATATCTAGTCCACAAGCCCAACGCCAACACCTCCTGCTGCACACACACCCACACACCCACCACCCACCGCCCCACACACAGCGGGTCCAAATTTAACCTGATAAAAATACTGACTGCAGCTGAGAGTAACATCAAACAGAGAGGTCTATGTCCCTATCCCACCCCAAAGACAAACACACACACACACACACACACACACGCAGAAATGCAGAACACACAAAGGACACAGAGCATGCATGGTCATAAGAGAGATTTATTGTTCCAGTGAAAATGATGGTGAGGTTAACAGAGAAGGTGAAACGAGCACAAGAGACAAAGATGGTGTGAGACAGAGATTGAATGAATGGATAAGTGATAAGTGAACAGAAATGAAAATGAAACACATACACACACACACACACACACACACACACACACACCACACACACACACACACACACACACACACACACACATTTCAGGTAAGGTACAGTAAACTGAAAGAGAACGCAAAAGTCGAAAACAAACACACCTTACAAGGTTTGACCTCGGCTGAAGGTAATTGTGTATTGGTTAATAAACGATGCTAACACAAGAAAGTGATCCAGTCACATCATGTATTAATGATTCATTACTAATATTCATGACTATCATCTACCAAAAGAATGGTTACTGACACGTCACATGTAATACAGACAGTAAACGTTTATACACATGCAAATCAGCTACTGAATTACGGAGGATTTTATGTCTGGAAAAAAAAAACATTTTAGTATGTGTTTCTAGAAGATTCTTTATGTTTGTTTTAGATAGATCTAAAGATGTGTCAGTTATGGGAAAGACTTGCATTGCTTTTTCAGAATTCCTTTATAAGAGAGTTCAAACAAAAAACCACTCGCTGCCATGTCAGTTGTAGTTCTATTTCGTTTCTCCTGACCGCCAGAGGCGGTGCTTTCAGCACATGGATGTCCATCACACGAACGTGCAGGTCGAGTAATAATAACAACAAAGTCACTTGTGACCTGGGTGACGTCACCTCGTGACCCCGTGACCGGCATAAAAGACCGGTGAACCCAGGAAATGATCCCTTTCATCTTCTCGCGTTTTGCAGGTTGCAAGTTTGCACGGAAGTTTGAATTTTGGACTAGCGCCGAAAAAGTTTCGTTACCCTCGGGGTTGGGGCAGTGCACTCGCATCCCCCAAGAAACTGCGTATTAGTCATTATAATTCCATTTTTCTTCGGATTTTCTTTTTTCTCGTTTGTAAGTGCTCCGGTTGTCTGAGTGTTCTCGCTCGGTGGAGCTATCTGACCTAGCCCTCCGTAGCGGTGTTCCACGCCGCTGGAGATTGGCCTTGGCGCTTTACTTTTGAGGTAAGCTTTTCAATATTATTACGGGTTGGTTTGAGCGGTGTTCTCGCCGCAGTTTTTAGCTTGCCAAATCGATTGTGGCGCACGGCGCCCTTTCAGTTAATCGAACGCCAACTTTGTTTGGTGTAGCCTCTGTCAGTGCCTGCTGACAGGCTAGCTATCTTTTCAGTTTAATACGCCAATTATAACATACCGTCACGCTGAATTGTTTTTATTCACGGTCTGTCAACGGGTTTGCGAAGCCGGGTGGTCTCGCTCGTGCCCTCACACCGTTACTGCCGGCAGCGGGTGTGTTCGCCCTAGCTGTTTGGTTGTTTTCTGCCTGTTTGGCTATTTATTTCTTGTCTTGTTATTGGGGTGCTCTCGCCCCAATTCATTGCTATGTCGCAGATGTTCCACTCTTGCGCCAACTGCCTGGCCCCCTCGAGCCCGAGGACGGCCACCGTGAGTGCCCCCTTTGTCTGGGGATAGAACACCTACGGCAGGGGTTAACTGACATGGCCTGTGCCGACTGCATGTGCCTGAGCGTGGCAACCCGAACCGCCAGGCTCGCTCAGATAGGCCCTCAGCCAGACGCCCCCCAGGCCGCGAGGGGGCAGGAAGCGATGCCGGCCGCAGCGGCAGGGTCCAGCAAGCGCCGCAGGGTTACTGCACGCATTTTCCCCGAGGCGAAAAAGAAGCGACCGGGCAACTTGGCCCAGAAGGTCGACAGGATGTCTGCTGAGCTGCAGGCGATGAAGACCCTGCTGGCCAATCTCCAGCCTCCGGCAGAGAGTGCACAGGGTGGCAGTGTCCTCGCGCACACCCCAACTCCCTGGCAGCCTGAACGGTCACCATCACCACCATCCCTGTCACCGGCCGCCGAGGCCGGCGGCCTAGACGTTCTTTCCATCCAGGCTTCTGAGAGCCTGGTATGTGATGAGTCTGAGCCCCACGAGTCCGCCTCTCAGGCTGGCTCCCAGACTACCAGCCCTAGCACAGCAGAGGCATCGGAGACTGAGCGACCTTCCATCCAGCCAATCTTGAAGGCAGCATTGGCCCGCCTGGGGTTGGACACACCCTCAGTGGCCCAGCCTAGGCAGAGTGCCTTCTTCAGGGGCTCCGCGCAGCCCCCCACGTTGACTGTGCCACCCTCGAGCCCATATATCGAGGAGCTGCAGAGGTGCTGGGCTGACCCTAAGCGCTTTTCTCACCTCCCCAGAGACTGCAGGGCGCTGGCAGCTATGCAAGATGCCCCCGCCTACGGCCTCCAACGGATGCCCAACATAGAGCCATCCATGGCTGCGCTGGTTCTGTCTCCTAACGAGGCTCTGCGGCCTGACGCCCGGTGCCCCCGCGCTCAGTGCCGCATGACTGACGACCTCATTGTTCGGGGCTACGACACGGCGGCGCGTATGGGACGCATCGGAAACTCTATGTCCCACCTGATGCTGGCCCTCACCCAGACGCTGCAGGGGACGGACCCAGCGTCGCAGCAACTTTGTGAGGCGGCACTCCAGGCCTTCGCATACTCCTCACGGGAGTTGGGTAGGCTAATGTCTTACCTCACCCTCGCCCGCCGCCAAATATGGCTGGCCCAGTCTCCGCTGGCGGAGTCTGACAGACGGGTGCTTCGTTCTCTCCCGGTCCGCCCCGGGGAGTTGTTTGGCCAGGCTGCACAGCAGGCCCTGGACAGGAGTGCGCAGGTCATGCAAGCACGGCAGCAGTTCGCCGGTCTTCGCCAGGTGTACCAGCATGGCAACATGGCTTCAACCTTCAGGGGGCCTACACCAGTACTGCCATCTCGGCCGCGTACCCGCCAGGACTCTAGGCGTGTGGATGACTTTCGTCACCCCACCACCTCCCGTAGCCGCAGTGCCGCCCCCTACCCCCAGCCCACGCCTCGTCGCCCACCTGGAGACCGCCGGGGGCGAACTAGGCGGCGGTGATATCATCACGCCGGCGGTCGGCCACTTTTCCAGCCAGCAGCTCTGGCATTGGAAAGTGCTGACCCCAGACCCCTGGGTGCTGGCGACCCTCACAGAGGGTTACCGCATCCAGTTCCACCGCCGACCGCCATGTTTCCAAGGGGTCAAGACCACCATCATGGGCCACCCGGGGAAGGCCCTCGTCCTACGCCAGGAGATCGTCACCCTCCTGGGAAAAGGAGCGATCTCTCCAGTCGACGAGCAGAGACAGCAGGGTGGGTTTTACTCAATGTATTTCCTTGTTCCCAAAAAAGACGGTGGTTTCCGCCCAATCCTCGATCTGAGGTCCCTGAACGGGCATTTGAAGGTCCTGAAATTCCACATGCTGCGTACTGTGGATGTGCTACAACACATCCAGGAGGGCGATTGGTTTACCACCATCGACCTCAAAGATGCCTACTTTCACGTACCAATTGCGCCACACCACAGGCAATTCCTGCGGTTTGCCTTCGAGGGCCAGGCGTACGAGTTCCGTGTCCTGCCCTTTGGCATAGCGCTGGCACCCCGTGTGTTCACCAGATGTGTGGCAGCGGCATTGGCGCCACTTCAGGCACGGGGCATACGTCTCCTACCATACCTCGACGACTGGCTCATCTGCTCTCGGTCAGAAGCACAGGCCCACACCGACGTTGCGGCTGTGCTCATGCATGTTGCAGGGCTGGGGCTCAGGGTCAACCACAGGAAGAGCTCTCTGGTGCCCAGCCAGGAGACCATCTTCCTAGGTATGCAGTTAGATTCGCGGTCGTTGAGGGCAACCCCCTCCCAGGCCAGGATCCACAAAATCCGCCAGCTGATTGGCCACTTCAGACAGGGCAGGTCACTCACCCTGAGGACGTTTCAGCGCCTGCTGGGCATGCTCACAGCAGCCTCCTCTCTGGTCCCGCTGGGCCTCCTGGACCTTCGTCCACTTCAGAGGTGGCTGAACGACCTCCACCTCCACCCCGCACTGCACGGCCACAGGCTGGTGAGGGTCACACACGCCTGCTTCAGGCTCCTCTGTCCATGGAGGAGGAGGACGTACCTCATGCAGGGTGTTCCCCTAGCCATTATCCCTTCCCGGAGGGAGGTCATCACCACGGATGCCTCCCTGGAAGGATGGGGTGCAGTCTGGCAGTGCCGGACGATCAGGGGCTGCTGGAGTCCACGGCAGCAGCAACAGCACATCAACGTGTTGGAGCTACAGGCTGTATTTCTCAGCCTACAGCACTTCCTCCCAGACCTAGCCGACAGGCATGTGCTGGTAAGGACGGACAATTCCACAGTGGTGTACTACATCAACCACCAGGGAGGCACCAAGTCCCTACAGTGCTTGAAAGTGGCCCAGCAGCTGTTGCGATGGGCCCATCAACACCTTCTGAGCCTGCGGGCTATGTATTTGCCAGGTGCTGCCAACAGGGCGGCAGACCTGCTGTCCCGACAGGCCCCCGACCCGGGGGAGTGGAGACTCAACCCAGCGGTGGTGCTCGCCATCTGGGAACACTTTGGCAGGGCAGATGTGGATCTCTTTGCCTGTCAGGAATCGACACACTGCCCTCTCTGGTTCAGCCTCCACAGCCCCAGCCCCCTGGGCCAGGATGCACTGGCACATGCATGGCCGAGACAACGGCTGTACGCATTCCCCCCTCTGCCGCTGATCTTGCCGACTCTACACAGGGTTGCGGTGGACCACCACGAGCTGCTGCTGATCGCCCCTCGGTGGCCAGGGAGAGTATGGTTTCCGAAGCTGCTGCAGCTTCTAGACGGGGACCCCTGGTGCCTGCCAGTGAGGACAGACCTGCTGTCGCAGCTGTGTGGCCAGATCTGGCACCCAGATCCAGCCCGGCTGCAGCTCTGGGTTTGGCCGCTGAAGGGCCGGACCCCCTGCTAGGGCTCTGTGACCCGGCTGTGGTCAACACCATTAACAGCTCTCGGGCACCCTCCACCAATGCCCTCTACGCCAACAGGTGGAGAATCTTCTCCAACTGGTGCCTGACACAGGGGGAAGAGCCTACGCGCTGCCCCCTGCCGACCATTTTACTGTTCCTTCAGTCCCTGTTTGACAGGGGACTTACACCTTCCACCATCAAGGTGTATGCAGCTGCCATCTCTGCACAGCATGCCAGAGTCGAGGGGAGGACGGTAGGGTCCCATCCCCTGGTGGCCCGCTTCCTGAAGGGTGCTCTCCGGCTGAGACCCCCCCGGCGAAGCCGGGTGCCCATGTGGGATCTTCCTTTGGTGCTGCAGGCTCTCTGCGACGCACCATTTGAACCCCTTCTGGAGGCAGACATTTCATGGCTCTCTCTTAAGACTGCCTTTCTCCTGGCCATTACATCGGCTAGGCGCGTCGGGGAGTTGCACGCGCTGTCAGTCAGTGGGGACTGCCTGCAGTGGCACCCCGGCGACAGTGGGGTCACTCTGTGGCCTAATCCCTCTTTTCTCCCGAAGACCCTCTCTTCTGCGTTTGTTAATCAGCCTCTTAGCCTGGCGGCATTTGAGCCGACCCGGGGGGTGAGGTCGGAACTTTTGTGCCCGGTTCGCGCCCTCAGGGTGTACATGTCCCGCACAGAGGGTTTTCGCAGAAGTGACGCCCTGTTTGTTTGCCACACAGGACCGAGAAGGGGTCTGGCACTTTCCAGGCAGAGGCTATCCAAGTGGATCGTGGAAGCCATACTACATGCCTACAGGCATAGTGGCTCCCCAGTGCCTCAGCCCATTCGGGCTCACTCTACACGGGGCGTAGCAGCCTCGTGGGCGTCACTGAAGGGCGTGCCCCTTTCAGACATATGCAGCGCGGCCTCCTGGGCGTCCAGCTGCACCTTCACCAGGTTTTACCGGGTTAATGTGGTTCCGCATAATCCCGTGGCAACAGCGGTGCTTCCAGGCCCGTCGCAGCAGCAGTGAGAACGGGTGGGCACTCCTCATGACTT
>PYXC01002608.1:5000-7500 GCA_015244755.2 Tenualosa ilisha | reverse complement strand
TCGCCAGGTTATACAGCATCCACAGTAAGCACGTTAGATAGACACACACACACACACACACACACACACAAAGCATGTCACATGTTAGTAAGATGACTTGCCTGAGGAATGCTCGATACGGTGCCGTCACAGTTAACTTTAGTGGTTAGTCACTGTGAGAGGGAGACACTATCTGCGTGTGTGTGTGTGTGTGTAAGTGTGTTAGTCTTTAAGGAACGGTTAAAGATCCCAATCATTAGTCTCACACACACAACATACACAGCAAATATCAGTTGGAGTTACACTTTATTCCAACACTGGTAGTAGCAGTGGTGTGTGTGTGTGTGTGTGTGTGTGTGTGCCCATTAGTTCACAAACAGACAGTTTGCCCCCGGCCGTTAGTGTTGTTGCCCCCAGACATACACAGAGCTGGACTGGGCTGCACCTACAGTTCCGCCCTGCGCTGGTAGAGGGCGCTGGTTCCCTGCATGTAGGAGCTCCGCAGCTGGGCCACCGTCATTCGTACCTCCGGCTCATCCAGATCCTCCGTGGGGGAGTGCGCACGCCTGTGGTGTGTGTCCGCGTGGGCCTGAGCGTGTGTGCGCGTGCCGTGTGTGTCATTCTCCGAGACTCTGGACTGCTGAGGTGCCCAGGTGTGTCCTGAAGGGCGTGTGTTTGCAGGAGCGTGTGTGTGTGCAGGAGGGTGTGTGTGAGTGTTCTCCTCCGCCACTCTGGACTGCTGAGGCTGCCAGGTGTGTCCAGGGACGTGAGGCACTGTGTGTGTGTACGTGGGAGCGTGGGAGTGTATCGGAGGTTGCGTGAGTGTGTGAGTGTGTGTGTGTGGTGCGCAAGCGGGCACACTGGATGTGTATCCCTGGGCATCTCCTCTGGCTTTGGCCTCCCTGACTGAGGTCATCTGCGGACCCACAGGGGTCATCTTAGGTTCGGCCGGCGGGGCGACGCGTTGATGATGATGATGGCTAGTAGGGGACGAAGGTCGCTGTCGGGGGTCGTCTACACTGCGCTCGCGGCGACGCACCTCCGAAGGGAGGACGGCCTTGCGACTGCGCAGCAGGCCCTGCGTCTGAACCTCCGTCGCAACATCTGCTGCTCCCGCCATCCCCGTCATCGCTCCTGTCATCTGCTCGCGGTCCTCCTGATCCCTCGTTCCGCGGCTCATGGACAGGTAGGAGTCTGAGGGAGGGGCGATCAGGTGTGCTGAGGAGGCAGGGCCAGGTGAGGTGTGTGTGTGTGGCTCACGAGAGCCCACACGCTCTCTGCTGCGGATTCTTCGGAGGGGGGAGAGAAACACGTTATCGCACAACCACAGACACACACACATTCACACACCCCCACACGCATGCACACATAACAACCACACACACACACACACACACACACACACACACACACACACACACATCAAGCTCTCAGCCACACAGACAGTGTGACTCCACACAACACACAGCTTCACACACAAGTTTCATTAAACAGATGGGTGGTCCTCACAATCAATACAAACCCAGTTAGCACTCGTGATCTCTCTGTCTCCTTCTTTCTCTCTCTCTCTCACACATACACACACACACACACACACGCGCGCAGATTATTGGCGTGGTCAGGAAAAGATGTGTGTGTGAGGGGAGGCCTTGGGAATCAGTGAGTGGGTAATGCAATAAGAGAGGTCACCACGCCTGGAGCACAGCTGATGGGAAACAGATGAGAAGAAACACACCTTACACACACACACACACACACACACACGTATGTCCACACACACGCATGTCCACACACACACACACACACACACACAACACACACACACACACACACACACACACACACACACAAGCGCATGCATGTCCACACATACACACACACTTGATACACAAACACCTTCACACCCTTCAGCTGACATCCTCCAACACACACACACCAGGTTCCCATCACACACCTCTCAACACCAGCCTGATAAAAAATGAGAATGAAACACACATCCTTATTCACTCAAACTCGAGTCAGCAGGTTGTCGCTGAGGAATTAGAACCCCACCCGGTAGAACGAGATAATGACTCCATATCACATAGCACAGTGTGTGTGTGTGTGTGTGTGTGTTGCATGTGTCTGTCTGTGTATGTGTGTGTGTATGTGTCGGTGTGTGGTGTGTGTGTGTGTGTGTGTGTGTGTGTGCGCATGTACTACATGTATGTATGTGAGTTGTATGTGTGTGTTGCGTGTGTGTGTGTAACCCAGACTGCTGTCCTGGTGCTAATCTCCCAGCAGGACTTGTGGCATATGGCTGAGGCCATTCCTCCACTCCTCCATCCCTGCCGAGGGCTAAACCTCACCCCCTCCGGGGTCACCACCAGACACTGAGTCACAGTGGGAGTCTGGACACATGGATGGCACCCACGGTACTATTCAGACACACACACACACACACACACACACACACACACGGGCGTGGCCAGGTCATAGTGTGGCTTAGTCTTTGCTTGACCAACCTTTGCTTCAAACTCCT
>PYXC01002607.1:87500-96330 GCA_015244755.2 Tenualosa ilisha | reverse complement strand
TGCTCCAATCCACAGCATAATTTATCTCTGTTTTTCCCATCACATCTTAAGTAGCATTCACTCATTTAGTATTGCACTTCAAATGAAGTGGGTAATTGCATTAACTTGGCGTCGTTAAGATATCTGATGTTTTGAAAAAACGATTTTCTCTTAGAAAAAGTAGCGAGGCTGATTAGATATCTGCAGTTTAGCAGAAGCACTGTCTTTGTGTGCACTTGTTACATGTCTGCACACTCACGCTGTGTAACGTGAGTCTGCTTTGTGCAAACAGGAGTGTGTCTGCTGTAGTGTGTACTCTGTAACGTGCACGCTCATGGACTGTCTCGTGTGTCACGTGCACGCTCATGGAGTGTTTCTTCTGTGTAACGTGCACGCTCATGGAGTGTCCCCTCTGTGTAATGTGCACGCTCATGGAGTGTCTCCTGCGTAACGTGCACGCTCATGGAGTGTCTCCTGTGTAACGTGCACGCTCATGGACTGTCCCCTCTATGTAACGTGCACGCTCATGGAGTGTCCCCTCTATGTAACGTGCACGCTCATGGAGTGTCCCCTCTATGTAACGTGCACGCTCATGGAGTGTCCCCTCTGTGTAACGTACACACTCATGGAGTGTCTTCTCTGTGTAACGTACACACTCATGGAGTGTCTTCTCTGTATAATGTGCACACTCATGGAGTGTCTCCTGTGTAACGTGCACGCTCATGGACTGTCCCCTCTATGTAACGTGCACGCTCATGGAGTGTCCCCTCTATGTAACGTGCACGCTCATGGAGTGTCCCCTCTATGTAACGTGCACGCTCATGGAGTGTCCCCTCTGTGTAACGTACACACTCATGGAGTGTCTTCTCTGTGTAACGTACACACTCATGGAGTGTCTTCTCTGTATAATGTGCACACTCATGGAGTGTCTCCTGTGTAACGTGCACGCTCATGGAGTGTCTCCTGTGTAACGTGCACGCTCATGGAGTGTCTCCTGTGTGTCACGTGCACGCTCATGGAGTGTCTACTCTGTGTAACTTGCCTGCACATGGACAGCCGTCTGTGAGCATGAGTGATGTGTGTGAGTCCAGCGTGTGATGTGTCCTGTGTGTGATGAGTGTGAGTCCTGTGTGTGATCTGTGCATGTTCTGTGTGTGATGTGTGTGAGTCCCATGTGTGATGTGAGTCCTGTGTGTGATATGTGTGTGTGTAATATGTGACGTCCTGTGTGTTTATAATGTGCATGTGCATGTCCTTTGTGTGATGTGTGCTCGTTCTGTGTGTGATGTGTGTGAGTCCCGTGTGTGTGTGTGTCCTGTGTGTGATGTGTGTGAGTCCCGTGTGTGTGTGTCCTGTGTGTGATGTGTGTGAGTCCCATGTGTGTGTGTGTCCTGTGTGTGATGTGTGTGAGTCCTGTGTGTGTGTGTCCTGTGTGTGATGAGTATGCTCACAGGCAGTGACAGCCCTGCTCCCGCTCCCTTTGAGGGGCACATTGCTAGGCAACCTGAGCTTGGATCACTACTGGATCCATTTCCAGCTGACAACCTGCATCTGTGACACCGGGCCTAATGAGAGAGGGATGGAGGGAGGGAGATAGAGAAAGAAAGAAAGAGAAGGAAGAAAGAAAAACAGTGAAGGAAGAAATGGAGAGCGCCCACCCCAACCCCCCCAACCAGCCATGTGACACATCTGTGTGTGTGTGTGTGTGTGTGTGTGTGTGTGTGTGTGTACACGTATACATAACTGCATGTCTGTGTCTCCATGTTGCTGACCTACCAGCTGTTTTCTCTGGCTCTCTTTTTCTCTCTTTAGCTCTCTCCTCTCCCTCTCCCTCTCCCTCTCCCTCTCCCTCTCTCTCTCTCTCTCTAGCTCTCCCTTCACCCTCTCTCTCTCTCTCTCTTCTCTCTCTCCTCTCTCTCTAGCTCTCCTTCACCTTCTCTCTCCCTCTCCCTCTCTCTCTTCTCTCTCTCTCTAGCTGTCCTTCACTCTCTGTCTCTCCTCTCTCTCCCTCCCTCTCTCTCCTCTCTCTCTCTAGCTCTCCTCACCCCTCTCTTCTCTCTCCATCTCTCCCTCTCTCTCTCTCTCTCCATCTCTCTCTCTCTCTCTCTCTCTCCTTGCATGTCTGCTCTCAGTGTTCTATACTGTGGTCTGTTGTTTAGGGGTTTGTGTTTATATGAGTTTTTCTCCCCAGTGCCACTCCTGTCTGTCATGTCTGACCCATTTAGCTCGTCTCTGCAGCACGGAGTAAACAACATAAATATGGGCTCTTTCTACTCGTTCTACTCTTACTACTTTTTCTAAAAATTTCTACCGTATGCTCTGCTGTTTGTTGTTGTTTTGGAATCAATTCTGAAAACATTCGCCTACTTCTCATGCCCATCTTTCTCCTCTCTCTATCTCCTCCCTCCTTCTCTCTTTCTTTCTCCCTCTCTCTCTTTCTTCCTCCCTTTATCCTCTCCACTCATCCCCTACCCCTGTCTCTCTCCATCGGTCCATCTCTCTCTTTTTTTTCTCTGTTCTTTTCTCTCTATCCATCTCTCTCGCTCTCATTAATTTTTTTTTTCAACTCAATAAGCTTTCTTGGCTTGACTGTATACAATATTGACAAAGCATTGATAAGCACAGCAGAAGTCATAATGATTAAAAAAAAGAAACACCACTAGTGTAATGACAAACCCTCCCTCCCTTTCTCTCTCTCTCTCCTCTCTCTCTCTCTCTCTCTCTCTCTTCTTTTAGGTGGAGCTGGAGCGAGGGAAGACGCTGCACATCAAGGCTCTGGCCCTGGGGGATCTGAACAAGGCTGGCCAGAGGGAGGTGTTCTTTGAGCTCAACGGCCAGCTCCGCTCTGTGCTCGTCCGGGATACGGTGGCCATGAAGGTACACACAGCGCAGCCTACAGGCCTGCAGACACACACACACACACACTGTGTGTGAGTCTATCTCCAAGTGTTGCCCTTGTGGTTAATACCTCTCTTAATATGTCCCATGACTACAGCAAACATTCCTTGTTTGACCAGACTCGCTCGCTCGCTCGCTCTCACTCACTCACTCACTCACTCACTCACTCACTCACTCAGCAGACACTGGGCTACTTCACATATGACACTCTTAGCTTTCATCATCTTTATCTTTTTATCCTCCGCTTTGTGTCCTCCTGTCTCTTTTTTTGTCTTCTCTTCCAACTCTTTTCCTCTTTTCTCCTCTCCTCTCTTTTCACTTCTCTCCCCCTCTCCTCTTCTCTTTCTCCTCTCCTCTCTTCTTCTCCCTCCTCCTCTCCTTTGTTTTTTTCTCCTCTCCTCTCCTCATATCTCCTTCCTCCTCCTGACTCTCTCCATTTTCTCCTCATTTTCACTCCTCCTTTATTCCTTCCTTACCTCATCATTTCTCTTGTTCTTTTTTTTATCAATTCTAGTTGTATAGTTGTCCATGGTGCCGGCTACTCAGTTGGAAATGACTTCAAAGTTTGTGAGCCTCTGCTGTAGGTGTCTGTTCTGCTCCTAACCATCTCCTCCACCCCTGCAGGAGATGCACTTCCACCCCAAGGCCCTGAAGGACGTGCGTGGCCAGGTGGGGGCGCCAATGCCGGGTAAGGTGGTGGAGGTGAAGGTGAAGCAGGGCGATCAGGTGGAGAAGGGCCAGCCCCTGTGCGTGCTCAGCGCCATGAAGATGGAGACCGTCGTCAACTCCCCTATCTCCGGCACCGTGGCCAAGGTCTACGTCAGCACCGACTCCAGCCTGGAGGGCGACGACCTCCTCATGGAGATCACCGAGTAGACCCCGCCCACAAGGCTGCTTTAGGGGCAGGGGTGGGGGGTGGGTAGGGGTTGCAGGGGCAGGGGCAGGGGGGGATGGGTGCAATCAGAATGGCGTTGTCATGGCCACATGCTAATGTCATGCCATGACATTATGATGTCATAATGTTATAATGTGATGATGTCATAATGACAGTGCAATGTCATGTTGTGGTGTAATAGTTACTTTGTTGTGATGTCATAGTGACGTCAACACGACATTCTGTTGACAATGTAATGATGTTATGACAACATAATGTTTTTGAGACATTTATGTCACCTTCTCCACCACACACCCCCCTTTTTGCTCCAAGCCAGTTCAGTTAGAGCGAGAACACGGCCTCTGGAGGGAAGAGGAGAGGAGAGGAGAGGAGAGGAGAGGAGAGGAGAGGAGAGGAGGGAGGGGAGGGGAGGGGAGGGGGGGGGAGTCTAGACAGATGTATTTTTGTAGATGAACTGTAAAAAAAAAGATGAAACCTATAAGGGTAGCTTTTCACCACATTAACCAGGAACCTGTGTGGTTGGGAGGTGTGTGCCACACTGTGTGTGTGTGCTGGAGATGGAGCTTTCTGTTGCATTTGCACTAGTTTTGATGTATCTGATCTACTGCTAACCGTAGGTGAGGTCTATCTGTCTGATCTACTTCTAACTGTAGCTGAGGTTATGTGATGTAGATCTGTCATGTCAGTGATGTCAGTCTTAGTCTAGCATGTGCCTGTCAGCTGTGCAATCCAGGCTTTCATAATGATTCATTATTATTGGCACAGCAATAAGTAACAGTTTATGACCCGTCATAGGCTTTCCTCTGTGTGCTGCTCTTTAGCAAATGCTCTGTGGCAAACATGCCCGTCAGTGTGATAATTACAGTGTGCGTCGCGTTGTCATCACACAGTTAACATCAGTTAACCTCCAGTGGTCTTTTGTTTGTTTTTGTTTTCCATTGTAATTATGTTCAAGGTTTGTTCAAGGTTAGCTTTGGTGAGCAGTTTGAAATTAGCAGGGATATGTAATAGTGAACAGCACAATCCCCCTCTTCCTCACTCTTCATCCTAAACACCCCCACCCTTTACACACACACACACATATACATGTACAAACTCCTCCTCTACCCCCCCTGACCCCTTTCCACATTTTCACCCTGTCGACCTGTGTACTCTTCCCTTTCCCCTGCTAGTGAGTGTGTGAGTTCATTAGAGCACTAATATCCCCTCAGTGTTAAAGCAGCCTCAGGGTGTCCGGTGACCCCCGTTAATGACCCCTAAACACACCCTCCCGCCACACACACAATCACACACACACCAACGACACACACCCACACTAAAACACAAACTTCCTATGGTATAAGTCTGACCTGCAGGTTTTGACCCGTTGCCTTGTACACGTGGTTTATCGGCCCTTGATTGTGAATCTCAAGACCAGCTGTGACAACTGGAAATCCCACTTGGGAACGCTGGGAACACTTCTGCCCAGATAGTACCAGAGAACAGTGCCTGATATGGGCTGGGTCTGGACCAGTGCCATCCCAGTGTTGGCACCTATCAGGGTAGAGTGAGTGTGTGTGTGTGTGTGTGTGTGCATGCTTAGCATATGGTACAAAATTGACTGTGATGAGTGTGTGTGTGTGCGCGCATGCATACGCGGTTTGTGTTAGAGAGGCATATGGTACTTAACTGACTGTGATGCATGAGTGTGTGTGTGTGTGTGTACTTGTGTATGATGAGGGACCATGATAAAGCCTTGTGAGGCCTTCGTGCATTTAGTGGGTTTGGTCTTTGCTGGGATTGGGTTGAGCTCCCTTCAGTCCCATGTGTGTTGGTCTCCTCCTCTTTGTATTTGCCTGGTTCACCTCACTTCACCTTGTGCAAAGTGTCTGAGATCCCTCAGCTGGCACATGTCTCTGTGAACTTTATAAGACTCCCTCTCATGCCAGAGCCCTCTGTTTGCTGATTGGCCAGAGCCCTCTGTTTGCTGATTGGCCAGAGCCCCCTGTTTGCTGATTGGGCAGAGCCCTCTGTTTGCTGATTGGGCAGAGCCCCCTGTTTGCTGATTGGCCAGAGCCCCCTGTTTGCTGATTGGGCAGAGCCCTCTGTTTGCTGATTGGCCAGAGCCCCCTGTTTGCTGATTGGCCAGAGCCCCCTGTTTGCTGACTGAGCAGCCAAAACTTTGTCTGAAAGGAAACCTAAGCGTCTGGAGAGATCCCTGGCGCAGTGCTGTAGCGAGATGTGATGCTGAGCAGAAGCACTAGGTGGCGCTAGCCTGGCTAGCGTTGTGTGGCACAGCCAGTGGGAACATAACGGATCTGCTTCACATTCCTCTCTGGGGCAGAACGCTTCAGAGCGCTTCACTCCTGAAACCCAGCGCTTTTATATGTGGATTCTTTCATTTCTATCATTGTGGACGTTTACGTGGTGTTAGGGGCTAATCACACACACACACACACACACACATACACACAATAACACACATGTGGATGCATCTACAGATAGAAACGCACATAGACTCATGAAGAACTATGCACAACACACACACACAAAAGCACAACAGAGGGTCCACCTCAGGAGTGTGATATTTTCCTGTATGGAAAGCCTTTAACACACTTCTTAGGATTTACTGACACATACACACACACACACACATGCACACACACACACACACACACATAAAAAAGCACAACAGAGGGGATGTGAAGTTCTCCTGTGTGTAAACGAGTTTGTCACACCAGAGGGGGTTTTATAGAAAAGTATTCTTGTCAGTGTGTGTGTGTGTGTCTGGACAGTGAGTCCCAGTGTCTAATAGCACAGCTCTGCTTGGACTCTGCTCTACCATTGATTATCATCATGGGGGTCACTGGTGGTGCTGTGCAGTTTACACACACACACACACACAGTGGAGAACATGACGAGGCTACTGTTAGGCTACTGAGCAGTAAATGAAGGTCCACTTGAGACCGCATGACCTTTAACCCCAAGGTCAGACTTAGTGGGAGGGCTTGTTTAGACTGACTGAGCACAGCTTGTTTTATACACATCCATTGAAATGCTTTTATAACTGCCGTAATGGAACCTGTATGTTTCCTAAGACTCAGCCAGCAGTGAATAGGTGACTGGTGAGGTGTTAGGAGGCACTAGACACAAAACAAAGAGGCATGGGAGTGTTAGTTTTGGTTTTTGTTTATCTGTTTGGGGTGTGTGTGTGTGTGTGTGTGTGTGTGTGTGTGTGTGTGTGTGTGTGTGTGTGTGTGTGTGTGTGTGTGTGTGTTAAATGGCTGCTCGGTTTGGAAGAATTCTGCGCGCAAACCCTCTCTGAGTATTATCTAGACATGAATACACAGACACACACACTCTGCACTCTCTTGGTGAGCTGAAGCTGTTGTCTTTGGCTACACTAAGGCCTCAAATACTAGGGCTGAAGTTAAAAAGAAGCACGCACACACACACACACACACACACACGCACGCACACACACGCACGCACACTTTGCACTCTCTTGCTGAGCTGGAGCTGTTGTCTGTGGCTAAGCTAAGACCTCAAATACTAGTGCTGAAGGTAAAAAGAAGCACACATGCACACACACGCACTTTTCCACTCGCATGTAAAAGGTGTTCAGCCAAACTTGAGCCATTTTGACCCAGAAGACCTCCATAGGCTGTCTGTATGCCCCTTCAATAGTGACTAGCGGTGAATGGTGACTCTGACTCTGACTCTGCTCAGACCACCCCACAGGCACCACACCCTCACACGCGCTGCAGAGTAGCGTCACAGCGAGCGAACAAGTGGGCGCCGTCGCAAAAACCTCCACGGGTGCACGAGAACATGGATCCAGCGAGGCGATAAAGGAGACTAGTAATCAGTGGGCTGCTAATGAAATAGATGTGAGCGGTGCGATAAAACCAGAATCGCCCAGATGGAACGGCAAACTAATCTCCGCTCACACACTCATTAGGAAAGGAACAGGAAGTAGACATCTCTTATCACATCGCCCTATGGTATCTTTTTTTTTTCGCTAAAGTTTCTTTCTTTCGGCCTTTTCTCCTTTTCTTCTTCCATCTGTTTTTTTTTTTTTTTTTTTTTTGATAACTGGAATTTTAAGATATGCAAATACTAATCCAGCATAACGTCTTGTTCTCTTGTCATGCAAAGAAATGTTGGAGAATAAAAACAATTAAAAAAAAAGAAAGATAACAGAGATTGTGGCTTCAGTCTCTTTATTGTTTTTCCTCTCTTTCCACACACACACACACACACACACACACACACCACACACACACACACATATACAACCAGCCGTGTTGTGCTGGAAGATGGTTAGACATGGATGTGAGTCAGTGGTAAAAGAGTCATTGAAAAGAGAGAAGTGCTAAAAATAGGAGCAGCACTCTCTCTGTGTGTGTGTGTGTGTGTGTGTGTATGGCGGTGACTATCTGAGTCTAACCTGTGAAGAGAAAGAGAGAAACACAAATGCAGAGATGCTCTGTGCCCTTTGCTTTCATTCAAAAATTGAAAACCGTGACGATCAATATCCATAAATGCGTCAGCTGGCATAGTCTCTGAGGCGGGGGGGGGGGTCATTGATTGTCCCTGTCACTCTACTCCACACACACACCTTTGTGGAATGGTACACTCATGACCACTAGTGACAAGATTCATTGATTTGAGTGAATCTGAATCTATGGCAGTACTGTGTGTGTATAACATTTAGAGAAGACACTAATATGACACACACATACTGTAGTGAATGTGTGTGTTCAGAGAAGACACTAACATGACACACACATACTGTAGTGAATGTGTGTGTTCAGAGAAGACACTAACATGACACACACATACTGTAGTGAATGCGTGTGTTCAGAGAAGACACTAATACGACACACACATAGTGAATGTGTGTGTTCAGAGAAGACACTAATATGACACATCAGTGACATCACACACACAGAGCAGTTCTTTAGTGTGGATGGTGTTGTTTTGAGATGACACTAATAGTCACACAGACACACACACACAGTGATTCTTAATCTGTGTGTTTAGACATGGCACTAATAGACGCACATCAGTGAAGTC